>CM044004.1:68192481-68636645 GCA_024085815.1 Flaveria linearis | reverse complement strand
CTGTTGGATACCTAATTCTAATTGGCATCAAAATCAAAGAGAAGACATATGACTATATTACAAGGAGTTAAGGTACTGTAGTAGGGTCATTAGGGTTACCTGAGCCTATGATAACACTTGCCTTTGGCACCATCGTTGTCATTCCCAATTCCGTCCTGTTGCCATTTACATTGTTCTTCTGTAGTTTTGGGCAATATCTTTTGATGTGCCCGGTCTGACCACACTCATAGCAGCCTCTTGTTTCCACGTTGAGCTGGTTGCTTGTCTGATAATCTTCACACGACAATTCTTAGCAGAATGACCAACTTGCCATATCTCTCACAGTTGTTCTTGTTAACACGACCCAATATGGTGGTAGTGCATTCTTCACACTTAGGTTAATGTTCCATTGTAGCCCACTACCATGCTTGAAGATGTAGAAATTTGGTGTCGAACTTCCGATACTGGTGGGAAGTGTTCTGTTTGTTATGTGAGCCTGACTCCCACTTTCTTTGTTATGGCCGTCAGTAGTGGTAGAGGTAAAACCACGTGGAGGTAGTTTACCTTGTGCGACAGCCTGATCAGTCAAACTTGTGGGCCAGTTGAACAGCTTCCTGAATGGTAGCTGGTCTAGCAGTGGTGACCATGCTCTGGATTTCAGGTACCAGTCCATCGATGTATCTTTCAACCCGTTTGTAAGCCGGGTTAATCATAGTAGGGCACAGAGTAGCCAAATGTGAGAACGAGTTGTGTAAGCTCAATTTCAGAACCTACCATCTTCAGGTTCCAAAATTCGGTTTCCAGTTTTTGTATTTCATCCTGTGAGCAGTACTCCTCTTTCAGCAGATTCTTGAATTCTACCCATGTTGTGGCGTTTGCAGCTTCAACGCCCAGCATGAACTTGTGTGTCCACCAGCTTAGAGCAGCACCATCTAGTGTGCCAGCAGCATATTTACTCTATTCCCAGCAGGGCAGTTGCAGATTTCGAACACCGATTCTAGCTTTTCGAACGAACGGAGCAGTCTACCGCCCCTCAGTTCCATTGACGGGGTTAGGTTTGCAGTCCATAAAGGACTTGTAGGTGCAAGTCGGTGTCCAATAGGATTCTGCTGTGGTGGGGGTTGGTTTGCCAACGCTGCGGTAATACTATGATTGATTATTGCTGCCAATTCTGCAGGCGTCAGTGAGATGTTACCTCTTCCACGTCCACGTCCTCTTCCAGACATTCTTTACATTACCAAATATCAAAAGCTATCAGTCGTATGAAAATAGACCTTTTGCCTTGAAATGAAAGGAAGAGAAATCAAGGATTTAAAGAAATAGAAAGCTAGAGAATCAGTCCGAATCCGTGGGATTAACACAAATGTCATGGTTTGTATTTCGTCCAAATTCAAGGTAAGGGTGAGCATTCCTCTACAAGTAGAACTGATAAATAGTTTCCACATCAGTGGCTATGTTCTATGAGAACCGAGGCTTTTCTTGCTCAAGGTGTAGGAATGATGACTTATACTGACTGCAATGTTACCACCCGACCAGATTCACCGGACTTAGAATGCACGACAAATTACAATTACGTGTGCACCCGTAATGGTAATTTGCTTTGCATGATCACCCCCGTTCCTCCTATCAGGCTAACATATCTTGTCAAGTACAGTGGTCATCAATGATGGAAGTACCAAGTATGTATGTATTATATCGGGGTTGATTAATCAAAGTATACGAAAGGATCAGTAAAGTTTTGGGAATCATTGACACGCCAAGGTAATTTGACCCATTTGCCTTAGAGACCTGTGTATTGACCATAGTTTATCACTCATCCTAGAAATCCCCAGGTAAGCATACCAGGTCTCGCAATGAGATATATGCGATATGCTTGCCTTAGCCCGAGGGCCTTTTGCCAGGAAATCCAGAATACAAGTGTCTATGTGTCACACAAATCACGAAGAACATTTAGGCGATATCAAATGCACACAAACTCTCCCGTGACTCACAGCAACTTGGAGCCACCATCCCGGTAGCCATATGCTCACAGGGATATGTTAAAGCAAAAGTTTTCAGGTAATCAAAAGTTTAGGAAACCTCGTAAGTATCCCTTCCTGTGACTCACAGCAACTCGGAGTCACCCTCTCTGTAGACGAACACTTACAGGAAGACGCCAAAGCAAACAGTTCTTGAGCAGGTAAAAACTAGTAAGGCATGCAAACAAAACCAACTAACAAAACTAAACGTGTCTATATGCGTGTAACTAAGGCAACAACTATAGTCTAAATGCAATGCAAATGAGATGCAATGTCAATTTAGTTCGCTATAACCAATGGCTCTGATACCAATCTGTCACACCCTCAAATTTCCACAACGGGGTATTACCGTTAGGCGTGTGACTTCCAGGATCTCAGCCACTAGTTACACCAAACGACACTTTAATTGTAAAACATAATTCATTTTTGAAGTTTAATATTACCAAAGGCCAAGTTTTTAAAGTAAACATAACAGAAGTTGCGGAAGCATAGTAAATCTTAATTGTTTAAATGGCGCAACACGCGCAAACCGAATAAATGAAAGTTACTGAAAAATATTAGATAAGCCACGTGAGATAATAAATGCATGAGTGAATGCTCCTAATCGTGCGCGTCTTGTGAACCTGAAAGAAACATGCTAAAGTGTCAACACAAGGTTGGTGAGTTCACAGGTTTTGATAAACAGAACATAAAGTAAACCGATACAGTAAACAAAGTATATCGTAGGTAGCTAGTCTACTAAACCAGTTACTCAGTATATGAAGTTCGAACCGAAGCTGACAATCAAACTGACGCCTCGGCTGTGAATACCAGGTCACAGCAACAGAACTTAGGCCAATTAAACACCCGTTTGATGAACGTTGTGCTAGCGCAACTAGCCCGGGTGGGGTTTGTCAAACCCAGTAGATCTACTCAAAATTGCCTCGCTATACTACATACATTAACGGTTCGAGAGTGAGGACTTAAGTGGTATCACACTAGTAAACATGTGATATTACAATAATACTGATCAATGAAAATGAAATTGTTTCCACGTTTCTACTTGCGTAGTAACGGACCGAATGAAATTGTTTCCACGTTTCTACTCGCGTAGTAACGGACCGAATGAAATTGTTTCCACGTTTCTACTTGCGTAGTAACGGACCGAAGGGCAAAGTATACGAACATAGTATCATGTATATGCAGTATCACAACAATCCAATATAATGTAACGTTTATGAAAACAACATGTTTCTCTCCCCGAAAATAGTATAAAGTAAAAGTGGGGCTGTAAACTCACCTTGGATCGATGTAATGTATATGAACAAGAACTTCAAAGAATTGGGCAATGCACGATCAAACACGTTCAATACCTATTATTGTTTGTAATGGAGTCTTTAATATAATACGAATATTTTGGTAAGGTTTGGGTCGATTTGATTTAACACGTGGCACACACACAATTAGATGTATATATATATGTTACAATATTTTTATAGATTTGTATTAATAATTATCAATAAGCATTAAGTTTTACCAAATAATTATTTACATTTTGACTTCACTAAAAGGGTTTAAATATTTTTAGAATTAAATATAAAAATGATATGGTTTAATTATATAATTTATAATTATCCAAGAATATTTACAAATAAGGATAATCACATTTATAGTATTTTGATTAATAATAAGGTATTAATATATTTTACAAGAAATAACCCACATTTCATTTGTAAATAATTTGTGAATTTATAAAATATATTAATCTATATTTAAATATAATGTTTATTTTATAGAAATAACTATTTATAATATTTATAAATAATTTATATATAATTCTATGATTTTTATGATTATTGCATAGTTATACACGATTTAGAATTTATTTTACAAAAATAAGTATTTTTAATACTTTTAAATAATATTTTATAAAATTTTATTAAAGTTTTTAAATAAAATAAATTTACAGGAAACTGTTTTGTAAGATTTAAAATAAGGGAAACTTATAAAATTTATTTTTATAATTTTTAGGAATTTTTCCATATTTTTAAGTATTTTAAAAAAGCTTAAAAAAAATAAAACAAATAAGAAGAGGCTGCCCGGGATCGAACCCGGGTCCTCTCCTGCCCACACACACCCCGAACCAGTGAACCAAGGCACAAGGCCGCGGTTATTCTTGGTTTTTATTTCTTTTAAACACAAGCTCCAATCATCCCAATTCACCAAGAACCCTAGGTTCGATCCGCATCAAATTGATCCCCAAATCGATTTCGATTGCGTCTAATTTCATGGGGCTATTGTTCCCTTGTAAAAACGAGCTAAATGGTGTATTTAGTTACCTGTTTTGAAGCTCTACAGAAGGTGCTTGACCAGTTGCAGGTCCGCGACGATGAAGGGGATTGGGTTGATTGTTTTCAAGTGTTTCAGATACAATTGAACGTACCATTAGTTTAGGAATGATCATATAACCATTCTTGTTCGATTAATTTGAATAAAATAGAGTGATAGTGCGATTTTGGTGAGTGGGTCGGCCGACTTTCGGTCGAGAGTGGGAAACACACCTAACCGACTTAAATTTTCAAATTGCAGTGGTCCCTGAGTTCGAAACTCCCACTAGAATGTGTTGGTAGCTTTTGATCGAGTCAAAACCGTGTGTTTCGTGGCTATTGGGATCGCCGGAAGGGCGCCGGAATAGTGACCGCGGGAGAGGGTCGACGGGGAGGGGGGTTGGTTTTAAATAATTTACAGAATGGTCCCTGTACTTTTAAAACTTATTATTTCATGTGTTAACCTTTTAAAACAAGTTTCAACATTTACAAACTACCCCCTGGACTTATTAAATTAAGTTTAATTTTTATAAATTATTTTTATTAATAATATTATTATTATTATTGTTTTCATTATTTTATTATTATTATTATTATTATTATTATTATTAATCTTACTAAATGGATTAATTCGCGATAGTATTAACCGAAAAAAAAAAATTCGGGTTGTCACAAGTGTCACATCATTGACGCCACAATGACATGTCGGAGAGCTCGGGTAACAGAGTATCAAATCAAATGGTAGTACAACTACCAACATATAACATATCAACAGAACATTTATAGGAACATACAATAATGAGCACAACTTATAAAATATATACTGCATGCTACAGGTCTCAATAAATAACACTAATGAGTCGAACGAATCGGAGCATAATTATATAATAATGATGTACGATTAATGATAGCTAAATGAGTCATATTAACGGAAACAACGAATCAAAAATCCGTACTACAAAGTAACGGAACAGAATTTATACTATGATAAGATAACCAAGAATCCGTACCTTATACACGAATGACAATGATCAGAAACAAGGTCTAGGCTTGGTTAACGCCACGAGAACCTACGATAACGTAACGCAAATTATAGTTTGAAAATTTCAGTTCTGCCCCTGTCTTTCCGCACTCGTTAAAATTACTAAACGACGTTTAAAAATTCTGAAAATCTCCAGTTTACTAGATTAGTGATTTCTAAACAACATTCATTTAGAAAAGTTTCTGATTTGGATTACCAAAATATGAGAAAAACGTGGATCTTTACAGCTGCGCAGAACTGCTAGCTGTTACGAAAACGACTGTTTAGAGGTCTAAACGAATGAGTTTTTCGATGTTTATATATCAACAGATTCGTCTTTCGACGAAATTCGTCATGGACATAAAGTTTAACTGATTTGAATCTGTATGAAGAAGTTATGGCCTCTATAAGTTGGCTGTAAAATACGAGCCTAAATCATCTATTTACAGTTTATTTTTAAACAAAATAAACTATTTACAACGTTTGTTAATAATATTTACAACGTTTGTTAATAATATTTACAACGTTTGTTAATAATTTATAAGATTACAAAATCTTTATAGTTTCACAATTTTCACGATTGATTCATAATTATAGATAATACAATGTCCAAAAATAAGATAATAATTTGAATTATTATTTAGAGTCCATTTTTATAAAAATAACTATTCATAACATCTATAAACAATATTTTATAAATAAGTATAAATCATGACTTAAACAATACTAAGCGAAAGGAAACATTTAGACTAATGATAATTTATTAATTATTATTTAAGGATTTATTCTTTTTAAAGAATTATTCAAAAACATTCTTGTTAAAATATTTTATTACAAAAATACTTATTTAACCAACTTAGAAAAATATAGAAAATATTCAGTGACCTTTAAAAATATTTGAAGTCTACCAAATGATTTGTATATTTTTTTAAAAATTTCCTGTGATTAAATTCTAGGTGAAAAACTAGTAAAAAAAATGTGAGGTGGCCGGGTTTCGAACCCGGGACCTCCAGGATTTCAAGCAAGCACAGAACCGGTAGACCAGGGCTTACAGCCGCGATATGAATCAGTTTTTAAATCTTAAAACCGGTATTTAAACAAATCCCCAATTTCCCCAATTCCATTACAAACCCTAGATCCGATTGTTCCCGAAATTGATCATCAATCCGATATTGTTAACCAAACAACCATAGGGCTTTCATTCCTAGACTAAAATCGAGCATGTATGTATGTTCAATTTACCTGATGTGAAGTTAAAATGAGAGGAACGATGAAGAACAGGTCGCGGTCGTAGTGCTCGATGGTTTAATGGGCAATTGTTGATGATACTCAAATTAAATTGGTAGGAAGCTTCGTATGATGATCTGGAAGCAAAGCCCTATGCCAATTTTGGTTTAAACTACTCGGAAGGTGGTCCTTGATCTAGTTGCAGGTTCACGATGAGGGAAGGATCGAACGAGGTGTTTGTGTGTGTTTTAATCGAAATTGAAAGCAACATTCGTTTAGGATTAGGTAGATGATTGTATATATTAAGTTAATTGCATTATTGTTGATTGAGTGCGCGACAATGGAGGTGTAAAGCGGCCGAAAGTTTAATCCCACTAAACCGATTCAAATCATCAAATTGATGTGGGGTACAATGTTCGAATCCCCACTCGAATGTGTCGGGAAAATGTAATCGAGTCAAACCGCGTTAATTTTGACCGTGGAGGCTCGCCGGAGCCGACCGGCTCTTTGGCCGGAATAGTGTCGACGGGGACGGGGAAGAGACAGAAAGTTTTTTTTTTTACACAATTAGTCCCTGTGGTTTTAAACCTTTGTCATTTCGTGCACAAACTTAAGAAATTAACTTTCCGAAATGGCAAAATTGGTCCTTCTGAACTTTTATTATTGTTATTATTATATTATTGTTATTATTATTATTATTATTATTGTTATTATTATTATTATTATTATTAATCTTTATAAAATTATTATGGGTATTATAGTGTGCCAATAGAGTTGGCTCTCATTGATACTAATTGTTTAGTAGCGACTTAAATATAAACAATAAACAATACAATGAAAACATGCTACGTCAACATAAACACGTGAACATATTGATAATCAAAAACTAACATAAAAAAGACCGAAGTCATGTATGTTTCAAGATTTTGATATCCTTCCAGCGAGATTCCATGCAACAGGATGGATTGTCTTGCGAGTAGACTCCAAATTTGAAATAATGAGAATTGCCTCCTCGTCCCGCTCCTTCATATTTAAGAACTCCGTCGATATAAACTTTAACGGTGTTGCCTTCAACGTCGTGTATAACATTAAAACGAAACCATTTGTTGTAAACATTAGAAAGGATAACACGTTTGTAATAGCAAAGATTATTGTTATATACCCTCAGCATCGTGGTTGTAGCGTATGGGGGCTCTGACCCAAAAATTTGCATTATGGACACCCCCGAGGTTCCATTATGTACGTATCCGGAGGCTTCGAATTGCCAGACACCTGAAGAGTAATCATAACCCTTGAAAAAATTAGAAATTAGTTTGTTAATACGTCTTTATATAATTTTAAAGCACAATGACGAGAAGAATAGTAACATAAACTTATTAGAATATTTACTTGAATTCGGATCTCAGTACGTGGGGAAGTTTTGCTGGTTCTTGAGTGAGGCTTGTCTGTCTTTAGCACCCAAAGCTTGTGGACTCCGTTAATGAAGCTGTATCGTTGCTCGAGTGGTACATCATATGGCTTTTGGATATCAAAATTGGAGTGATTGAGAGGTTGTGATACAAAATCCAAGGTTGGGTCAATAGGTCCTTGTCCCATGGTTTTGTACAAGAAGAGAAACAAGAGTGAAGCGTAGAACACATAATATGTGTGAGAACTCATTTTTTTGGACGATAGACTGATACACGAAGCGCAAAATCAAACATGTAAACAGAGGAATCGATAGATTTTGTTGTTGATCGAAACACAAGATGAAAACCCAAAGGAGATGTAAAGTTTAAAGAGTATTGTGCTTTGTTTAGAAATTGGGAGATTAAGGTTTTAAAAGGGATAGACATGAGTGGATTAGAATGGACCACATAAATCATCATTTGGGGTAGTTGTTTATTAATAAATGTCTATACTATATTACTACATATAATAAGTATATATAACTAAATATAAATATATAAAAGCTATAATGAAAAGAAAATCTTTTGTGTTTGACACCGCATCGTGACATGTATTCCTTCCCACTTACTTGTATTTTTATTTTGTATTCTTAATAGAATTTTGTTGCTTTCAATTTTGTGTCACTTCTACAAAGTTTTTAATTTACTATGAACTTTACATTATAATATAGTTGGATAGATTTGATAGCAATTTTTCACTGTATTTTGATCAATGAAATAAATTGGTCTCTTTTAAATAAACATATTTTGATTCATATCTATTTCTTCCAAACTATTTGTGACTTAAAAAAATATCATGTTAAACGTATCCATTTTCTTCAAAACGCGTTGCGATCCATATCCATCATACTTTTTAGTTGATAACATATTTTAATATGGTAGAATAACAACTAGTAGCCTACAAGATATGTTAGTGATAAGATGTTTTTCTCTATCTCATAGTTGAAAATTCAAATCTTTTAAAGTATAACTTATTTATAGAAGAAAACTAAGAGCTCTTAAAGAGAGAAACAATTAGTGCCTTCGATGTAAAAGATGCCTTGTAGTCAAAGCAACTTAGTTTTGTCAATGAAGACGATGGAGGGTGGGGCTTTTTTTGACTTTGGGGATATTTGGTATCATCTTAGTGGTTAGTAAAAGATGATTTTTTAATGGTTTACGATCTATTAATGGTTAAGAGGTAATCCTAATACTGAATGGTTAAAAGTAACATTAAGATGATACATTTTAACCATTCAGCATTAAGGTTAACTCTTAACTATTAAATGACTATAAACCACTAAGAGGCGGCATTGTATTAACCATTAAAAGGCTACCAAACACTTTATTAGCATCAGTAGTGGAGAAAACAAACAAAAGTCAAATATAAAATCAAATGGTTTGTTATAAGTCTTGTGACCCAATTATTCTAAATTTCATAGTGACATTCGATTCATTTTAAAATTTCAAAAAAAAATGATAATAAAAGTTTTGACAATATTAATATTATTAGCTAGTGGAAGACTGGTAAAACTTTTAGCCAATGTACAAAGTCAACGACCTACATAATTAATGATTTTGAATATAGTTTACATCTAAAACGCTAGGCGTAAGTGGTGATCATAGCGTGGTCCAACAGAAGCTCATTATACAAACAGGGGCATCGCTTTCGTTCAGAATTAGAAATTTATACGTATTTCATTCGAAAATTTTATTAAATTTCTCCTGGAATAACAACAGGCACTATTAGAAAAACTGCAATAGATGACGTGCATTGCGCGTCATCTTTGGGTCAGATGACGCGCAAATGCGTGTCAAGGAAGGGGTAGTCATAAATGACAGATGACGCGCATCCGCGCGTCATCTGTTTATGACGCGCAAAAGATGACGCGCATTTTATGACGTGCAAAAGATGACGCGCAATGCGCGTCAGGAAGGGGTAGTCATAAATGAATAGATGACGCGCATCCGCGTGTCATCTATGAAATTTTTATGACGTGCAATGCGTGTCATAAAATTAGCTGCATTTTTTAATTTTTTTTATTTTTAATAAATTTACCTGTTGTTTTCTAAAACAAATTTTCGAATAACATTAAAAGCGAAATCCATTAAATACCAACAAAGTTTACAAAAGTTGTTAATTAACAACTACAAAGCATAAAACACATCCAAATTCAATTAGTACCAAATTACAAGTCCAACAACACAAGTCCAACTTAATACTATCATTCAGTCCTATATATAAATGAAATTCGATACATAACGCGCCCAATCTTCACGAACTTCATCCAAATCACCATCAGTGTATTCTTCTTTACCTTCTCCAACCTAAGACAACCAATTTCGTCAAATTAAAGTTGTTAGTTTTGACCCAAAAACCCCTTTATGTAAAACACTTGTAATTTACTTGACTAGTTTATATCAACTACAAGGCAACAACAATGGTAATTTACTTATAAAAACTCATACATAGATAGTTATATTCAATAATATAAACTACAAAGAAACAAATGGTAAATATAAGGGGTACGTAGTCAATTATCAGCTTACATTGTTATTGACTAATATTTCAAGCCCTTTATCTACTATTTCTTTCATGAACTTCAACACATAATATCCACATTCGGTACTTCCTGACTGACGTGGACACTATAAGGGGTAGTCAATGATCAGCTTAATAAAGTTAAGTAAAGGTGCAAATTCAAATAAAAATTAAGAGCTCACTGTAGAATTGACCCATTTGAGTTTAGTTTGCCTCTTCTTGGTACCACTTTGTGCAGCATATAAGCTCATTACCCTACAAAAAAGTTGATCATATCAATTAAGAAATAAATATAACATAAAGTTTTAATAACTTGTATTACTTACGCATCAATGGTTTGTTTCAACAACAGATTGATAGTGCTGACCCGTAGAGAATCAAGATAATAGCAAGTCAATGTTTTCATGTCTAGCACGGCCAGCACCCAATGGTTTCTAAACCAAAAACAATTAAGTCAAACAACTTATATAATACGTACGGTAGAAAATAATCAATTAAGTCACACCCGGGATTGTAGGGCAATAGGATGATATCATTGTGTCCTCTTGTAGACAGCCGATTTGCAATGCTCCTACTTGAATCATCAATATTTTTAGATTTCACTTTAGATTTAACTGGTGAGATCGCGGAAGGACTCATAAAACAAATCTATGATTTTTTTTCTCCCATTATGGAATTGCTCAAACAAGTACCTTTTAACATAGAAAAACAAATTGATTAAAAATAACTTGTGTTTCACAAATATTAAAATTAAATTTAAAAACTTACATCATATAAGTAGTAATGACAGCCCCGCTAAGCTCATCTAACGTAAAAACTGCTTCAAAATCATCCCAACTTAGGTAAGTAAAACTTTCATACCCAAATAGTGTGTCCTCACACTGCACTCTTATAGAATCCACCTTTGCCACTTGTCCATCAACCATTATTTCAGTCATTTTCAAAATAATACTTTCTTCAATCCTTACCCTTACATTTCTTTGACCTCTAGTAATCCTTCTTTGCTTCACAACCTTCTCATCCACCATTTCAATCTTCTTTTTCAGTTCTTTTACTTCTCCTCTTTTGGTTTTCAATTGTCTCCCCATCCTTATTTGCATTCTCATTTTTCTTAGTTTCTCTGATCTGTTCTTTTTCTTTCTTTCCTTCTAATTGATTTAATGGTTTTTCAAGAATGAATTTCTTTGGTTTCTTCGCCACTTTTTCCTACAATAATATATATAAATTCTTTAGATTGGAAACAATTATCTACAAACACTTGTACTCGTACACATATAATACACTTGTATTCAAATTGTATTACCAAGTCAATGCACCGGATGACTAGATGCCTTGGCCAACTTAATAGAAACCCAACTGCATCTTTGATCTTCTCAATGAACGGATCGTCTTTTGGTCGAATTGGCAGTAATGCGTCTTCTTGTAAACATATTTCCAACATAACTTCAAGGTTTTCATGTGACAACCCGAATTTTTTCGGTTAATACTATTAAAAATAACCTTCTCCGTTTAGCGCGAATTAATTTACTTTACTATTTTACAAGGATAATAATAATAATACTAGTAATAATAATAATAATATTGTTTCATAAAAGTTTAGAGGGTTAAAATGTAATATATAAAACTTGTTTTAACAAGTTTCTACATAAAATGTTAAGAAGACAGAACCCCAGGGACCAAATGTGAAAAATTTCTTTTAAACCCAGCCCCCCGCCCGTCGCCCCTGTTCTTTCTCCGATCAATGTCGCCGACGAGCCTCCGGCGAATCCCCAACACCCAAACGAACGCGGTTTGGACCTAATTAAAGTACTCGGCACAATTTCGTGGTGGAGTCGAATATGAGTCATCTTTCAATTGATTAAAAGGAGTGCGAAAACCACTAAAACCGACCTTCCCCACTGTCGGCCAAACAAACGATCCACAATCTCCACTAAACATTATAATAATCAAATTAATCACGTATGCACAATTATATATCTGTGATTAATCTATTTCACCATTTAATTCCCTCTGAAACAAACGAAATCACATTGTTCGATCCTCTCCCTTATTCGCGACCTACAACTAACCGAACATCACCTCGAGCATCAAAATAGGTAAATGAACATATCCACATGGTCGATTTCTTATAAGGAATAAAAGCCCTATGATTTCAATCGATTACAGTATTGAATTGGGCTTCAATTCGATGGGATTCGAACCTAGGGTTCATACGGGAATTGGGTTTGATTGTGGCTGTGTTTAAAGGATTTAAAAGCCGAGTAATAACACGGCCACGACCCTTGGTTTGATGGTTCCTGCGCTTTATGTTCCACAGGAGGTCCCAGGTTCGAACCGGGCAACCTCCATATATTTTTAAAGGGTTTTAGCCCAAATTAATTTTTCAAAAAATTTTTAATAAATATATAAAAATTGTTTCTGTAAACTTTTAATATTTTTGGACCACCAAATAATTTTTTGGATTTTTCTATTTTTAAATAATTGTTCTAAAAACATTTTAAAAATATTATTCTCGGTTAAATCCTATTAAAAATAGGTTTCAACTAATAAATTCATTTCGTTTCAAATATTATTCTTTTAAAATCATAGTTATCTCGAAATGTTTATTTAAAATTTGTATTTAAACCTTATGTGTTGAAACAAATAAGTTCTTTTAAAATAACTAAATAATTATCTATGTAAAAATCAAACTTGAAACAATAAAATATTTATAATATTAATATGTATTATTAATTAAGGTCATTTACATAAATGATTACGTTAAAAACATATTACTTATAAAAACCCCAAATTCTTATCGAAACCCTAGTTCGCGTATAATCGTTAAACCTTATTAATAACCTAAATCTTAAAATATATATTTACATGTTTAGGTACCTCGTGAAGGAGTTCATTGGAACATCAATTATTATCCTATTCAATCATCGTATATACATATTTATACGCCAAGTGAGTTTACAGCCCCACTTTTACTTATATACTCTTTTGGGGGAGAGAAACATACTGTTTTCATAAACGTTACATTACATTGGATTTATGTAATACTGCATATACTTGATACTATGGTGTATACTTGCCCAACGGACCGTTAATATGGACTTAGCGAGGTAATTGTTAGTAGTACTACTGGGATTGACATACCCCACCCGGGCTAGTCGCGCTAGCACAACGTTCGTCAAACGGGTGAACGGTTAGCCTAATTACAAGTGTTGTGGTGTGTGATCCACATCCGGGCCTGTTTATTTATTTGATTACATGTCAGCTCGGCCGCGAATTCATACACATAGTGATCATTATGGATTAGCTACCCATTATATGCTTTAATTACAAAATCCGGGAATTTCATTATACTTGACGGATTACAAAATCCGGGAATTTCATTATACTTGACGGATTACAAAATCCGGGAATTTCATTATACTTGACGGATTACAAAATCCGGGAATTTCATTATACTTGACGGATTACAAAATCCGGGAATTTCATTATACTTGACGGATTACAAAATCCGGGATTTTCATTATACTTGACGGATTACATAATCCGGGAATTTCATTATACTTGACGGATTACTAAATCCGGGAATTTCATTATACTTATCGGATTAATAAATCCGGGGATTTCATTATACTTATCGGATTAATAAATCCGGGGATTTCATTATACTTATCGGATTAATAAATCCGGGGATTTCATTATACTTATCGGATTACATAATCCGGGGATTTTGTTACTGATACTTATCGGATTACATAATCCGGGGATTTCGTTACTGATACTTACTGTTTTCTGATAAACCTGTGAACTCACCAGTCTTGTACTGAGATTTTTGCATGTTTTCTCTCAGGACATTGATGTGGCACGTCTAGGAGCACAGCATCCACTGCATGCCATTCCGCGTTCATCTCAAACTGTTTTCAAGATTTAATTTGCATTTACTTTACATAAATTGGATTGGACGCGTGTTTGCGTGTTCCAAAACTATTGTTACATGTTTTCCTGTTTTCGCTTCCGCACAACTTAAATATATTTGGTTTGTTTCATTAAAATTAAACAACTTATATGATTTGTAATTATCGAGTCGTTTGGTGCAACTGATGCTTATCTGAGATCCTGGTTATGTCACACGCCTGACGGTAAAACCCGTACGTGGAAAATGAGGGTGTGACAGATTGGTATCAGAGCATTAGTTATAGCGAACTAAAATGAACTTTGCATCTCATCTGCATTGCATTTTAGACTATAGCTGGATTTGCATTAGTTACACACACATAGATTACTAAGCTATGCCTACTAAATTGGTTTCCTGAGAATTTTTGCTTCAACATATCCCTGTGAGGATATGGCTACCGGGATGGTGGCTCCGAGTTGCTGTGAGTCACGGGAGAGTTTGTGTGCATTTGACATCGCCTAAATGTTCTTCATGATTTGTGTGACACATAGACACCTGTATTCTGGATTTCCTGGCAAAAGGCCCTCGGGCTAAGGCAAGCATATCGCATAAATCTCATTGCGAGACCTGGTATGCTTACCTGGGGATTTCTGGGATGAGTGATAAACTATGGTTAATACACAGGTCTTTAAGACAAATGGGTCAAATTACCTTAGCGTGTCAATGATTCCCAAACTTTACTGATCCTTTCGTATACTTTGATTGATCGACCCCGATATAATACATACATATTTGGTACTTCTATCATTAATGACCACTGTACTTGACAAGATATGTTAACCTAATAGGAGGAACCGGGGTGATCATGCAAAGCAACTTACCATTACGGGTGCACACGTAATTGTAATTTGTCATGCATGCTAAGTCCGGTGAATCTGGTCGGGTGGTAACATTGTAGTCAGTATAAGTCATCATTCCTACACCTTGAGCAAGAAAGTCTCGGTCTTCATAGAACATAGCCATTAACTATCTATCAGTTCTACTTGTAGGAATGCTCACCCTTACCTTGAATTTGGACGAAATTCAAATCATGACATTTGTGTTAGTCCCACGGATTCGGACTGATTCTCTAGCTTGTCTATTTCTTTAAATCCTTGAATTTCTCTTCCTTTTCATTTCAAGACAAAAGGTCTATTTTTATACGACTGATAGCTTTTGATATTTGGTAATCTAAAGAATGTCTGGAAGAGGACGTGGACGCGAGAGAAGTAACGATCATGAATATTACAAGTTTTCTATTCTATACCCTAGGGTGCTAGGATCATAATTCCAGTAAGTCCTGGTTAAGGGTAACAAAACATTACTAACACCTGCTATTACTTAAGTCCTGTCCTACTTAGAGCCTTCATGATATTTCCAATCATGACATTAATTAAGAGACATTCCTCCACTTGGCATTTCAGTAACTAAGGAACCGATTGAATACTTTAAGTGCATTATTGGTTATGATTACATAGCCTGTCTTACAAACTATCTATGGTATACTTATTTAAGAACATTGTGGGCATTATATCACATATTAGTACGTTGAGAAGACCCTCGATAATCACACCCTATCATTATTTGTTTGACTTATATTTTGGATTAATAAGGGCTTTATAAGAACTCTCTTAAGGACTTATGTTGTTAACCCAACTTTTATTCCATACGTCTGTTGATGTCGCATTTGCTATATGCACCCTTATTCATAACTTGTTGGATTGAGTCTTGAAAGACAAAAACGCCGGCTAATACGACATCAGTAGACAAGAGACGCGACATACTCTAATAATACTACTTCATCGGATTTTAGATTATTGTACATAGATTCCTTCGATCGCTCCTTGATCAAGTGAATTCCTTCTCAATCGTTTCCTTTGTACAACTCCGGTTAATTAACTCTTCGTTATTAACCATATCCTTGATACTCAAAACATGGATAACACTCTGTACTTGACAAGATTATCGGGAATTGAACAATTTGACTGTTAAGAACCGATAACCCTTCCCAGGATCGACGATCTTTTCGATCAGTTGCAGGGATCAATGCACTCCTCAAATATCGATCTTCGATCGGGCTATCATCAATTGAGGGTTTGTAAAGATGACATACCGAAAATATTGTTTAGAACTCGATATGAACACTATGAGTTCTTGGTCATGCCGTTCGGGTTGACCAACGCACCAGCTGTCGTCATGGATATGATGAATCAGGTATGCCACGTGTTCACTACGGGGCAAGGCACTAACCTGGTGGAACACCTAGGTTCAAGCTAAGATAAGTGCAAACAGGATAAGTTCAATTGATGCAAATGACTTAAGATAAGTTTAAAGCCTTGGTGATTGAGTACTATTACCTAAGGAATAAAATGCAAAAGTTAGAATGGTAATTCTAAAATCATGCAATAGTAGTGTTAGGTCGTACTCTTTATACTAACGAACTCCCTGAATTGACAAAGCTGATGTCATATCTTATGACATTAGACCAAATAGAATTAGGAAGGACACTGGGAAAATCTAGTGAGTAGTAGAAAGAAGGTTGGAGTTCCGACCATTACCATAAGTGTGCCCTAAGTCGATTAGGACCCCAGGCCAAGTTAGAAACAATCAGAATTAGGAAATGGCTATAGCTAGAAAGTAAGAACAGTTAAATTATGGAAATAAAGGTCATATAAGTCAAAGTAATACATCACGCGGTCATACATTTATGACTGAAGCAAGCCACATTCGACAAGGCTAAATGTTGTTACATGTACGTACCTTATCATCAATAGCCACACATCTATTTGATACCAGGGTTGATAATAAGCTTGGATTCTTCCGGAATTATTCTTTAACTTAGCATTAACCCTAGTTGTTTAGAAATTATTTACTCTGTTAAAATGACCAATGGTAATAATTAGAGGTTACACAAAAGTACACGAAGATCATGTCCTTGACATAGACTTAATACCGTATGAATTGGTTATCGAAGAATGAAACCAAGATAGTCCGTCAGGAGGAGGTGATTCGACCTATCAAACCAAAGCATGATCTCTGAACCTGAAAGGAGACCTAATCGCTTTAGGTTGATTTTTATTCTAAGCTTGGAGCACTTAGATTCGTAAATCGATTTCTCTCCCTTTATCCTCATGTTTTGACCTAGCTATATGGAATCATTTAGTCCTTATCTATCGACTTTCATTTTGAGTTATCATCAAAAAGTGATTGTGCGATGGTAGCCTTCCTAAACAAATCTCTCTGTTGGAGATATTATCAACTTATGTTCATGACTTTCTAGTCATACAAATGTTCTCAGCTGTGCTTATGGGTTGTTGCACGGCATATGTAAACGTACTTAAATATTGCTACCTTGCAAAGCATGTTCCTATTGTTCGAGTCACTTCTTGAATCGCTTTTGAATCCTTAAGCTTGAAAATCATTAAAATTCTATCTTGGATTTGAACAACAAGACTTTAAAAGAGAAGTTCTGGAGAGAGTTACCAGCAAAGAGAGGAATTACTTTTGAGACTGAGTTATTTGGAGCCAAAACATTCTTAATATATGTTGAACCCGTGTTCAGCAAAGATGGGGAGGAAATTGGAGTTAATTACATGGGCATGGAAATCACTGATTAGGTGAAAAAGAGAGAAAAGATGGCAAAACTAAGGGAAGAAATAGCTGTACAGAAGGCCAAGGAGACAGAACTTAATAAAACTATTCATATTACAGAGGAAACGATGAGAGCAAAACAAATGCTAGCAACCATGTAACACGAGATAAGATCTCCATTATCAGGGGCCGTTAGCATAGCAGAAATTCTATCAACAACAAAACTTGATAAAGATCAGAAACAACTTTTGAGTGTCATGTTGTCTTCTGGTGATCTAGTCCTTCAACTTATTAGTGACATCCTCGACTTTTCCAAAGTTGAGTCAGGAGTTCTGAGGTTGGAGGCCACAAAATTTAGGCCAAGAAGAGGTGATGTCCCAGTGGAGGTTAATGGTGATGTTTTACGGATTAGACAAATTCTTACCCACTTGATCAGCAATGCTATCAAGTTTACCCACCAAGGAAAGGTTCAGAGTAATCTTTATGTAATAGCAAACCCATTATCTCATAACGTCGAGATATTAACCTGCATCCGTTTCAAATATTCGTACACCATGGTATGACGTTAAAACATCAATCGTTATTCTGAATGATTGATTCATTTTCTGTTTTAATAATATTCTTAACCATCATTGTGGACCCATTTCAAGATCTTCGCATAGCGTATTATTCTTAGACCGATGGTTGGTCAAAGGAGAAATACATATTCACAAGATATGCGTTAAGGACGTTTCATATGGTGACGTTTGGGATTCTTAAACTCCAACGGATAACTTTTCTTATCATTGCTGGTCTTTTAATGATTTCTAGACATTCACCTTACCACGAAATTATATTCTGGAAATTTAAACAACTAAAGCATGGCAAAATTCCGATTTGTCAGAGTTCGGTGGAACTCCTGGCTTGGTCCTGAGTTCACCTGGGAACGCGAGGACCAAATGAAGAAGAAGTACCCACAACAGTTCAAAGATCAGACCTCTATTTCTTAAGAAATCGTCAGAAAACATAGTGCGTCTATGTTCCGGATAACTGACCTGTTTGTTTTAATTTTCGGGACGAAAATTCCTGCAACAAGGGGATAATGTGACAACCCGAATTTTTTCGGTTAATACTATTAAAAATAACCTTCTCCGTTTAGCGCGAATTAATTTACTTTACTATTTTACAAGGATAATAATACTAATACTAATACTAATACTAATAATAATAATAATAATATTGTTTTATAAAAGTTTAGGGGGTTAAAATGTAATATATAAAACTTGTTTTAACAAGTTTCTACATAAAATGTTAAGAAGACAGAACCCCAGGGACCAAATGTGAAAAATTTCTTTTAAACCCAGGCCCCCGCCTGTCGCCCCTGTTCTTTCTCCGATCAATGTCGCCGACGAGCCTCCGGCGAATCCCCAACACCCAAACGAACGCGGTTTGGACCTAATTAAAGTACCCGACACAATTTCGTGGTGCAGTCGAACATGAGTCATCTTTCAATTGATTAAAAGGAGTGCGAAAACCACTAAAACCGACCTTCCCCACTGTCGGCCAAACAAACGATCCACAATCGCCACTAAACATTATAATAATCAAATTAATCACGTATGCACAATTATATATCTGTGATTAATCTATTTCACCATTTAATTCCCTCTGAAACAAACGAAATCACATTGTTCGATCCTCTCCCTTATTCGCGACCTGCAACTAACCGAACATCACTTCTCGAGCATCAAAATAGGTAAATGAACATATCCACATGCTCGATTTCTTATAAGGAATAAAAGCCCTATGATTTCAATCGATTACAGTATCGAATTGGGCTTCAATTCGATGGGATTCGAACCTAGGGTTCATACGGGAATTGGGTTTGATTGTGACTGTGTTTAAAGGATTTAAAAGCCGAGTAATAACATGGCCACGGCCCTTGGTTTGATGGTTCCTGCGCTTTATGTTCCACAGGAGGTCCCGGGTTCGAACCGGGCAACCTCCATATATTTTTTAAAGGGTTTTAGCCCAAATTAATTTTTCCGAAAATTTTTAATAAATATATAAAAATTGTTTCTGTAAACTTTTAATATTTTTGGACCACCAAATAATTTTCTGGATTTTTCTATTTTTAAATAATTGTTCTAAAAACATTTTAAAAATATTATTCTCGGTTAAATCCTATTAAAAATAGGTTTCAACTAATAAATTAATTTCGGTTCAAATATTATTCTTTTAAAATCATAGTTATCTCGAAATGTTTATTTAAAATTTGTATTTAAACCTTATGTGTTGAAACAAATAAGTTCTTTTAAAATAACTAAATAATTATCTATGTAAAAATCGAACTTGAAACAATAAAATATTTATAATATTAATATGTATTATTAATTAAGGTCATTTACATAAACGATTACGTTAAAAACATATTACTTATAAAAACCCTAAATTCTTATCGAAATCCTAGTTCGCGTATAATCGTTAAACCTTATTAATAACCTAAATCTTAAAATATATATATATATATACATGTTTAGGTACCTCGTGAAGGAGTTCATTGGAACATCAATTATTATCCTATTCAATCATCGTATATACATATTTATACGCCAAGTGAGTTTACAGCCCCACTTTTACTTATATACTCTTTTGGGGGAGAGAAACATGCTGTTTTCATAAACGTTACATTACATTGGATTTATGTAATACTGCATATACTTGATACTATGGTGTATACTTGGCCAACGGACCGTTAATATGGACTTAGCGAGGTAATTGTTAGTAGTACTACTGGATTGACATACCCCACCCGGGATAGTCGCGCTAGCACAACGTTCGTCAAACGGGTGAACAGTTAGCCTAATTACAAGTGTTGTGGTGTGTGATCCACATCCGGGCCTGTTTATTTAATTGATTACATGTCAGCTCGGCCGCGAATTCATACACATAGTGATCATTATGGATTAGCTACCCATTATATGCTTTAATTACAAAATCCGGGAATTTCATTATGCTTGACGGATTACAAAATCCGGGAATTTCATTATACTTGACGGATTACAAAATCCGGGAATTTCATTATACTTGACGGATTACAAAATCCGGGAATTTTATTATACTTGACGGATTACAAAATTCGAGAATTTCATTATACTTGACGGATTACAAAATCCGGGATTTTCATTATACTTGACGGATTACATAATCCGGGAATTTCATTATACTTGACGGATTACTAAATCCGGGAATTTCATTATACTTATCGGATTAATAAATCCGGGGATTTCATTATACTTATCGGATTAATAAATCCGGGGATTTCATTATACTTATCGGATTAATAAATCCGGGGATTTCATTATACTTATCGGATTACATAATCCGGGGATTTCGTTACTGATACTTATCGGATTACATAATCCGGGGATTTCGTTACTGATACTTACTGTTTTCTGATAAACCTGTGAACTCACCAGTCTTGTACTGAGATTTTTGTATGTTTTCTCTCAGGACATTGATGTGGCACGTCTAGGAGCACAGCATCCACTGCATGTCATTCCGCGTTCATCTCAAACTGTTTTTAAGATTTAATTTGCATTTACTTTACATAAATTGGATTGGACGCGTGTTTGCGTGTTCCAAAACTATTGTTACATGTTTTCCTGTTTTCGCTTCCGCACAACTTAAATATATTTGGTTTGTTTCATTAAAATTAAACAACTTATATGATTTGTAATTATCGAGTCGTTTGGTGTAACTGATGCTTATCTGAGATCCTGGTTATGTCACACGCCTGACGGTAAAACCCCGTACGTGGAAAATGAGGGTGTGACATTTCACCTATTATATGTATGTAAATACATGATACAAAATGAAAATAATTAAACCATAATAATATAGCATAAAACTGGGGTAATACGTACCTAATACATTATAGTTCGTTACGGTTCCTTTGGCGACTATATTAGATGCAACATCAATAGCAAGATAGCATGAATTATTCTACAAATAATAGATGTTACTTGTAGCCAAGAGTTGTAGCAAATTCTTAATAAAGCGTTGAATTATTCCAACATAACTTACAATTGATTCATCATCTGGTTCGTGTTCAAAATCTTCATGGCCACCAATTTGGCAGCTTGCGGCTTCAGACACACTTGTACCTCTTTTCAGTTTCTCTATCTCCTCTTCAAGTTTGTTAAAGCGTTGATCTACCTTCTTCTTCTCAATGTCCATAAACTCCTTAACAGTTTTCGGAACGTGAAAATAGCGTTGTGGAGTTACGAATTTACCCATCCCACGTACACGTCCACGTTGTTCCTCGGTACCTAGGGCTAGTGTAAGTAAATCGTTTGTTCCAGTAACCTCTCCTAAACTTGTTGAATCATGTAGCTCATCCTGATTTTGCATTAAAAATAAGAATTATGCAGGTCATAATATATGTGTATAATATATCATCCAAAACTTACAATTTTCTTAACAACTTCTTGAACATTCAAGTCATAACCTCCCGTTTCAGACTCTCTTGCTTTTTTCCATAGCATTGCTCTATCGATCTCCTCCTCTGTCTTGCCGGTTTCTTTTATCTAAATAATCAATAATAAAAAATATAAATTAACCGCAAACATGTAAAAAAATCCGATTAATTTAATTCATACAATTTCATCGATGAGTCCGGAGTATCCCTTTCGGCTTAATCGATGATTGTATTTATGCAATGCCCGAAGGTTTTTAGCTTTCTTACTTTGTTCCTGCAACATAAAAAGTATTAAATGTCACGAAAGTTTCTAATAAGTAATGAAAATTAACTAGTAAAAAATATACTAAAAATAGACATGCACGGTTTAACGAACCTCCCACTTTTTTGAAGTTTTTTGTGATACAAAAATTCTCCAATCTTGTTTCTTTATAGACGGATACTCAATAGGAGGATTGACCAGACTCTCCGCCTTAGGATCATCTTTGTATGGCTTAATAAACTTCTTATTTAGATTATACTTGAAGTTTCTTCACTTGCTACCAACTGATTGAATAACATGTTTCCGGCTCTTTGTGTCAAGTATGAATTGTGTCTAAAAAATAAAAGATAAAAATTAGATTTAAAAGATAAAAAGTCATATTTAGGAGAAGACTTACCAATACATATTGCCATAAATCATCTTTAGTGTCTTCTGGTACATCAAGCCAATTTGCATAGGTTATTGGAACCATGGTTCTTGCTACCATTCCCTCAAAAGTGGATAGTTTCTTTGCCCCCTCTCCCGTTGGAACACCTCTTTTATTGTATCTTATTATTGTCTTCACTTTTTAATTTTTGGTTTTATTGTTGGGCCTCTTTGTGATCTTGTATCTTCATCATGATCCGAATCCAACTTTTTCATCTTCTCCTCATCACTACTATTCGAATCCATTTCACAAAAGTTAACCTGTTCCATATAAAATAGTTAGTTAGCCACACATGCCAATCATATTTTTAACAACTAAAATAAAAAATACAAAAAACATACCAAAAAAGAATCTTATTTTCAAGAAGTGGTTTATCACATTCTTCAAGAAGAGATTTCAATGAATCAGGATCTTTATCTACATGTGTGAAAGCATCATGTAGCATTTCCTTTGTATAATCAAATTCAAAAGGTCTAGATGTATCAGGGCATCTAGAATCAACCTTCGGAAGTTTCTCTCCATGAAAAGACCAAACCTTATAATTTTCGTTGAAACCGTAGGCAAACAGATGATAACGCACATTGGCATCGAGTGGTGACACAAATTGATACAATTAACACAAGGACATGGAATAACATCTGTATTTGGATTATTACTTTGTGCAAACTCTAAAAAGTCCTCCACACCTTTGTCATATGCATTTGATAATCTATCAGTCGAAATCCATGATTTATCCATGACCTTTGTTTCTAGTTTGTCACCATCATAGAAACTAGAATCAAGTTTAATGACGAGGGTTAGGTATCAAAATATGCATCACAATTCTAATCCAACTAAACAAGTAGATGTCAATTAGTTTTCTACACAACCTAAATAAGTCACACAACGTTCTTAAATCCAATTCAATTTGTGCACCTCTATGTGAGGGTTAAAGTATCCACATTACAATAAGATGTCATTACTCATTAGTTTTATTAGTCATCAGTTATAACCCTAATTTACACACATCCACGGTCAACCAAAATTCTACGTATAACCCTAATTTACAACACATCCACAATCAACCAAAATTTAGCAAAAAAAAAAAAAACAAATAAAACAACAATGTAGTTTTATTAGTTTCAAGGCATGAAACTGTGTCCCAATTGCGTCAAAATGAGCATATATATATATATGCCTACCAAACTACACAAATGACAAACCAATAACCAAAATACTGAAACCTAAGTAAAAATCAACATAAAAATAGGGACTTAAAGGCCTAACAAGCTAATATCACTTGAAAACTTCACAGTAACAGATCAATTACCACTAACATTTCATATATACAACAAAATCAAATATATTTGATTTAAATAACCAACATTGTTCAGGCTGAAACCTGAATTTCAAGAAATACATAACCAAATGATGATAACTACTAACCGAGTGAAGATGGCTGCGGCGGTGGGTGGCCGAGCGGCGGTGAGGGTTGGGTGAGGTCAATTGAGGCTGGATGAGGTCGATTGGGGCTGGGGTGAAGTCGAATTAGGGCTGCGGGTCGATTGGGGCTGCGGGTCAAAGGGTCGATGGTGGTGGTGGGGGGTTGCGGCCGGCGGTGGCAGTGTGGTGGTCGCGATCGGCGGTGGAAGTCGATTTAGGGCTGCGGGTCGATTGGGGCTGCGGGTGAAGTCGATTTAGGCCTGCGGGTCGATTGGGGCTGCGGGTCGAAGGGTCGATGGTGGTGGTGGGGGGTTGCGGCCGGCGGTGGAAGGTCGGTGGTGGCAATGTGGTGGTCGCGACCGGCGGTGGAAGGTCGGTGGTGGAAGGTCGGCGGTGGAAGGTCGGGAAGTGGCAGGTCGGCGGTGGAAGGTCGATTGGGGTGTTTTTGGAATTGAAGCGGGAGAGGTGTTTTGGAATGAAGCTGCAGGTCGCGCACATAGGATATAAGTGACACATTAAGATGACACGATGTGTGTCATCCTTTCTAAGAAATTTTTAAAAAATGACATATAATTTATGACACGCGTAAATGCGCGTCATCTTTTTTCGTACGTCATCTTTTGCGCGTCATCTATTAACAGTTTTCTAGTAGTGAGGAAAAAAAAATTATAAATTCCGTGACTTTCAATCCCCACATAATCTGTTCAAACTCCATCACTGTATACAACTAATACAAATCCCAAGCTTTAGCATTTGGTTCAATCAATTTAGGGGCTCTTTAATTTTCTTGGATGCATTACTAGCTAATTTACATCTAACACACATTAACATTTTTTCCCTCTAATTTCACCTAATCTCGCACTTGCAGATATTTAAATCTTAAACCCATAGCACTTTTATGGGGAGTAACATCAATATCACTAGGTCACAAGGAATTGGGATTGTAACAAGTTATGTGATTTGGATTTAAGTATAGGATACATTTAAAGTTGTATTTCTATTAAAAGTGTTTGATTGGAGGTATGAGTCTTACATGAGTGATCATCAACATGGCTAAAATGTGTATAGACTAAAGTTATGTATAGAAAACTAAAATGTAAAATGAGATTATGTATAGTCAAGGATGTCCTTGAAGTGAATGCCTATGTTTTGAGACAATAGTCCTAATAGAATATTAGAATTTTTTGTTCACAGTTAGTAGAGCATTCTCTCAACAAGTGAAATTGACCTCAAATAGTAAACAAGAGGCGCCTAAACAAAATCTTGGTTACATAAATCAGATTTTGGAGTGTTTTAGACTTCTTTTCACTCTCTTATTGTTCACTAGTATCTCTAAAGGATTTATTATCACTTTTAAGGACCTTTATTCAACAAGTTAATACACTTTGCATATACAAACACATATTTTATCAATATGCAAAATCAAACTTCCCGTTTATTTTAGCAACGCAATATCTCGTACCATTAATATATTATTTATATTTAAAGATGACACAAATAGTTATAATATTTCAGAACGAGACAAGAAAATTTAGTATAAGATCAGATTTAAAAACTGTATGATAAATCATAAATAATATAAGTATTAAAATTGTTTTATATATCCAATTTGAAGCAAAATATGAAATAATGTATGTTTTGATATGAGTTTATTGTATGTTTCGATATGAGTTTATAACTTAACAAGTTATGAAAACTTAATTAGCTAATATGCGGATCATGTAATACTAAATTAATTAAGATATCGTAAGGAGTAGAATTTTTTAAAATTTAAAATCTAGTCCGGCTCTAAAAATAGTAGACTCGCAATTGTTATTATTGATAACAATTTCAAAAAAATTAAAAAAATAACTTATTTGCATTTATTTCAAGAGTAACTATATATTAAAACTGCAACAAAAATCATTATGCAGCTTTTTTATTACATATATATTGCTGGTCATGTTACGTTTTAATGCGAATAAAAAAAATTACATACACTTAAATTCATAATAGCTTTCTTATCCACATTACCTACATTCAATAAAAAAACCATCATACATTAAATTTTCGTTCATTTTGTAAAATCCTCCTACATCAACTTCTCCATATTTATCTTTATTTAAATTAAATAATACTTAATTAGTATTTTTATTATTTTACTTTCACTCACTACCTCTAAATATAAGGGATTATTACGGGCTTTTCTAAAAATATAGGAGATGAAGATAAGTATGAGAAATATAGTGTGGATGTAACATTATATGTTTTTTCCATATATTTCTTATAACTTAGAAATAAGTATATAGATGAGCTGTTGTAAATGTTCCAATAACGTAATAAATGATCAATGTATTTAGTTCTTAGGCATAAACAATAACTAGTAGGTGTGACCTGCGTTACGCGACGGGTTATAAAAATTAAAAGATTTAATTCTGATAATTTATACGTTATTACTAACTACTTGAAAAAAGTGTAATAAAATAAATATTATAAATAAATAAGTACCTAAACAAACAAACAAACAAACCCAGTATATCCCACTCAAGAGCAGGGTCTGGGGAGGGTAGGTGTAGGCGAGTCTTTCCTCTATCTTGTTAGGTAGAGAGACCGCTTCCAAAGAGACCCCCGACTCGATAGCAAAAGCCATACTGATAGCAAGACATCATACTATAAATCATACAACACATAGCATACAATATACAAAAAGCCATACCGATATCAAGACATCATACTGTAAATCATACAACACATAGCATACAATATACAAAAAGCCATACCGATATCAAGACATCATACAGTAAATCATACAACACATAGCATACAGTATACAATAAATCATACAACACATAGCATACATATATCATAGGAGCAGGTAGAATCACCGTTAAAGGGCAAATATGGACTACTTAGACATCAGGCCCCGCAACCAGACTTCAAATACCCTTCCTGCCTATAGGTCGAACTAAAAGTCCTTAATTTTAATTCTACGCCTCCACTCACTCCTATCCTCGATCATGTGCTCAGAGAGGTGCAAGTGTATCATATCTCGCCTAATTACCTCATCCCAAGTCAATCTAGGTCTTCCTCTACTCCTCCTACCCTCTAAGATGATGTTCTCTACTGCTCTAACTGGTGCCGCTATTGGTCTCCTCTTAACATGCCCAAACCATCTTAATCTTCCCTCTCGTATTTCATCTGCGATACAAGCCACTTCTAGCTTCTGTCAAAACACTTCGTTTCTTATCCGATCCAGTCTTGTGTGACCACACATCCACCTCAGCATTCGCATTTCCGCTACCTCTATTTGTTTCTCGTGCGATTTCTTTATGGCCCAGCAGTCTGTTCCATATAACATAGCAAGACATACAGCCACTCGGTATAGCTTTCCCTTTAGTTTTGCTGGAAACCTCTTATCACATAGGATCCCTGATGCTGCTCTCCACTTGCACCATCCTGCTTGAACACGGTGCGCTACATCGCTGTGTATTTCTCCGTCCTCCTGCAGGTACGAGCCCAGGTATTTGAACCTAGACGTTTGTGGGACCGCCATACCCTGAATACGGATTTGGGTGTCCTCTTCCGCCTCACCACTAAAGTTACTAAGTACCTCAAAGCAGAAAAAAATAGCGAATGCGTAAATGTTAACTTTATTATAATTAACGAGCTATATTGTAAATTGGTTAAAGGAAAATATAACATAACTCGAAGTATTAACTATAAACTTTTAAAAAAAAGTTTAGGGATTATAGTAAATTTGACATAACTCGAATACGTAAGTATAATAATTTTAAAATGACAGAATGAGTACGTATCAATTTGCAAAAAACTAAAAACAGAGAAAGTATTATGGTTAGTTTCAAAAAATCCTAAAAGGTTTAAATATAAAATTGTAAAATAATAATAATAATAATAATAATAATAATAATAATAATAATAATAATAAATAATAATAATAATAATAATAATAATAATAATAATAAAGTAAGTTTTTATTAGTTTGAAAATTATTGTGATGAAATTAAGAAAACCTACACCTCTATTGCTCATAATTTTTGTATTTGTTTCATATAGTGATGCGCCAGTTATTATCTAGCATCTTTTTTAACCTGTCTTAAACACTTATATATTTAGGTATTTTTATTATAGGGTGGGGTTATCTTGATAATCAATTTTTCGTTGACAACTCTAACAACCAATATAAGTCACACATTTCTTATTACATGCAAGTCACATGTCATTTCCTTGTTTTTTAAAATATTCATAATTTTTTATCACAACATCGCTTTTTTAAAAATAAAATCACCATTAATTTCAGTATTTTTTTATTTTTACAACACCTACCATATTGATATACTTTTTAACCCATTATTTATATATGTGTAAATTTGGTTATACACATGAGTATTACATATATGTAAAATGAATTTGATAAAAAACAAGATTTTTTTTATTTTTATAAATTTTATTTTATTATTTTTATGAAAGAGTGAAACTAGGGAAACATTTCTGCGTTTTTATTTTATTTATTTTTTATGTTATTATTCATTCTATAATTTTTTATTATATTTTTATTAATTATCATTTTACCATTAAAAACTAGTGGCTCACATTAGTTCATAGAGTTATAAAAAAAGAGGAGTTATCATTTGATCTCTCCCCTATTATTATAACTATGTAAATATTTAGTAATTATATACATAATTGTATAAATAAAATAATACTTATATCAAATGTATTAAGCTAAAAAAATAAAAATACTAAATGTATATATTTCAATATTAATCTAAAGTATTACAAATAAGATAATGTGTAACGCCCGGATATTTTCTTTGAAGCCGACGAAAAAAGAAAAGAAATCAAGTCCAAAGTCGAGGGACCAAACTCGCCAACGAGAGAAAGCTGGGTGAGTGGAGGTATTTGAAGGGAGAGGGAAGCCCTTACCCTCTCCCCACACTTGAAACATCAACCATAGAGAAAAAGAAGAGAGAAAAGGGAGAAAAGAAGAGAAAGGCTTGGTTCGGGTGGCTTCAAGTGTGCAAAATCGTCGTGTAGCGGGTCTAATCGAAGCTCTACTTCTCGGTGTTGTTTGTGTGAGTTCTAGGACCCCTCTTTTACATGTTTTCAACTGATTTGGGGCTGGAACACATCTGAAAACCCGTTTTATGTGTGTGTGTGTTTGACCCATTTGCATGTGTTTGCGGGTGATGCGTTTGGAGTTTGTTTCCGGGCTTGTGTGTGCTTGAATGGTGTTGTGGTATGCATTCCTAAGGTTTAGGATGGTTGATTTGGGCTTAGAATGGGTTTGGATGAGCTTGGAGGTCGAAAATGGCAGATTGGGTTCGGGATGAACTGCATTTTGCATCAGCTAGGGCTAGGCGACCGAATAGAGGCCATACGGCTGAATGAGGTGCGATTGGGGTTCATTCGCATGATTGAGATTCATTCTCACGATTGGGGGCCAATCGCATGGGGAGTCATGCGACTGAGGGCCCATTCGCATAAGTGCTCATCCGCATTAGTTTCATCCGCACAAGGTGTTCATTCGCATTAGTTCCATTCACATGGGACTCATCCGCATTGAGTCCATCCGCATGAGGTCCATCCGCATAGGGTTCATTCGCATGGGGTTCAGTCGCATGGGAGGCCCTGGGACCGAAGGGTACCCATACGCCCATATAGGGCTGGTGTACCCGAGGAAAAGCGTAGTTTAATTTCTGACTTTCGGGGGAAAGTGCATATGTAAGTTTTGAAGTGTAAGTTCCTGTAAGTTCAAGTAAGATGATTTTTGGGGTCTTAGAGGATACGTTGGGCATGATGATGTTGCATGTTTATGCATGATGTATGTTATGTATGTATGATGATGCCCTGTATGATGATGCTACTATGTATGTTGATGTTCCTTATTATGACGTATGTTTATCCTTCCCGTGGCTTTACGTGTTATGTTAATGAATGAAACGAAAGTATTATGTAACGTAGAGTGAAAGATAATAAAAAGAGGAACGTAATGAAAGAATGCATGCATTAACAAATGAATGAATGAAAGTAAGAAAGGCTTGCAAGCAAATGTATGGAGGTTGACACCCAATGAAGGGTGTTAGCTCAACTGTGTGCGGGTTAGCTACCCCAGAAGGATGCACACTAGGGTCTAATCCTTGTGATTGACCATATGTATAGGATCCTTGCCGCTTGCCCTAGGTACTGGAGTCAGCTTCGTGCATAATGTTCGAGGTCTATGAAAGACTTGAGGCCCAGTAACCAGCTTCGTGCATAATGTTCAGGGTATTGTATATGTCATCGAAAGTAATGAACGTACGAATGAAAGTAAGAATTTATGAATGAATGTGAATGGTAATGATGTACGTTAAATGAATGAAAGTTAACGAACGAATGATAAAGATAATAATGATATTATCCATGTGTACGTATGATGCTTGATCGCATAAAAATGTAAAATACGGTTTTAATCAAAAGTAAAGTATGTTTTACTTTAAAACTAGAACTCACTCAGCAACGCTGACTTTTTATGTGTTCCCAGTTGGCAGGTAATGTTGCTGAGGATGGTACGGTGCGGCTACTCAGCTCTTTTTGGATGACATTCTTTTGCATAATGTTTTTACAATGTAATGCAAACAAACGATGTTTTGTAATGAGTGTTGTATTAACATGCAAAAGCATTTAAATTGAATGAAAAGTTATTCCGCTGTTACTCTTTTTAAATGTTAATGTATAAAGATATGTTTTATGTGCAATGATTTGACCAACTATGAGGTGCCGGGAAGGGGTCTTACAAGTTGGTATCAGAGCTAAAGTTTAAGTGAAATGGGTAAATTTTCAAAATAAACCTTAACTTAAACTGAGAATAGGACGGAAAGGGAAGGGATGCCAATCTGAGTAGCTACGTGCCATCAGGTATTTTCTTAATATTAACCGGTATTATGTGCGCATGTTATGTGGTTTATATGCTGTTTGTAGATTTAAATACTGATGTAGTCAGGACAGGTAATGCTTGGGGTATGAAGAGTAAAGTAAGTGGCTAATCACAACTGGCCGCTGTAATTAGGGACTCACTATACTTGACATAAACATAGCTATTCCCTTGAATAACCGTGTTGGTGTTTGAATCTTTCAGTGTGTTAGAGGATGGCCGGTGGTAGATCATCTAAAGCCTCGTGGGGTGGACTTGGTGATGCATCGCGACCCAAAAGAGGCAGGCCTAGAGTTGAAAAGGTGGATCCTGAAGGACCCGAGACCCCTCATCAGAAGAGTGGAGATGAGAGCGCCAATTTGAGAGCCTCCATAAATGAGGCTGTTGTGGAGGAAGTTCATCAGGTCATGCAGACGATCTTACCATCTGTGATGACCGAAGTGATAAAGGCTGTACAGGAAGGAGAACGAAAAGAGAGGAACAGGTCCTCGGGAGAACGAGAGCAACTGGAAACTAAGACGGTTCTCTCCGATGATGAAGAAGAGGAAGAAGATGAGCCTGTACCGGAGGCAGTACGAGGCTGTAACTATGAGGCATTTCAACGATGCAAGCCCGCTACTTTTGATGGAAATGGCACTACTGCTGCTGTTCACCGATGGGTGAGAGAGATGGAAGCTGTATTGAATATTAGCGAGTGCCGGGAGGACCAAAAGGTGAAGTTTGCTGCCCATTCTTTTGTGGACTCGGCTTTATGCTGGTGGGACAACATAGTCCAAGCCGATGGTAGCAGGGCTATTAGGAGAATGAGATGGTCGGAGCTGAAGAAGTTGGTTATTGAGGAGTTTTGTCCTCACTGGGAGATGGACAAGGTTGAGAGGGAGTTCCTACAACTGGTGGCGGGAACCATGACACATCAGCAGTACACCACGAAGTTCAACGAGATAGCACGTCTTGTGCCGGATCAGGTGACGCCTCTGTCACAGAAGATTAAGAGGTACATTCAGGGTTTGCCAATGGATATTCACAGGCACATGATCGCTACCTGACCGAGCACGTTTAGGTCGGTGGTGGACTTGGCAGGGAGGTTATATGATGAGAGGGCTAGGTAGTGGTGGTGGCTGAAGGTAGTAGGAAGGGTGGTGGTGATCGAAACTGGAGTGGGAAGAGGTTTGGTCGGGGTGATGCCTCGACGGGTAACAAGAAGGCACGGGTGGATGATTGCCGTGTAGCCACACCGGGTACGGGATCTAAAAAGTGTGGCAAATGTGGGAAGGAGCACAGTGGCGAGTGTAGATGGGGGTTGACTATGTGCTTCAAATATGGGAAACCAGGTCATATGGCACGAGAGTGCAAAGCAGGGAGATGTTTTAATTGTGGCGGGGAGGGCCACATGAGTAGAGACTGCAAGAAGCCAAGGGTTGAAGGTTCAGGGGTGAAGACAACCGGAACGGAAGGGCAGAAGGCGAGTGACCGAGCTTTCACGATGACTAGGGCGGAGGCTAGAACGGCCCCCGACGTGGTGTCACGTACGTTTCTAGTAAACCAAACTCTTGCATCTGTATTATTTGATTCCGGAGCTAGTAGGAGTTTCATTTCTGCTGCCTTTTGTGCTAAGATGCCCGTTAGAAGTAGGGGTATTGATGAGCCCTTCGTTGTAGAAACTGCAATAGGTAAGTCTACCAGAATTTCTGAGGTGATTGAAGGCTTTGCTATTGAATTAAAAGGTCATAAGTTTCCGGTTAGACCATTCATGATGACCTTAGGCGGTTTTGATGTAGTCCTTAGAATGGATTGGTTAGCGGACTACGAGGCAAACATTGTGTGTCGCGAGAAGATGATTAGACTAACAGCGCCTGACGGGAATTTGGTGACGGTTTACGGTGATTGGGTTACGACTATTCCGAAGATGATTTCGATGGCGGTGGCCGGAAAGTGCATGAGGCGTGGATGTAGTGCTTACTTGGCCTATGTAAAGGATGTGGATACGCCAAAACCATAACTGTCTGATGTACCGGTTGTGTGTGACTTTCCCGATGTGTTTCCCGAAGACTTGCCAGGAGTGCCACCTGACCGAGGACCGAGTTTCAGATTGATCTGATACCGGGTGCCCAACCTGTTGCGAAGGCACCGTATCAGTTGGCTCCGAATGAGATGAAGGAGTTGATGGAGCAACTGCAGGAGTTGCATGATAAGGGTTTCATTAGGCCGAGTATCTCTCCTTGGGGTGCTCTGGTCCTGTTTGTAAAGAAGAAGGACGGTAGCATGAGGATGTGTATCGACTACCGTGAGTTGAACAAATTGACGGTGAAGAATCGGTATCCATTACCGAGGATCGATGACTTGTTTGATCAGCTCCAAGGTGCCAGTTGGTTTTCGAGGATAGATCTTCGATCTGGCTACCACCAATTGAAAGTGAAGGAGCAAGACATTCCTAAAACAGCTTTTCGCACGCGTTACGGTCACTACGAGTTTCTTGTCATGTCTTTTGGTTTGACCAATGCGCCAGCTCCTTTTATGGATCTGATGAACCGTGTGTGTCAGCCGATGTTGGACAAATCAGTGATTGTGTTTATTGATGATATCCTGATTTATTCGTAGAGCTAGATCGAGCACGCCGGTCACATTCGAGAGGTTTTGGAGACATTGAAAAAGGAGAAGCTGTACGCCAAGTTCTCTAAGTGCACGTTTTGGTTGCGTGAGGTTCAATTCTTGGGTCACGTGGTGAATCCGGAGGGGATTATGGTGGATCCGACAAAGGTGGAAGCATTGATGCAATGGAAGTCTCCAAAGACGCCATCCGAGATTCGCAGTTTCTTGGGTTTGGCGGGCTACCACAGAAGATTCATCCAAGACTTTTCCAAGATCGCTTCTCCGCTAACCAAGTTGACCCAGAAAGATGTGATATTTGTATAGGGTCAAGCTCAAGAGAAGGCGTTCGAAGAATTGAAGACGAGATTGACTTAAGCTCCTGTTTTGTCATTACCTGATGGAAGTGAAGATCTGGTGGTTTATTCTGATGCTTCCTACTTGGGGTTAGGGTGTGTGTTAATGCAGAGAGGAAAAGTTATAGCCTACGCATCCCGATAGTTGAAAGTTCATAAGGTTAACTATCCTACTCGTGACTTGGAGCTAGCAGCCATGGTCTTTGCACTAAAGATTTGGAGGCACTATCTTTACGGGACGAAGTGCACCATTTTCACGGACCACAAGAGCTTGAAGTACTTCTTCGAGCAGAAGGACTTGAACATGAGGCAGAGAAGATGGTTGGAGCTCATAAAGGATTATGATTGTGAGATCCATTATCATCCGGGCAAAGACAACGTGGTGGTGGATGCCCTTAGCCGAAAAGAGAGACCCGAGCCTATTCGGGTGAAAGCATATCAGATGATCATGACCTCGGATGTGATGAAGCAAGTCAAAGAGTTTCAAGATGAGGCATTAAAAGAAGATCATCTTAACTCTGAAAAAATGAGAGGTCTGGTCGCGGAGTTGGGTGAAAACGCATTTGGTGTTAGAACCCGGTTTGGACGAATGTGGATTCCTCGTCTTGGGGATCTACGGGTGAAGATTATGGATGAAGCTCATAAGACTCGATACTCTATTCATCCTGGTGCTACAAAGATGTACCAAGACATGAAGAAAGATTATTGGTGGCCGGGTATGAAGCGTGATGTAGTGGAGTATGTGAGTAAGTGCCTTACTTGCTTGCAAGTGAAGGCCAAGCATCAAAAGCCGTATGGGAAGATTCAACCTTTGGATATACCGGAATGGAAGTGGGAGCACATCACCATAGATTTCATTACGAAGATGCCACGTACTCCGAAAGGGTATGATGGTATATGGGTGATTGTTGACCGCTTGACGAAGAGTGCTCACTTCCTACCGATCCGCGAGACATATTCATCTGAGAGGTTGGCTGATCTGTTCATCAAGGAAATTGTAACTCGTCATGGTGTGCCGGTGTCTATTGTGTCTGATCGTGACACCCGGTTTACATCCAAATTCTGGAAGAAATTCCACGACGCCATGGGGACGAGGTTACATATTAGCACGACTTATCATCCCCAGATTGATGGTCAGTTAGAAAGGACCATTCAGACATTGGAGGACATGCTTCGGGCATGTGTGATTGATTTTGGGGGAAGTTGGGATGACCACTTACCGTTAGCTGAATTCTCGTACAACAACAACTATCATGCCAGCATTGGTATGCCACCTTACGAGATGCTATACGGTAGGAGATGCAGAACACCCGTTTGTTGGGGTGATATTGGTCATAAAGAGTTAAGGAGCGTTGAGGTGATCGAGGCTATGACTGAGAAGCTTGCAAGGAGCAAAGCCTTCATGAAGGCAGCCAAAGATAGACACAAGTCGTATGCCGATAAACGACGTAGACCGATTGAGTTCCAGGTGGGTGACCGGGTTATGTTGAAGGTCTCACCTTGGAAGGGTATCATTCGTTTCCGAAAGCGGGGCAAGTTGAGCCCGAGATACATAGGCCCTCTCCGAATAATTGCCCGAGTAGGAGAGGTGGCCTATAGATTGGAGTTACCAGATGAGTTAAGTGGAATTCACCTGACATTCCACGTATCTCATCTAAGGAAGTGATTGGCAGATGAAGATATGATTGTTCCCCTGGAGGATATCAAAGTGGACGAATGGCTCAATTATGTGGAGCAACCAGTGGCAATCATCGATCGAAAAGAGAAGAGGTTGAGAAATAAAGTGGTTCCTCTTGTGCGTGTACAGTGGAAGCACAGGAAGGGATCCGAGTCAAAGTGGGAGACCGAAGAAGAAATGAGAAAGCATTACCCATGTTTGTTCGAGGAATAACCGGTTTCAGGGACGAAACCTATATAAGGGGGGTGGACTTGTAACGCCCGGGTATTTTCTTTGAAGCCAATGAAAGAAGAAAAGAAATAAAGTCCAAAGTCGAAGGACAAAATTCGCTAACGAGAGAAAGCTGGGTGAGTGGAGGTATTTGAAGGGAGAGGGTAGCCCTTACCCTCTCCCCACACTTGAAACATCAGCCATAGAGAAAAAGAAGAGAGAAAAGGGAGAAAAGAAGAGAAAGGCTTGGTTCGGGTGGCTCCAAGTGTGCAAAATCGTCGTCTAGCGGGTCTAATCGAAGCTCTACTTCTCGGTGTTGTTTGTGTGAGTTCTAGGACCCCTCTTTTACATGTTTTCAACTGATTTGGGGCTGGAACACATCTAAAAACCCGTTTTATGTGTGTGTGTTTGACCCATTTGCATGTGTTTGCGGGTGATGAGTTTGGAGTTTGTTTCCGGGCTTGTGTGTGCTTGAATGGTGTTGTGGTATGCATTCCTAAGGTTTAAGATGGTTGATTTGGGCTTAGAATGGGTTTGTATGAGCTTGGAGGTCGAAAATGGTAGATTGGGTTCGGGATGAACTGCATTCTGCATCAGCTAGGGCTAGGCGACCGAATGGAGGCCATACGGCCGAATGAGGTGCGATTGGGGTTCATTCGCACGATTGAGATTCATTCGCACAATTGGGGGCCAGTTGCATGGGGAGTCATGCAACTGAGGGCCCATTCGCATAAGTGCTCATCCGCATTAGTTTCATCCGCACAAGGTGTTCATTCGCATTAGTCCCATTCGCATGGAACACATTCGCATTGAGTCCATCCGCATGAGGTCCATCCACATAGGCTTTATTCATATGGGGTTCAGTCGCATAGGAGGCCCTACGCATGAGGGGTGCCCATACGCCCATGTAGGGCTGGTGTACCCGAGGAAAAGCGTAGTTTAATTTTTGACTTTCGGGGGAAGTGCATATGTATGTTTTGACGTGTAAGTTCCCGTAAGTTCAAGTAAGATGATTGTTGGGGTCTTAGAGGATACGTTGGGCATGATGATGTTGCATGTTTATGCATGATGTATGTTATGTATGTATGATGATTCCCTGTATGATGATGCTACTATGTATGTTGATGTTCCTTATTATGACGTATGCTTATCCTTCCTGTGGCTTTACGTGTTATTTTAATGATTGAAATGAAAGTATTATGTAACGTAAAGTGGAAGATAATGAAAAGAGGAACGTAATGAAAGAATTCATGCATTAACGAATGAATGAATGAAAGTAAGAAAGGCTTGCAAGCAAATGTATGGAGGTTCACATCCAATGAAGGGTGTTAGCTCAACTGTGTGCGGGTTAGCTACCCCAGAAGGATGCACACTGGGGTCTAATCCTTGTGATTGACCATAGGTATGGGATCCTTGCCGCTTGCCCTAGGTACTGGAGTCAGCTTCGTGCACAATGTTCGAGGTCTATGAAAGACCTCAGGCCCAGTAACCAGCTTCGTGCATACTGTTCGGCGTATAGCACATGGCATTGATCCGGAATGAAAAGAGAAAAGATAAGTGGTGAATGTACTTGCCCTAGGTACTGGAGTCAGCTTCCTGGACAATGTTCAAGGTCTATGAAAGACCTCAGGCCTAGTAACCAGCTTCGTGCACAATGTTTGGGGTATTGTACATGTCATCGAAAGTAATGAACGTACGAATGAAAGTAAGAATTTATGAATGAATGTGAATGGTAATGATGTACGTTAAATGAACGAAAGTTAACGAACGAATGATGAAGATAATAATGATATTAACCATGTGTACGTATGATGCTTGATCGCATAAGAATGTAAAATACGGTTTTAATCAAAAGTAAAGTATGTTTTACTTTAAAACTAGAACTCACTCAGCAACGCTGACTTTTTATGTGTTTTCAGTTGGCAGGTAATGTTGCTGAGGATGGCACAGGGCGGCTACTCAACTTTTTTTGGGTGACATTCTTTTGTATAATGTTTTTGCATTGTAATGCGAACAAACTATGTTTTGTAATGAGTGTTGTATTCACATGCAAAAGCATTTAAATTGAATGAAAAGTTATTCCGCTGCAACTCTTTTTAAATGTTAATGTATAATACATGTTTTATGTACAATGATTTGAACAACTATGAGGTGCCAAAAGAACGGGGCCTTACATATTGCTTAAAATAAATATATATTAAATAATGTATTAATTAGAAGAAATTTATTAAATATGGGTAAATTAGGAACTATTGTATATAACACTTGTATTGTGATAATCCGAGTTTTCAGGTTAACCTCGCTTATTTAATCTAACCTCCCTCCGTCATGTCAGAATTTATTGAATTATGATTATAACTATTAAATAATAATGTTATTATGATAATAATGTTATTATAACTATTGAATAAACATAACTGACTTATGTATTATTAATTAACTAACTTATGTATTATTAATTATACTTATTCTAACTATTGAACAAAAATATATTAACAAGATATAAACAAGATAGTCAAAAATTTAGATTGTCTTTCAAACTTGCCGTGTGTTCCCCGGTAACGGCGCCAAAAACTTGCAGCGGTGTGAAAGTATATATATTTTAATAAAGATTTTTCGCACAAATTCAGTTTTAAATGGTTATTACTACTACTAACTACACACACAAAAGGCAAGTGCACCTATCGTGAGTTAATATAGTGATGGTAAGAACCGAGTATCAATCCGTAGACACACCAAGCCTACTCAACAACCTTAATGATTAACTATCAGATTTGATTTTCGTTTAGGAAAATGATAAGTGGCATTGATATAAATTAGGGTTTTTTAGGGTTTTATAAATAGTAATAAAAAAATAAAGTAAAACAAAGTTGAAACTTTTGGATTTAAAATCAGGGGATAAAGACTATCATCCTAATTAGATTACACTTATGTAACTGTGATGAAGTGGTGGTGTGATTAAAGATACTGAATAAAGTAATTGTGTTAATATTTATAAAAATGAGCTGGCGCGATTTCTGGTATATCCGCTCCGTAGTGACTAAGATCACGTCAGGTTGATATTTACTGCTTAGGTCAAAGCCCTAGTAATATAGGTAAATCTTTTGTGTCATTTTCGACATGCGATTTCTAAAAACATAACTTAATGTAAGAAGATAGTTGATCGGGTTCCTTTCCAACATACCATTAATTTTAGAAAACCATAACGATTACTGTAGATTTCTCAGACTAATAAAAGGGAACCCGTAAATGATCAGAAAGTTAAGGTGATATGATTATAATAACCATCTCTAGTTAATTAGCCATAGATTTATTATGAATAAAAGTTGATCATACGTTTTCAACCATGTATGAAAATCATAATTACAAATCATAAGTTTATAACTTCCCATTCAAATATAGGTGCTGCCCATCGAAAGTTTTCTGAAGACCATCATAACATTAACACAATATATATCACACCATTAGTTCATCAAAAATTACATAATTTTCATCTAATTAGTATGATAATAAGAGTTTAGCTCTGTTTAGCTTGAATATAACAACAAACAACATAGAAGATAGATACGAATTCATCGGTGAAATGGAACAATCAAACCGGTGATCCACAATGGATGATGTTTAGACAATCCCGAACTTCTTCCAAGTGTTGTATGCACCTCTCGAGCCTCTAGATGGTCTTCAAGACTTGATTCCCGAGAGAATTATGTAGAGTAACACCCCACCAAAAGCTTGCATAAATATTGAACTTAGGCCTCTGTTTATAGGCTTTCTAGAGTGTTTACGCTCATCCCCATGCCTAAAAGGCACGGCCCCGTGTTAGTACAATGCTTATGGAAGTTGGCCGGCTCGTACGTGCAGAGTTTGTTGGGCATGGTCCCGTGACAAATGGGGCACGACCCCATGTTTGAGGTGGGGCACGGTCCCGTGCCTTATGGGGCACGACCCCGTGCCTTATGGGGCACGACCCCGTGCCTTATGGGGCACGACCCCATGCCTTATGGGGCACGACCCCGTGTTCACTTTTAGGGGATAATACTTTTTGTCCTGTCAGATCTCCAAACACGGGGGTGTGCCAAATTTAGCACGGGGGTATGTTTCAGGCAAGACATGGGGGCGTGCTTAATAGGGCACGACCCCATGCTTGGAATTGAAAGCTTGGATTTCTTCAATTTCTTGTCAAATATGCTTCTTTTGTCCATCTTGCCCTTTACAACACCTGGAAACACAATTAAACGATTTTAAGTACATAATCATCATTTTAAGGAAGATATCAAGGAACAATTGATGTGCTTTTGATAGTGTTTTTATATATAATTTGGAGCACATCAGCCCCATTTTACATTCTTTTGTTTTCGGGGGAGAAAACACGCAAACCCTATTTTTGTTATGGTTGCCAGTATTATTGATATCGCCTGTTACGTTGGTGGAGAGATATTTGAAAGTCATTACAGTATCGAACTGTTAGTATTAGGATTAGCGAGGTGATTCTGAGTAGTACTACTAGGTTTGACAAACCCCGCCTGGGCTAGTCACGCTAGCTTGATTGGAGGTCGAAGGGGTGCATAATTGACCTAACGATTGCCACGGTCTGTGATAGACGTGGTGGAAAGGCATAAAACACACACATTAAGCTTCGGTTTGAAACACTAAGTAACTTGTTTATAGGCTAGCTACCTGTCAATATGCATTATATACTAAACCATATGAAACGTTTTCTAACACATTACTTGTTGATTAAACCTGTGGACTCACCAACTTTATGTTGACAAACTTTAGCATGTTTTCTTAGGTCACAGGAATGCCCAAAGTTAAGGACTCAACTAGGGATACATTAATGGCATACATTACATTTCAAACAAAATATTTTATCATACAATATTAACTATTATGGTTTAGACGCATGTTGACATGGTTTATCGTTGACTTACTGTTTTCAAAATGCTTCCGTAAGTATGAAACATTTATGATTGATTCAAAACTCTGATTTATTAATGTGATGTTTTGCAATTATTGATTTTGGTGTAATTGGTGCTATCTGAGATCCTGCTATGTGATAAGCCTGACGATAAAATCCCGTAAGCGGATTTTGAGGGTGTGACAGATTGGTATCAGAGCATTAGTTATAGCGAACTAAAATAAACTTTTGCATCTCATATGCATTGCATTTTAGACTATAGCTAAATTTCATTAGTTACACACACGTAGATTATTAAGTTATGCTTGCTTGCTTTGCTTGCTTAAGAACCGTTTACTTTGGCGTATTCTTGTGAGTGTTCAATTACAGGGATGGTGTTTTCATTTTCTAATGCTAAGTCTAAGGGAAAAGGTCAGATAGTCCTGATTCCCCATTGTTTTGTTAACTGAATCCTTTGTACAACCTTGGTTAATTGAACCTTGGTTTAATAACTATATCTTTGATACCTCTATCATTGATAACACTCGGTACTTGACTAGGTATGTTAGCTCGGATGGGACGAACCAGGGATGGCCATGCAAAGCAAATTAGAATCACAGATGCACACGTAATCGTAATTTGTCGGGCATGAGAAGTCTGGCGAACTCTGTTAGGTGATAAAGGTCATAATCAGTACAAATTTTCATTTCTATACTTTAAGACATAAGGTCTCGGCTCTCATAAAACCTCACTATTGATATGGAAACAAATCCTTCATTTCTACTCGCATGAAAGTTCTCATCTACCTCGAGCCTTAATGAGATTCGTATTATGACATTAGTCCTAGTCTGACAGGATCTCAGCCTCTCGTTTGATCAATCAGATTATGTTTGCAGCGGATTTAGCACATTAATTAGCGATTAATGCAAGAACATAAAAGATATTGCATGTAAAAGCACAAGCATAGAGAGAGAAAAGAGTTCTGCGAAACAATAAATGTTCTATTGCTTAGCACGTTTCGGCCATTAAAACAGTATGGTTCCCCATCCTTTTATAGGCGGCAAAAGGATGGGCTGATGTCCTTTTTCTGACATCACTGAATATTAAAATTACAATTTACAAAACATAAAACTACTGAAGATGTCAACAGCTGACATCTTCTTACAAAAGTTTCCTAAGTACTGACAAAAGTAAAACTACTGAAATCCTACAACGACTGAAGAACAAACTCTTCAGTCGTTTATAACTACTGATACTATAACAACTGAAGAACATGCTCTTCAGCTGTTGTACAACTACTGAAAAAAATAAACTACTGAAAAGGAAAAACCATCATAACAACTGAAGTCGACTTCTTCAGCTGTTGTGACAAACTCTGAGTCTTCAGTACTTGGTCTTCAGACTTGGCTTCAGATGATGTAACAACTGATGACTTCAGTAGATATCATCAGTTGTTGTCTTCAGTCTTTGTCTTCAGACTTTGTGCTTCAGTAAGGTCTTCAGTTCTTCAGTTCTTCAGCTTTTGATTCTTCAGTACTTGTCTTCAGTACTTGAAGTCTTCAGTACTTTAGAGTCTTCAGCTGTTGTTCTTCAGTTCTTTGATCTTCATACTTTGATCTTCAGACTTTGTCAGAACAGCTGATGGGAGTCTTCAGCAGTTGTTGCAGTGGCATGTGGGACTTAGAGGTTTTCCTGATCTTGGTTCATTGGTTCTTTTGGTCCAACAAACTCCCCCTGAACCAATGCAGCCAAAACCTCTAATTATTGGTTGTCCCACTTATTGGTGGCATAATGATTGGTCTATTTCCTTCTAGATCAGATTAGAAGTTGACCCAGATAAGCACTGGCCTGAGAGGTAGTCTCTAGTGTTTGTTTGGCTAAGTATGGATGGGAGCTCTGTCTTGGGGAATTGGACATAGAGCTGTTGTCCCATCCATGAGATCTACCTCCCATGTACAAGCCGGTAGGATTCTCGGGTGTAGGCTCGGACAAAGATCATTTGTTCTTCTTTGGTCATGCCCTCATCCCCACCATCGAACAATCCTTCACGGCCATACGTCTCTGAGACATACTTGACCTGTTTCCCATTTTTGAGCTCAGCTGTTGTGATTTGCTTGTAAGCAAATTCATCTGGATGTCTGCCTTATAGCAACAAGTTGAGCTCATCTTTGCGGAAGTTCTCAAGCTTCTTATACACTAAGCCTTTCCTCACCATCCTGTTCTCCAACATCATTTCAGGAGGTAGCTTAGCTTTATAAGCTTTCTCGAACTCATCCACAATTTCCCAGGGTGTTACTACTAGAGTCACAGTGATTACTTCATCTACAATCCTCTTCATCTGGCTCTTGTGCCTCACAGGAATATCTTTCTTTGTGATCCTGTGAGCCACCCTAGGATCAGGCCAAGTCCTCACTCTCTCTTTGTTATATTGGAAGGTTTGTTTGAGAGTGAAGAGTCTCAGAGCTTCTTTCTTCATATTCATGATAGAGGTAGAGGCAGCATATGCTTGGTCAATTGACTTAAGCATTTCAGCATCATGAAGATGCTGCTGTGCCTCTTCCTCTATCTTCACCTTCACAGTTTCCATCTGTGAGGTGGGTGTGATGGTTTGGGATTTGGGTTTTGGTAGAGGGATGACTGCTGAAAGAGGCAGTCTATCCTCCTCATCACCCTCTTCTTCTTCTTCTTGCAGCCTCAACACCCTTCTCTTCTTCTTCAAGGGTGGATCATTGGCTGCGGGTTTTGATGGTGAAGGGGTTAGTTTAGTGGGTTGTGGTTGGGTTGTTGGTGTGGGAATGTTGGCAGGCACTGCTAGTAACCTAGAGATAAGGGCTGGTTTGGTCTGTTTTACTAGCAGTGTCCTGTTCCCAGCACCTGCTTTAGAGAGGGCCTCAGCGACCAGTCCCTTTGTGAAGTCACCAGCTGAACAGATCTTGGTGGTTATTGCCAAGAGTCTGTCCCTGGTCCATGCTTTTACATCAAGGACTGGCCTGCCCAGATACTTCGAAATGAATCTACTCATAGCCTCGAGTTTCTTTTGATCCTCTTGGCTATAAGTAGACCATCGGTATTCTATCTCCCTAGTTTCCATCTTCCTGATCTCCTGATCTAGCAAGGCAGTGTCCTTGTCAAAGCCTTGCCTGAACAGCTGAGCAATGGCAGAATCCATTGATTTGCTGTGTTCAGCATCAGCCTCCTTGATAAGGGCTGCTAGATCAGAGTCAGCCACCATCTTTCCCTCCTCTCCCTTTTTCTTATCAGTGACACTGAAATCCTTTTGGATATCAGCCACTTCTATTTGCTCAACCTCCCTCTCTTTCCTCTTCCCTTTCTCCCTCACCTTCCTAGTCTCCTCAACCAACTCCCTCTCAACCACCACCTCTTTCTCTGCCTCTACCTCCTCCTCACCCCTCTTCCTCTTGACTTGCACTGATGTCTCCCCCTTTTTGGGTGCATTGGTTGGGGTTTGACTATCAGCAAGTGCCTTAGAAATGGCAACCTCCACCATGGGTTGTATGTATGTGGGAAGCTTCTCATAAAGGGTTTGAATGACTAAGTCTTTAAGCATGGGTGTGATGAGAGGTAGGGATTTCTGGAGGATAGCATCCATCTGCTCAGGGGGGTTCTGACCCTGAGAGCTAGTGCCAGAAGCAGGGGCTGGTGGCCGAGTTTGTGGGAGTGGCTCAGTGTTTATGAGACCTTCAGGTGAAGGTGCCATCTGTGGGGTAGTGGTGGCAGATGGACTTCTATCCTGAGTCATTTGAGCAAGCAGCTCTTTGAGTCTGCTTATCTCATCCTCTAGGATAGTGTTTTGAGCTACTACATCGTAGAAGAAGCTCAGGTCATCATCAGCATGAGCTGAATCACCTGACCTCCTGACAATTTCAGGATGTACATGCCCTGAGTGTGGCTCAGTAATAGCATGTGCCCCTTGTTCATGGTACTGGGGACTTCTAGCCTCCGGATTGGATCCATCATCGGCAGTTGCCTCTGGTGAGGTCTTAGTGATGTTACCAGCTTCACCAAGCTCAGATGTTGATGCAGGGGAAGTGGCAGCCTCACCAGATTGTCCTCTCCCCCTAGCCACATTGGGAGATTGGACTGATTCTCTGTGCTGTGGGTTCCCACCGGCACTTGTATCCACCCCCTCTTCGGTTGGAGTCTCCCCAGTTGTAATAGGTTTCTGGGGAGAGGGTGGAATGCTCAGATGGGTCAGCACTTTGGCGATAACCAATGTAGGGCTTTGTGGGGCGGTCTCATCAAGAGATGGGCTCGAAGCAGTGTGCACAGGGGGAGGACTGTGCTCTTCAATGGCAGTCTTCTCAAGTGAGAAGGACCCCAGTAATATGGTTGCCCCAATATTGGTTGCATCAGGCTCCTGTTGAGAGGAAGCCTGTGCGGTTGTGGTGGGTGGAGTCGTGGTACCTGCTGGGAGAATCGAACCAGCAGGCACATCCTGCCTTTGTGTTGCAGGGGCATCCTCAGGGGACTCATCTCCCTGAGTAGCCTTTTTGGGCTTCTTTTTGGCTTTTGGTTTGGTGGGGACTTTGGATTTGGAGGTGGAGGCTGTGGGTTCCTGCTGCGTGGGTTTTCGTAGCCGGCCAGCCTGTTTGAGTGTTTGGTCAGTGTTGTGCCTGGAGTATACCTCGGCTAGAACAGCCATGGCAGGGACCCCAGTGCCAACTAGTCCCTCAGCCTGAAGCTGGTTTTCTATCATGGCCATTATGAACCGTGGATACAAGATCCAACGGTTAGAAAGAGGTTTTGTGACCATGTCTTTAAGTTCCAAAAAGATGAGATCAGTTAAGTTCAGAGGCTGATGCTCAAAGATAGAAAACAATACCTGTTGCCACCTTGTTGACATCTAGTCCCACGAAGAGGTTTTGGGAGCCAGACACACGTTCACCATGTGGAAGATCAGTCGTTGAGGGTCAGGGAAGTGTTTCTTCAACAAGGTGGAGGCGGAGAGGTCACCCTGGTAGTCGTTGGATGTGAATGATAGATCCAGGGCACCTTTGGGGTAGGAGGTTGGGTGGGTGGCATCCTCCAGCTCTAGGGTTTGGCGTAGGGTAGCTGGAGTGATAACCACGGGGTGGTTGTTGACGGAGGACCGGAGAGAGACCTCGCCATCCTGCTCTCTGGTTTGGACGGTTACATTGGTCCAAAACTCCGCCAAGGAGTCGGTGTATATAGTGGGGTTCAGGAGAAAAGCCGTTTTGTAGGGTGAGTCGTTCATAAGATCGACGGCTTGGTGAAACTTAGGCCATAATGGCGATTTGGTGAGATGGGCGACAAAGTTGTGTCGAGGTTTCAGTTGCATGTTCGCCATTAATGGTGTATGGGAATTTCAGAGGTTTGAAAGATTAGGTCAAGTGAGGAGTAAATGCTCTGAAGGTGGGGTATTTATAGGGTAGGGCAAAGGTTGAAAGAAAACTACTGAAGGTTTTGGTGTTAGTTTTCAGTTGTTGTAACGACTGATGACGTGGTTTTAACCTTCAGTGGTTATAACATCTGAGGACTTGGTGTTGGTCTTCAGTAGTTGAAACTACTGAGACTTTGGTTTTGTCCTTCAGATGTTGTAAACGTCTGAAGAGTTATTGTCAGTCTTTAGTAGTTATGAACTACTAAAGACCTAATATTCTTCGTCAGACGTTGTAACAACTGAAGACTTGGTAGTTAGCCTTCAGTAGTTGTGAACTACTGAAGACATGGTATTGCTTCAGTTGTTGTAAACAACTGAGGACTTGGTGTTAGCCATCAGTAGTTTTGAAACTACTGAAGACATGGTTTTGTCCTTCAGTTGTTTTATGAAAACTAGCTGAAGACATGGTTTTGTCCAAATCAGTTGTTTCATACTAGCCTCTACACTTACTCATCAGCTCTTTGGCTGATTTTCAGATGTTTCATCGACTCTTCAGCTCTTGTGAATATTTATGCCTTCAGCTCTTGTGATCAAATGTTCACAAGTGCTGATGAAATATTCTTCAGAGCTGGTGAACAAATTTTGTCTTCAGTACTTGTGTAAGATCACACATCAGTACTTGTGAACAAAATTTGTTCTTCAGTACTTATTTATTTGAAAATCATACATCAGTAGTTGTAATCCACCTCACTACTTCAGTTGTTTTCAATAAATAATGTACATCAGTACTTTGAGTCATTTTAGTCTTCTGTAGTTGTGAAAGAGCTGAAGACTACCAAGCCTTAGTACCAAATTTTGACCTAATGCTCATCAGTATTTGACCTAATGCTCATCAGTAGTTGTGAAGTAAAAGCATCAGCAAAGGTCAAATCAGTCAAGCTGCAGCATACCAAGCCTTAGTACCAAATTTTGGAATATGGCACTATCTAAAGGCTTAGTAAAAATGTCTGCAAGCTCATCAGCACTAGGCACAAACTTAGGATCAATCAGACCTTTCTCATAGCAATTTCTGATAAAATGATGTCTGATCTCAATATGTTTGGTCCTAGAGTGCTGAACTGGATTCTTAACAATACAAAGAGCTGAAGCACTATCCATTAATAGTGGAGTCTTAGTCTCAGTAATGCCATAATCCAGAAGTTGGTTCTGAAGCCAGAGTATTTGAGAGGTACAACTTGCAGCAGCAATATACTCAGCTTCAGCAGTGGATGTAGCAATGGATGTTTGTTTCTTACTCTGCCAAGAAACTAAACAATTGCCTAGGAATTGGCAACCACCAGAAGTGGATTTTCTGGTGACTTTGCATCCTGCATAGTCACTATCAGAGAAAGCAACTAGTTTGCAAGAATGCCCAGCTGAATACCAAAGGCCTAGTGATTGGGTACCTTGCAGATATCTAAAGATCCTTTTGACTGCAATCAAATGGGATTCTTTAGGTGCAGCCTGAAATCTAGCACAAGCACATGTTGCAAACATGATGTCTGGTCTAGAAGCTGTAAGGTACATCAAGGACCCAATCATACATCTGTAAAGGGTTTCATCAACCGCTTTACCTTTCTGATCTACATCTAGTTGTGTGATGCTGCTCATGGGAGTAGAACAGGGCTTACAGGTTTGTAAATCAAACTTATTCAACAACTCTTTGGTATATTTGGACTGATGAATGAAGATTCCATCATCCTGTTGTTTGATTTGCAAACCCAGAAAGTACTGTAATTCTCCCATAGCACTCATTTCAAATCTTAGCTTCATAAGCTTTGTAAATTCATCACACAACTTTGGATCAGAGGATGCAAAGATGATGTCATCAACATAAATCTGAACAAGGAGCTTATGTTGTCCCACAGTCTTGATGAATAAGGTTTTATCAATGGTGCCTCTAGTGAACTTATTCTCTAGAAGAAAGGTTGAGAGTGTCTCATACCAGGCTCTAGGTGCTTGCTTCAGCCCATAGAGAGCCTTATCAAGCTTGTACACCCAATCAGGATGTTTATTGTCCTCAAAGCCTGGTGGTTGACACACATAAACCTCTTCTTTTATTTTTCCATATAGGAAGGCACTTTTGACATCCATTTGATAAACCTTAAGACTGTGAAAGGCAGCATAAGCTAAGAACAGTCTGATTGCTTCCAGTCTGGCCACAGGTGCAAAGGTCTCATCATAATCGATGCCTTCCTCCTGTGCAAACCCTTGGAAAACCAGTCTGGCCTTGTTCTTGACAATTTGGCCCTTCTCATCTGTTTTGTTCATGAATACCCACTTGGTGCCTATAGCACACTTATCTTTGGGTAATGGAACAAGCTCCCACACTTGCTATTTCTTGAATTGAAGAAGCTCAAGCTGCATAGCTTCCACCCATCCATTGTCTCTTAAAGCAATATGATAGTTTCTTGGCTCTTGCTGACTGATGAAGAGAGCATAGAAGCAGAAGTTGGACAATTGATTCCTGGTTGAAACTCCAGCATGGATATCACCAATGATCTGTGATGTGGGGTGATTCTTGAGCTCTTGATAGACTATGATATCTGTGCAAGTGTTTGTAGACCCATCAGCAGCAACAAATGGTGATGGAGATTCCTGAAACCATGTAGAGGATGGCAGCTCAAACGAAGTAGAGCAAGCAGAAATCTCATCAGCATTTGTAGTGGATGGAGCTGCTGAGGCTACAGGAGCATCAGGTTCAGTGGACTCAGGCAGGTTGTCACTAAACCTAAAGAGGTGAGTACTGACTACATCATCATCAGTACCACCAGGTGAAGATCTGTTGACAGGCTCAACAGATGGAGGTTGATAAGGAACATATTGCAGTATGTCCAGATCAAACAACTCCACAGGGTTTTGTGGAATCTTGTCCTTTGGAGATTCATTGAACTTAACATGCAGAGTTTCTTCAACCCCCTTTGTTCTACAGTTGAAGACTTTGTATGCCTTGCAAGTTGATGAATAACCAACAAAATACCCTGCATCCACCTTACTAGCAAACTTCTGGAGTGGGTTGCTAGTGTTGAGAATAAAACAAGGACACCCAAACGCTCTAAAGAATGAAATAAGAGGGGCCAAATGATGAAGAACTTCATATGGAGTCTTCATCAACCTCTTATTCACTAAAGCTCTATTCTGTACATAGCAAGCTGTATTGACAGCTTCAGCCCAAAAGGTCAGTGGCAACCCTGAGTCAGCCAACATTGACCTTGCTGCTTCAATGAGGGTCCTGTTCTTTCTCTCCACCACTCCATTCTGCTCAGAGTTCTAGGAATGCTAAACTGCCTTCTAATTCCCTTGGACAGGTAGAAGTCATCAAGTGTGTGGTTTCTAAACTCTGTTCCATTGTCACTCCTCACACACTTGACCTGTAGGGAATACTGCTTTTCTACATGTAACACAAAGTTCATTATTGTCTTTGCTGCTTCATCCTTGGAGTGCAAGAAGAAAGTCCATACAAACCTGGAATAATCATCCACAATTACCAGGCAGTATTTCTTCTTTGCCATGCTCATTACCCTGACAGGACCAAAGAGATCCATGTGCAGAAGCTGTAAGCAGGCAGTGGACTTTGGTTCTTCTATTGAAGGGAATGAAACTTTGTGTTGTTTCCCTTTCACGCAAGCAGTGCAGTCATCTTCACACTTGAACTCCTTCTGAGGCAATCCTCTTACTAAACCATGGCTTATAAGCTGATTCATGTTCTTGAAATTAACATGACCCAGCCTTCTATGCCATAGTGTAGACTCTTGAGGAGATGCCTTGGAGAATAGGCAAGGATGGCCTTTTAGATCCATCTTTTTGGAAAGATCTAAGGCATACACTCTTCCTGTCCTGTTGGCCTTCAGGAGAGTGTGTTCATCCAATGCTTTGTTAATCAAACTCAGAACTTTGGATGACAGAATCCGACAGTTCTGGCTTGTGAAAAGGGCAACATGGCCTTTGTCACACATTTGACTGACACTCAAGAGGTTGTACTTGAGATTCTCCACATGGTTAACATCATCAAACCTTATTTCATCATTGGAAACAAAGCCTTTACCAATGATTTAACCCTTTGCATCATTGCCAAAGGAAACAAATCCCTTCTTTCCTTGAGAGTAGTCATTAAGAAGGGAGCTGCTTCCTGTCATGTGCATGGATCCTCCACTGTCTACATACCAGATGCTTCTATGGCATGTTGAAGAACCCTGCAAACACAACCATGTGTTAGTTTGTCTTGGAGACCCAAACCTGCTTGGTTTTGGGTCTGTTCTCAGCTATAGGTGCAACACTAACAGGTGTGTTGTGTGTCACAGCTTGAGGTGAAGAAGATGGTACAGAAGAGGAACCCTTTGACTTGGACTTCCTTTTCTGTGGTTTCAACACAGGAGCATCTAAGTGGTTGACTCTTCCCACTAGCTGCTAAACCATCATCACCAATTGTGTCTGATTCTGTGATAAGGCCTTCAGCTCTTCTGTTATTGTTAGGTCCCTTAAAAGATTAACATTTAGTCTTTTATTGTTTAGTGTCTGTTTTTGTATTTTATACTAGTGTAGGGACTAGTTGTGTAAATTTAGTTCCTTAGTTCTAGTATAAATAGCTTAGACGTAGTGTAGATAGTAAGTTTTTGCATATGTTTTATGAGAACTGCTTTCTATCACTTGTAATCGTCTTTGCAATCAATGGAATATGAATTTTGTTGATTTGTCTTGATTTGATTACACTTGATTGTATTTTACTTTGAATTGTTCATCTAATTGATACAGATTGCTCTAATTGATCCTATCAATTGGTATCAGAGCTTTCGGTTGCGTGTTTTTGAGGTTCTGTCGAAGATAGATACTTCAAAAATCCACTGAAATCTGTAATCAATTGACAATTCAAGTGAAATATTGTGAATCGAAGCTGTGTTTCATCATCAGAAACATGTTTTGAATCACAATTTGCAGTTTATCTCATAAAAATCAAGTGAATTAGTGGAAAAACAGTACGAATATGTGTTCTTGAGTGTTCGACCTAAAATCTCTGAAATTCATAGAAAGTTGTTGATAATCACTGAAATTGAGGTTATAGGATTGATTATCGGCATAATCTTGAACTAATTGCGAAATTTCAGCTCAATTCATCAACAATTGAAGGATTTTGAGATTTCTGAGTTCGTTACATTCATAAGAATCTGATGAATGTGCCGTATTAGGGATGAAAAACACTGAAAATTGACTAAGTGATTGGTCGTTTGAGAACTGTTGGACTTTTCTCAACTGTTTCAGTCGTATCACCCTAGTCGTATAACCACTGTTGGTTAGACACATCACTACTGTTAGTAGTTTTACCTTAGCCGTATAACGACTGTTGGTCATTTCAGCTTAGCCGTATAACGACTGTTGGTCATTTCAGCTTAGCCGTATAACGACTGTTGGTCGTTTCAACTTTGGTCGTATAACTACTGTTGGTAGTTTCAGCACTGTGTTGAATATTTTTCTAAGGCAATCCCTTAGACTCATCACAGTTGGACTCATCACTACTGTTGGACTTTTTCACTGTTGGACGTATTACAACTATTGGAAGTTTCACTTCTGGTCGTATCACCACTGTTGGACGTTTGACCACTGTTTCGGACTTTTCAGCCTTAACACTTAGAAATTTTTCATAAAATTTCAAAAACCCAAAAATATTTTTTTTCATTTCTTAATTCAAAAGATTAGAAAAACAACAAAAATATAAAAAATGGCTAAATCAGAGGATTCTGAGAATAGAGTTCCAAAACTTAAAAACAGAGCTGATTTTAAAAATTCGTCTCTTAGGCTGAAACATCATTTGAATTCCATAGACACTGATCTGTGGAAATCAATTGAAAAAGGTCCATACATTCCTGTGACTACTGATGGTCCAGACAGAGGATTTGTGTATTCTAAAGATTCACAAGAGCCTTATCCAGAAGATAATCTTCATGGTGATGATTTAAAGAAAGTAAAGAATGACATCAAAGCATATTCTCTCATGTGTAAAGGACTACCACTGGAAGTTCTTTCAAGGCTTGAAAACTATCAGACTGGATATACAATGTATAAAGCCTTGAAGATTATATGTGAAGGAGGAAAAGAGATTCAAGATCTGAAAAGGCAGAAACTAAAAAGGCAATTGGAACTTTTTGAGCATATCTCAGGAGAAACAATAAACCAAATGATGAACAGGTTTGTGCAATTAACTACAGAGATGTCTACTTTGGGAATCAAGAATGATCTTGAGGACTTAAACAATAGACTTCTGAATGCACTACCATCTTCTTGGAAACAAACTGTCACTCTGTTGAAACATACTGAGAAGTTTCCAATGGATCTTGATCTGCTCATTGCTAAAATTGAATCTGTAGAAATTGATGAGAGCTCAAGAAATAATGATAGACATGCATCTACAACTCAGTATAAGTATGTTGCTTCACCAGCAAATACTGTTGAGAATGCATTCTTGGCAAAAGATCAATCTACTCCTGAAGATGAAGGTGATCTATTTGTGGGAGCAGGATTCTTCACAAGTACACCTGCTTACTCCACTCAACCACAACCACAACCACAATCTTCACCTAAAGCTCAAATGCCAAAACCTTCAACTGAGATGCCATCCTCCTCAAACTCTCCCAATCCAAGCAAAGTGAAAGATGTGATTAACATTCTTTTACAAGATGAAGAGTCAAAAACTGCTTTCACTGCTTTCATGGCAAGCTTTCAAGCTTATCAAGGCAGTCATTTGACACAAATGGAGCTAGTTCTACAGGATTTGTTTGAAATGGATCCAGATGATGTAGAAGAAATGGATCTTAATTGGCAGATGGTCATGATAGCTTACAGAACTCAAAAGCATGCTTACACTAACAGAAATTACAAACCCAGTGCAAACAAAACTGTTGGGTTTGATAAATCAAAATCAAGATGCTTTAACTGTAACAGTTATGGTCATTTTTCAAGAGAATGCAAAGCTCCAAGAAACCAAGGAGGAAACACTCAAGGCAGCTCAAATGGTCAAAAGTATCAGCAACAGGCAAACAAGACTTTTCAGAAGCCATACCAAAGTCTACCAATGCCAGAATCAAAAGAAGAGAAGAACAGTGAGGAAACTAAGAAGGCACTGGTTGTAAACATCAAAGATGGTTATGACTGGAGTGCATATGCAGAGCAGTTTACTGCTGATCTCACTGCTAATCTGGCACTAGTTGCTGAAGTTGATGATGAAGACTGGTCAGAATTTAAAGATCCTAAATATGATGAATCAGATCAAGAAGAAGAGTATGATTGGAGTGACAAATCAGACCCAAAAGATACCTCTGAAGAAGTTGCTCTTATGGCTCAATCAGAACAGCCAAAGGTTGTTAATTCTTCTGATACTGAATCTTCGCACTCATATCCTGAAATACCAGCAGAAGTGAGAGAGAAAATGTGCACAAAAACATGTTTTGAGCTAGTTGAACACTACAGAACTTATTCATTTAAAATTTGTGACAAGCTCAAACAAGAAGAATCAAAACACAACAAGCTAAAATCAGATCACAAAATTGCTGATGAAAAGATCATGTCTCTTCAAGCATCATGGAACAAAACCATTAAAGAACTTGAACTTGTCAAACAACAACTTGAAGAGATGAACAAAACACTTGAAAAAGAAAAATTGGCACATGCAGCAACTCAAATAGACTTAGCCAAAGTAAAAAGCTCAAAGAAAATGGTTGAACAACTGGTGAATGGAAGGAATGAAAAAGACAAAACAGGATTAGGATTCACACATGAACCTATGCCTGAATCTATCTCAAAAACATTACCTGATAATTTCAATACTCATGATCATTCACCAGAAAACAAAGCTAAACTGAAGGAATTTCAAGATCAAAAGAACATTCAAAAGAAAAATGTTGAAGTTTATGAAGAAACTGACTTAAACAAGATCAAAAATGGTCATCCAATCAAAGTTAAATCTTATGAACCTCAACAAAAACAAAAGAAGCTGTTCGTACCAAAAAGTGAAAATGTTATTGAACAAACTGAGCTAAAGATTGAAAATTCTGATGTCAATAACAAACTGAAAGAAAAATATGAAGAGGTTAAATCAGATAACAATAATTCTGATGATTCTAGTTCTAATGAACTAACTGAAGTAAAAGAATGTCAAAAGGAATCTTCTCAAGATTCAACCAAACTTCAAAGCAAGAAAATTTCATCGAGATTGAGAAATCAAAGACGAAGAAAAGCTGCAAAAGCAAAGAAAACTGAATCAACTAATCAGTCACAGAACAATACTCAAATTAAACCTGTGAAGTTTGTGTCTGCTGGAACTTTTGACTTGAACACAAACACAAAAATAACACCTACACCTAAGATCAAATCTAACTCTGATCTGAAAACAAGTCCAGATCATAAGACTTCCGCTGTGTATAAAAGATTTGAATCAAAGGAGTCAAAGAATTTTGTTCAAGTTCAAAAGAAAAATCCCAAAGATCAAAAGACAAACTTTACTCAAATTAAACAACAAATTAAATTGCCTAACCTAAAATTCAAACAAGAATCAAATGTTGCTTCAACATCAAGGGTTAATAAAATGTTGTTTAAACATTCTGAAAAGTATTGTGATATCTGTGACATGTACAATCATGACATTTCTGAATGTTACTTTAACAAGTATTGTTATATATGTGATATGACAAATCACACCACAGCTGATTGTTATTTTAACAAATACTGTGCCTTGTGTGATGAAAGAAATCACAATACAAATGATTGTTACTTCAGGAAGAACTCTACAAGGAAGGAATTCAATAATCAAGGTTTTATAAATCCACAATTTATAAGAAATCAGAATATTGGATTTAAATTTTCACAACAACAATCTTCCTTGGGTTTGAGATCTTTCAGAAGAAACAATTCAGAATTTGTCAAATCACAGCAATATCACCAAGAAAAGTTTATTCCTCGATCTGTGAGAATAAACCAAGGAACATTCTCAAATGATTCATACAAGAGTTCAAGATTTCTTAATAATGCCTTCAAATCAAAATCTCAAAGAGATAATCAGTTGGTTTCTCAAAAAGAAATTAAACAAGTTAAAATTCAAAAGAAACCAGATGTCAACAAACTTCATTTTAAACAATTTACAATTGTTGACAAGTTTGGCAAGCCCAAGACCATCTCGGCTTGGGTTACTAACTTACCTTAAATCTTTGTGAATGCAGGTACGCCCGCGGAGACCAATCAACTCATGGTATGTTGACAGTGGGTGTAGCCGGCATATGACAGGCAATCAAGCCTTATTACAAGACTTTAAGTTAAAGGACGGTACTCATGTTGCTTTGGAGGAGATGCAGGTGGAAAGATAACAGGAGAGGGAACAGTGTCCAATGGGATTATAAGTTTTGATAAAGTCAACTTCTGTTCACAGTTGAACTTTAATCTTCTAAGTGTATCCCAAATTTGTGATAAATCTTACTCTGTTCTTTTTGATGAATCTCACTGTTATGTCTTGAAACCAGGTTTTCAGATTAGCAATGACTGGGTGATAGTTAAAGCTGCTAGAGACAGAGATGTATACAAATTGGATATGTCTCAAGTGGATCCTGCAACTGAAACTACTTGCCTGATTGCTAAAGCTTCAAATGATGAAAGCCAGCTTTGGCATAGACGTCTTGGTCATTCCAACTTCAAAAACATGAACAAGCTTGTAGCAGGAAATCATGTTATTGGACTTCCTTCCAAGAAGTTTTCAACTACTGATCACTGCTCAGCATGTCTGAAGGGAAAACAACATAGAGCGTCTTATAAGTCCAAGCTGATAAACTCAAATACCAAACCACTCCAGATGTTACATATGGACCTTTTTGGACCAACTAATGTTAGGAGTATTGGTAGAAAATCTTATTGTTTAGTCATCATAGATGATTATACAAGATTTTCATGGGTTTTCTTTCTTCAAGCTAAATCTGAAACTGCAGATCTTCTAAAAGAATTTATTAACAAAGTTGAAAATCAACTTGATCAAAAAGTAAAAATAATAAGAAGTGATAATGGAACTGAATTTAAAAATGCTAACATTGATTTGTTTTGTGCAGAAAAAGGGATAGTTCATCAGTTCAGTGCTCCCAGAACTCCACAACAAAATGGAGTTGCTGAAAGGAAGAACAGAACTTTGATTGAAGCTGCCCGTTCTATGTTAGCAGATGCTAAACTTCCAATCACTTTCTGGGACGAAGCAATATCCACAGCATGTTTTGTTCAGAACAGAATCTTGCTTGTTAAAGATAAAAAGAAAACTCCATATGAGTTGATGTTTGACAGGAAACCAAACATAAATTTTTAAAATCATTTGGTTGTCCCGTTATGATTCTTAATTCAAGTGATCATTTAGGAAAATTTGAAGAAAAAGCTGATAATGGATTTTTCGTTAGATATTCATCTGTTTCAAAAGCCTATCGAGTGTATAACTCTAGGACAAACACTATTAATGAAACATTCAACGTTAAATTTTTGGAAAATTCTTTTCCATCAGTTTCAAATGGTCCTGCATGGTTATTTGATTTGGATTCTTTGTCAAACTCATTTCAGTCTAACTTGTTTAATCAATCTGATGATTTTTCAGGTAAGAAGAACTCAAGAGGAGATCTTGGATCTTTCAGTGATGATTCAGATTCTGATGATTCAGATGATGCTCGTCCAGATTATCCATTTTTTTCATTTGTCAAGGATTCAACAATCCATTTCCATGACAATGTTCCTGATTCTCCAGCTTCAGATCATTCTGTTTCAGCTGCTCAAGAAGCATCACAACCAATTCTTAATGATGGTACAGAAATTGGACATCCTGAGTCTGGCACATCCTCTATCTCTGGAGATGCAATTGATCAAAGTAACTTTGATTACTTTCTCAATTCACCGACTCAAGTACCAAATTTCACACCACATTCCTCTACCTTATTGCAACAGCTCTCTAATCTGAACCAAACAAATCTTGATGTTACTGTTCAAGGAAATGAGATTCCGATATCTCGTATCCACCGGAACCATCCAACATCACAGATTATTGGTCCTCTCAATGAAAGAACTACTAGGAGTAAATCTGAACATGCAAATGTGTGTTTATACTCTTGTTTCCTTTCTCAGACTGTTCCTAAAAATGTCACCGAGGCATTACAGGACAATGGTTGGATTGAAGCTATGCAGGAGGAACTTCTACAATTTCGAAAACAAGAAGTGTGGAAGTTGGTGGAATTACCTGAAGGAGAAAATGCCATAGGCACCAAATGGTTGTTCAGAAATAAAACTGATGATCATGGCATTGTAATTAGAAACAAAGCAAGACTTGTTGCACAAGGATACACTCAGGAAGAAGGAATTGACTATGATGAAGTATTTGCTCCAGTTGCAAGACTCGAATCTATTCGTGTTTTCCTGGCTTATGCATCATTCATGAAATTCAAGGTGTATCAAATGGACGTAAAAGGTGCATTTCTGTATGGTCCAATCACTGATGATGTGTATGTTAAGCAACCTCCGGGCTTTGAGGATGCAGAATTTCCACATCGTGTGTATAAGCTTAGCAAAGCTTTATATGGACTACATCAAGCTCCTAGAATTTGGTATGAGACATTATCTCAACACTTGATCCAACATGGATATACAAGAGGGAAAATCGATCCAACTTTATTCATAAAGAAGGATAATGATGATCTCTTATGTGTGCAAGTGTATGTAGATGATATCATATTTGGTTCTACCAGTCCAACTTTGTGCAAAGAATTTGAAGAAATCATGAAATCTCGGTTTCAAATGAGTTCTATGGGAGAAATCAATTTCTTTCTTGGATTACAAGTTCAACAATCGGCAGATGGTATTTTTATTAATCAAGAGAAATTCGTTGATAAACTCTTGAAGAAATTTAAACTGCATGATTGTCAATCCATAAGAACTCCAGCTGACGTAAACACCAAGATTGAACCTGATCCTAAAGGAAAATCAGTAGACCAAACATTATACAGATCTATGATTGGTTCTTTGATGTATCTTACTGCATCAAGACCAGACATAATGTATGCTGTTTGTGTCTGTGCAAGGTATCAATCAGACCCGAAAGAATCTCACTTAATTGCTGTCAAAAGAATATTCAGGTATCTCAAAGGTAAACCAGCCTTAGGGCTTTGGTATCCTTATGAAGGTAATTTTGAGTTACATGGATATACAGATAGTGATTATGGTGGATGTTGTCAAGATAGAAAATCTACTACGGGTGGGTGTCAGTTTCTTGGACCCAGATTAGTTTCATGGCAATGTAAGAAACAAACAAATGTTTCTGTCTCAACTGCAGAAGCTGAGTACATAGCTGCATCAGCAGGATGTTCTCAAATCCTTTGGTTGCAAAACCAACTGCTAGATTATGGGTTCAATTTTCTTAAAACACCCATTTACATTGATAACACTGCTGCTATGTTCATTACAGCTAATCCAGTTCAACACTCAAAAACAAAACATATCGAAATTCGATATCATTTTCTACGAGATAATTCTGAAAAAGGTTTAATCATTTTGATTCAAATAGCAACTGAAAAACAGTTGGCAGACCTATTTACTAAAGCTTTTCTACCAGGAAGGTTTGAGTACTTAGTGGAGTCAATTGGCCTTATTAACCATGTGTAAACCTGGTTACAAATTTGAATCTTTTCATGATCAAATACTTTCCTAAATCTGAAAATTTTCATAAAGATAACTTTTCATAGTTATTTGCCTGATTGTTTGTGTGTGTGCTTTCTTTTATAGAAAAACAAATACAAAAGTAGAAAACCCCAAAATCAAATAGAAAAATATAAATCAAAAATCCAAAAAATAGAGTGCTTTTCATTTTTCATTCTTTATTTTAGGAATGAATCTGTTTTTGCCTTATGTGAGAAATGATAGTACATTAGTAAGATCAGTTACATACTTCACTCACTAATAAAGTCTGACATGATCAGGAATTGTTGTGTAGACACTATCATGCTAGTATACTGAACAAGTAAATTCTTGTGATCACCCACATCCCTATGCTTGTTTGTGTATTCATCTAAGTACATTTGAGTGTATTAGCTTATCAGATTGACTGCTTGTTAAGCTACTCCTGCTCACACCTAATGGTAATGTGACTAATCATGAGGTTTGTTACAAGCATCATTTACTTCTCTGTTATGAGTCATCATAGACCTGAAGTACCGAGATATCCTCTGTTGTAAGTCATTACAGACCTGGATATTCTCATTTGATGCAAAAGATGCCAATGTGCACAACCCATTCAAAAGGATGGTTAGAGTTGATCAAATGGTTATCCATGATCATTCTCTGTTAAATTAAGTAACATGAACTCTGATTATGCATATTTGTTAGGTAATAAGTTGAGAATAAGTGCTTTCTTGCATGTCTTGATGATGGTTGATCCTCTTTGTCTTGGTATGAGTCACATCTTGTCATACACCTCTACCATACTCATCCAAGAATTGAAAAAGTAAGTGAGCTGATAGTTTATGTCAAAAACACTCATTTGCTGTCCTTAGATCTTGTGTCTCCTTTGCTGTGATATCACTGACCTGGAACACACTTGATCAGGATTTAATCATTGTCTATGACTATCCACACAATTTTTTATTTTAATGTCTGATCTTATCTAATATGATCTCACTGCAATTAAAGATTCTAGTGTAAATATTAGATTTTTATTCTGCTTTAATTTTGATTTTATGCATGTTTTCTTGTGTGCAGGCAATATAACAAAGTTAAGTATGATATTCTTATGATCAATTAATAAACTTCTAAGTTTGTGAAACTTAAAAGTTTAGGGGGAGTAATAATCCAGTAAGAATATTCTCAGAAAATCAAAATGAAAATGATCATGATTGAATTGAACGGATGATGCTTTAATTTCAAAGTATGTGTGTGTTTATCAAATGATAAAATGATCTCATAATTTTTAGCAAGGAAAAGCTTCTTTGAAAAGTTTAAATCAAGACAGATGTTGAAATATTTGGTTGTTCATTTTGAAACTAAGATGAAGGGTCAAACTTGTAAATAGTTCAAATTTGAGGGTTAAAAATGAAAATTTGAAACTTTAAGGGTCAAAAATGAAAATTTGAAACTTTAAGGGTCAAAAATGAAAATTTGAAACTTTAAGGGTAAAAATGAAAATTTGAAATTTTCAGGGTCAAAAGTGTAAATTTGAAACTTTGAGGGTCAAAAGTGTAAATATGCAATATTGTTTGAATATTAGTATGAAATATTACTAATTTGTTTAAACAGTATGCAGGTGGAAGACTTGAAAAATTACAAGTGAATGTGGACATTTCAGATTTATTATACGACTAATAGTGCTAATGCTACTGAAAAATTGCTTATGCTACTGAAACAGTACTCATGCTACTGGAACAGTTCTTATGCGACCAACAGTGCTTATGCGACTAAGAGTTCTCATAAGTCTGAAACAGTTCTCATACGGCTAGACTAATGTGTCTAACAGTGCTCATACGACTGCTGTACAGTGCTCATGTGTCTAGATACTTAGTAAAATTTTTGATCTAATGAGTCTGAATGATCCTAAAACGACCAACAGTGCTCATGAGTCTAAAATTTTTATACTTAGTATAAATAGAACACTTGTGATATTCATTTCATTCTAAATTCAAAAACCCTCACAAAACCCTCTGAACACTCGAACTTTCGACTTTCTTCGAACAAAAACCCTTATTCATCGATTGTATTTACCTCGAACAAAAATTTCCGATTGAATGATAGTATTCGTGTGATTGTGAATGTAAGTAAATGAATCATTTTCAACTGATTTCATTTGAAATGAAACATTTTAATGGTCGTACGATCCCTGTGGGTCGTATGAACCCTAACACTTGATAAATCACAGAGTTCTTCAAATCGAGAGAAAAATGAGAAAAATTGATGATTGATTCGTGTTCATCTGATGATTTCGATCATTATATTAGGATAATCTTGTGATAATCTGATGTTTGATTGAATTTTTGGTTCAGGGTCTTCGATGAACAGTCTCGGGGATGATGAACTGTTGAAGAAGATGAACAGTTTCATAATTTTCAAAATAAAATAAAACAAAAATTCAAAATAAAATCAACTTTGATACAAATCATCATCTCAGGAATTTAAGAGTTTAATAAAGTGATATAAGATTTCATAAACAGAAGTGTTAAAATGCTAATCAAAAACAATCTTGAAAATTCATCATTTTTCAAAATTAAGTGTTTACACTTAAAATTAAAATTCAAGTTGTTTTCAAAATTCAAATTAAATTTAACACATCAGTTTATAATTTCTTAAATCATCATTATTTTAAACTCACAATTAATCATTTGCTTCAAAATACACATTAACTAACATCTTTGTTCTTAAATTTTGCAGATGGCAGAACTGAAATTTGTACCTAAGCATAATATTGTTGCATTTTTAATGATGAAGTTCAAGATGCTTTCTCGTATGAAGAAATGATCAGATTTCTGCTAAGAACCAAATATGTTTATGCCATGTGCTACCAAACAGTAATCTATGACAGGCTTATCAGACAGTTTTGGAATACAGCTCAGGTTGAAGTTGAAGATGGAAGAAAATTTGTAAGGGGCTTTATAACCAGAGATAGAATGATAGAAGTATCCGAAGATTCTATCAGAAATGCTCTGAGATTGGGAGAAAATGATCCAGAAGATAGATGTGAATTTTCTTTTGATGAATGCAGAGAATGTTTTATGGCTATGGGTCACCCTGATCAGTTTCCCAAGAAACAATTCTTTCGAGCAAGAGTTTATAATCATTGGAAGCTTCTGTGTTATATCTTCCAACATTGCTTGTCTAAAAGGAGTGCTGGTTGGAATTCATTTCCTGTGGACATAGCTTCACCAATTGTTGCTGTTGCTACAAACAGAAGATTTAATATGTCAAGATGGATACTGAATGGCTTTGTATTCAATTTGGAAAAAGGAACAAGGCATAAATACTTAATGTATCCAAGATTCCTTCAAATGATTATTAATGAGGAATATCCTGACATTCATGTGTATGGTGTTGGTGGAGATCGATTGGAGATGGAAAATATGTCTGAAATGACATATAAAAAGTTATCAATGATAACAGGTGCTCAAAATGTACCTATGTTTGACTACATGTTAAATGTAGCAAATGATGAGGTTGACATTAATGTGGAGCATTATCATTTGATAGAGGGAGAACCAATTGATCCTACTGATCTTATAGATGAATTTCCTTTGGATGAAGATGATCAAGATGATAATGATGATCAAGATGATGATAATGATGATCAAGATCAAGAAGATGATCAAGATGATGATAATGATGATGATGGTGATGAAGCTGAAACTCATCAGGATATAATTCATGAATCACCAAGTTCTGAGCATGAAACTGAAGCTCAAAACGAAGATGAAGATATAATAGGTGATGAAGTTCATGAACAAGAAAGTGAGCATGAAGCAGTTGATGATGTAGATGATTCTATCATTGATGAAACTGCTCATGAAGAAATACATGAAGAGGAACAAGCTCACTTTGAGACTGAACAAGAAATGAATGTTGATGATCAAATTTTTGATTATGAGTTCATTGAGACATTTCAAATTCATCAAGATATACCTGTTTCTAAAACTGATGTAGCAGTTCAAACTGAAGAAATTCTTGATGTTGATGAACTCGAAAGCTTAAAAGCTGAAAATGAAGCAAAAGAAAAACAAATTGAAGAACTAAAAGCAGAGCTTGACTTGTTGAAGAAAGCTAATGAACAATTGAAAGAAGATGGTTTGTCAAAAGATGAAAAGATTGTTGGGTATGCAAAAGATAAAGAAGATGTTATAAAGAACTTTGAAGTTATGATCAAAGATTATGATTTGCTGGAAGAAAAATTCAAGAATCTGTCTGAAGAAAATGAAAGATTGAAGGAAGAATTCACAAAGTTTAAAGAATCAGCAAAGCCCTCTTCTCCAGAAATTGTGATTAGTGCTGAAAACATTCCAATTGATATTGAAAAAGTATCTGAAAGAGAGAAAGGAAAGAGGAAATTAGATGAAGCTGATGTTGAATTTATTACTGGAACTTCTTCAAAAGTTCAAAGAGTTGAAGAACCTATTGAAAAAGAACATCAAGAGAGTCAAGAGCAAATGAGTCAAGATAAAATTGGTGCTCTTGAAGATTTAGAAGAAGAATTTAATGATGACTGGTATAATGAGGTTTTGGATGATGAAGATGTGATTGAAGAGATTGAAGATCCATCTTTAAGAGATTTTGATCAAAGTTATGATGATATACCCACAGATTTTGAAGAAAGATATCAGTATCTTATAAAGATGAAGTATAACAGAGTGTTTTTAGATGGTTTGACTGTTTCTCAAATAAATGATGAATATGAGAAGTGTTTAGCTGCTGAGTCTCATGCACCAGTTGATCCAAACGAAATAAGTTTAGAACATGGTGAATGGGATAGAAGACAGGAGAGCATAAATGTTGAGGAAATTTCTAGTTCTGAATTGCACCATCCAGATCCAAATGAAATGAGTATAACTGCTTTAAGATCTTGGTTGCAAGCTAGAAATTATCCATGGAAAAGACTAAAGAGATTACAAGGAGAATCGTTGAGAAATTTAGTCAAAAGCTTTCAATTGACTGAAAAGCAATCAAATAAAATGATCATTCTAGATACTGATAATCCTCAGTATTTAGATATTACAAAAAGAACACGAATGTTAAAACCTCAAGAAATAAAGCAGATGGCTCAGAAATCCAATGTGATTGAAAGAAGGAAAGAATTGATGAGCATGTTTCCACAAACAGAGAAACAAGTATACAAAGCTTCTTCTGAACAAATTCAAATTTTTGACAAGTCAAGATCAACTGGTGATCTAGTGAGAAATGTTTTGCAGAGAGGACAATCTGTTGCTGAACTTTTAAATGCAATGATTGCTCCTGATTTTACAAATCAAGTCAAAATTATAGCATGGAAGTATGATGAGATATTTGATGCATTTTTGATAAAACGAGTAAATGCTGTGTGTGATGTATATCACTTCTACTCTAGCATCATTAAACTTCCAGTGCAAGACTTGAAGGAGTTGAGTAAGCTTGAATTGATAAACCCTACTGAATCAAAACGAGGTTCAATGTTTGTAGAACTTTTGAAAAGAGGACTAGCAAGGACAAATAACTTCCTTGAAACAAGATGTGATCAAGAAGACAAGGAGTACTTTGCTTTTCTCAAGAAAAACAAAAAGTTGAGAGGTTTACAATCAGAGGAAGAACATTTTATGATTGAATTTTCAGATAAGTATTTCGAGAAAGTAACTTCTCCGGGTTTGAAGGTTATAGAAGGAAATCAAAAGTCAAAACCGATTTTGAGATGGTTTTATAATACATCAACTTTTGAGTTGAAGTTGGTCCGAAATCTCGCAAATTGGGATGAGGACTTGATTTCATTGTTTGGAACTTTTGAGCTAAAACTTTTACACCCGAGTTATATTTCATTCTTGTCTGTACAGAAGTTTGAAAAAGTGATTCCTGAGATTGCAGAACAAGATAAGAAATACTTCATCTCAATCATTAATGTAATGAATGCTGCAATGGAGCGAATTTCATTGAGAAAGGCTCTTGCATATGCAAATATAGTAAAAAGAGATATAAAAGACATTGAATTTATGAGAATTTCTCGAAAAGGTGTTTTAGAAGTGTACTGCAAAGAAAGTAAACATCCTATAGAGTTATATGTTAATGTTGATATAGCATGTCTCTCTAAGGATACATTGGAAAGAATGAAGTTGTTAGAGATCAAAACAAATGACTCAAAACCAGAACAAGCAATGCTTGCTGGTAAATTCAAGTCATCAATTGATAATGCATTGAGGGAGATTGACATGTATAAGCAAAAGCCAATGTTTAAAGTAAAAGAAGAGCCCGAGGATTTCATTGCAGATTGAAGATAGAAGATTCAAGGAGAAAAGAAAAAGTCAAAGGATGCTGAGAAGAAATGAAGACAAAGTCAAGATCAAGACAAAAGAAGAAAAAGAAAAGGATGGAGCTGAACAGAAGACTGAAGACAATGTCAATCTTAGGGGGAGTATTGTTAGGTCCCTTAAAAGATTAACATTTAGTCTTTTATTGTTTAGTGTCTGTTTTTGTATTTTATACTAGTGTAGGGACTAGTTGTGTAAATTTAGTTCCTTAGTTCTAGTATAAATAGCTTAGACGTAGTGTAGATAGTAAGTTTTGCATATGTTTTATGAGAACTGCTTTCTATCACTTGTAATCGTCTTTGCAATCAATGGAATATGAATTTTGTTGATTTGTCTTGATTTGATTACACTTGATTGTATTTTACTTTGAATTGTTCATCTAATTGATACAGATTGCTCTAATTGATCCTATCATCTTCAGACACATTGGAGTTTGCTAATGATGAGTTCCTATGTTGTACCATCTTTTTCTGAGCAACCTCAGCTATTTCCTGAGTAATCCCTACCTTCTTTTTAGATTTAGCTTTGGGCTTAGGGATTTCAGGCTTGGATGTTGCTAGTACAAACTTGGTTTCAAACTCATTCTTCATTTTATTGATGCTCTCATTAATTTTCTCCTTCTGTTTGAGTTTGGAACCCCTTTTGTACCAGCAATCATCAGTAAGATGATTAAACAAGCCACATATCTCACATGGCTTTTTCTTCATCTTATGCTGATCATCAGCTGAAGAGGATTTAACTGCTGAAGACTTGTTCTTCAGCTGTTTGTCATCAGTACTAGCAGTTTTCTTCCTAGTGCCTGCTTTCCTGGTATCCTCTCTAGTTGTCTTCAAACCTTTCCTACTGTTAGTTTTCTTCTCTTCAGTGCTAACAGTATTTGAGGTTTGAACTTCAGATGTTGTCACTTGCTCTCTAGTACCTTCAGTACTTCTAGTGACAACACCTGAGTTGATCAGCCTTTTGGTCATGTGACTTTCTATCTCTGATGATGCTGATTCAGAGGATAGCAAGTCACATGATGAGAAGGATTGGTTATTGCTCTCCCCATCAGATTCAACTTCTGCTCTTGAAGTGAAATCTGTGGGAGGAGCAGTGTGATTATAACCAATGCCAAACTTCACATTGGAAGCTGATTGCTTGCTAAGAAGCATTTCAAAACCCTTGCATGATTGCACCCATCGATCACACTCAACTTGGGTGGTTGCAAGAGTTTCCTTGAGGTCTTTGTACTTCTCTAGAAGTACATCTTCCCTAGCTTTATCATCTTTGATTTGGCATTTAAGCTTGTAAATCTCATCATTTTTATCTTTTAGAGCAACCTCAAAATCAGCTTTTCTTTTGGAAATAGTATGCTCAAGCTCAAGATTTTTATCTATTAAAGCTATATTTACTTCTCTAATAGAAGCAAATGCTGCTATGCATGATTCAGAACAAAGCTTGGCTTTTGCCTCAGTGGATACCTGAGATGAGGCATTGGATGATGACCCTTCAGCAGAATCAAGGGCCATCAGAGCAAGATTTCCAAAAGGTTGGTCACCACCATGTTGACCAGCACCTTGGAGTAGTTGATCCTGACCAGATAGCTCTTCTGGTAGACTACTCCAGTCAACAACACTTGGGGTGAAGAAGCTGTGTTGTTGAGGTTGTGTGTGATGATAAGATTGGGAAGATTGAGGCTCTGGAAGAGCATGAGGTGGTTGAGCCGGGGGTGCTTGAGTTTGACTAGGCTGAGGCATGTAGTAACAGGGGTAAGGATATGGCATATGTCCCTGTGGCACAAAATAAGCAGGTGGTGCCTGTGCCTGAGATGGATAGCTAGAACTGGAGGAAGGTTGCCCTTTGTGCTGTGAGCTATTGCTGGGAAAAGTCACAAAGGGTGCAGATGAGTTAGATCCAGATGATCTACACTCTCTTGCAAAGTGTCCAAGCCTTTGGCACTTGTGACACCTCAACTTGCTCTTGTCAAAACCAACTTTGGTTTTGTCAGAGAGTCCTGGGAATTTCCTACCAGTTCTCTTGTAGAACTTTTGAGAGCGGATATTTATCAATGCCATTTGGTTCAAAATATCCATCTCTTCCAGATCATCATCTGGAATGCCCTTCAAATCCTCCATCAGAAAACACAGGTTGTCACCACCACCTCCTGAACTACTAACACCAACAAAAGCTTGTTCTGAGTTGGTAGAGAAGTCAATATGCTCATCATAAGAACTTTCTGATGAAGCATATTCTGACTCATGACTTATCAAGGCAGCATTACCTTGGACAAAGTCATCAGCAAGTTTGCCAGAAGATGACAACTTCCTCTTTTGCTCTACCTCTCTCTCAAAAGTGAGCAATTTCCCATGAAGTTGGGTGAGAGATAGAGTGTCCAGGTCAGCGCTGAAGCGTAGGACAATGGTATATGTGTCCCACCTCTCAGGCAATGACCTGAGGAACCTGTTGTTCATCTGGCTTTTGGAGTACTCTTGTTTGACCATCTTCAGCTCAGAAATCAAACAAAAGAACCGTTCAAACTGGCTGGGTCAGAGTCTCACCCTTTCTATATGAGAATGTCTCATATTGTTGGGCGAGGATTTCCCTATTGTTTGCTAAGACCGAATCAGTTCCTCCAAATTGTTCCTTTAGAGCAACCCATAGGTCATGAGCAGACTCATGATGAAAGAGCCCTGAATATACCTCATTAGGAATGGCCATGGCTAGAATTCCATGGGCTCTAGCATCAATTTCGAACAGCTTTAGATCTTCGTCTGAATATTGTTCAGGTTTCTTCGCAACCTGTTCATTAGATTCCGGGACGCTCACCATAGGCTTGTATGGCCCATGTACCACTGACTTCCAACAACCAGCACTGTTGACACCAAGTGGTGTAACATACGTCTTTGCCATATGTTATACTCGTTCCTAACCAGCATCGGAGGCTTGGTTGCGGAACCAGTATAGTGAGGATCATTAGTTGGTGTTGTCATCTCAGGTTTTAGTCGAAAACAAGTTTAAACAAGACAAACATAACTCGAAACCACCAAAAGACCTCAAGATTTTGGCCAGAAACAGCAGAAACTCACTCTCTATGGCTAATTCTTGCAAATTGCTAATTCGATCAAACAGAGAGATCAAAAGAGCAGTTTCAAATGATCAATAGTGAAATTGATCAATGATTAACCTGCTCTGATACCATTTGACAGGATCTCAGCCTCTCGTTTGATTAATCAGATTATGTTTGCAGCGGATTTAGCACATTAATTAGCGATTAATGCAAGAACATAAAAGATATTGCATGTAAAAGCACAAGCATAGAGAGAGAAAAGAGTTCTGCGAAACAATAAATGTTCTATTGCTTAGCACGTTTCGGCCATTAAAACAGTATGGTTCCCCATCCTTTTATAGGCGGCAAAAGGATGGGCTGATGTCCTTTTTCTGACATCACTGAATATTAAAATTACAATTTACAAAACATAAAACTACTGAAGATGTCAACAGCTGACATCTTCTTACAAAAGTTTCCTAAGTACTGACAAAAGTAAAACTACTGAAATCCTACAACGACTGAAGAACAAACTCTTCAGTCGTTTATAACTACTGATACTATAACAACTGAAGAACATGCTCTTCAGCTGTTGTACAACTACTGAAACAAAATAAACTACTGAAAAGGAAAAACCATCACAACAACTGAAGTCGACTTCTTCAGCTGTTGTGACAAACTCTGAGTCTTCAGTACTTGGTCTTCAGACTTGGCTTCAGATGATGTAACAACTGATGACTTCAGTAGATATCATCAGTTTTTGTCTTCAGTCTTTGTCTTCAGACTTTGTGCTTCAGTAGAAGGTCTTCAGTTCTTCAGTTCTTCAGCTTTTGATTCTTCAGTACTTGTCTTCAGTACTTGAAGTCTTCAGTACTTTAGAGTCTTCAGCTGTTGTTCTTCAGTTCTTTGATCTTCATACTTTGATCTTCAGACTTTGTCAGAACAGTTGATGGGAGTCTTCAGCAGTTGTTGCAGTGGCATGTGGGACTTAGAGGTTTTCCTGATCTTGGCTCATTGGTTCTTTTGGTCCAACATAGTCTCTATGAGACGTTGCTCTTTTTAACATTTCAGTGATCATGCAATAATATTCATCTACAATGTGCCAGATCTTGAAAAGCTGCAATAGAGTGATGATACTCCCTGTGCATGTAGTTCTTGTTCATGGATTGATCTTAAGACTTAGAGTCTTGGTAATTTGAGTGTTCCAACATTCATTTCATTTGATATTTATCATGTTTAAGCATATGTTACATTTTTTTGTTCCCCGGGTGGGATCCAATCGGATTTTTCTGGCTGATTAGGTTTAGCGTAGGACTGAATAGAAAAATATTATGATGACCTCGTCCATTACATCTCCGCTTTTCCATTACAAGCAACAAGTGTAACCATAATTGCCATGGGCCGTGTAATAAGAACATTTGAGAGCGTTGTGGAGAAATTTGGCTATACTTTCAAGAACTATCGTGTGAACATCTCGGACAGGTCACCTCAACCACAAGAAACATAAAAGAGATGTTATGAGTGTGGACAATTTGTGTATTTAAAGAGAAACTGTTCGAGGCTCAAGAAGATAGGGAATCGGTAGAAATGGTAGTTCTGCTTCATCATTATCTCATTCGATTACCGATGGAAGTTTTATACCCAGTAACTTGAGTGGACTGCTAGAGGTAGTTCTACCAGCTTAAGTTCCAGAATCTACCATAAAAGTAACCGATAGTAGAACTATAACCGCCACCAATGTGGTTGGCAGTTCTAATCTAGGTTTGTCTAGACATTCGTTCAATATAAATCTGATTCCTATTACCCATGGTATCTTTGATGTCATGGTTGAAATGGATTGACTGTCCAAAAACCAAATAGAGATCATTGTGGAAACAAACTGATTAAGTTACCTCTTCCTAGTGATGGGATCCTTACGGTAGAAGGTGATAGGGTTGGTGCTGTGTTTGGCATCATCTCATACGTGAAGGTGCATAAATGTCTCAAGAAAAAGCATTTCGCTTTACTTACACTAGTTATTGAGAAGAAGGTGGATAAGAAGCATGTTGAAGATATTCAGTTGTCAGAGACTTTTTAGAATTATTTCCGAATACTTACCTAGCCTTCCTCCGAACAGACAGGTAGAGTTCCAGATTGAGTTAGCACCCAGAATAGCTCTGATCGCTAGGGCGCCGTACTGTCTGGCACCAAAAGAACGACAAGAGTTGTATAAGCAATTGTAGGAATTGTTAGACAAGGGATTCATACATCCCAGCTCTTCATCTTGGGGAGCTCCAGTGCTTTTCGTGAAAAAAAGTAGGATGGAACTTTTAGAATATGTATTGATTATCAGGAATTGGACAAAGCTACGGTTTTAGAATCGTTATCCTCTTCCACGCACTGATGATTTGTTCGATCAGCTTCAAGGGTCGAGTTTTTATTCCAAGATAGATCTGAGGACGTGATATGACCAACTGAGGGTTTGAGATGAGGACATTTCAAAGACCGCGTTCAGAACTAGATATGGCCACTATGAGTTTTTGGTTATGCCATTTGGGTTGACCAATGCACCAGCGGTTTTCATGCATCTTATGAACCGAGTGTGCAAACCCTATTTGCACAAGTTCATCATAGTCTTCATCGATGACATCCTTATTTATTCAAAGAATAAGGAAGAACACGAGAACGCCTTAGACGGATTTTGGAACTGCTGAAACGAGAACAATTGTATGCTAAGTTTCCAAAGTGTGACTTCTGGATACGAGAAGTCCAATTCTTGGGTCATGTGGTCAATGAGAATGGAATACATGTTGACCTGAAAAAAATAGAAGCCATCAAGAACTGGGCTACGCCTAAGACTCCGACTGAGGTACGAGAGTTTCTTGGATTGGCTGGCTATTATCGATGATTTATCAAAGGGTTTTCAAAGATTGCCCAACCTTTCACCGTGTTAACACATAAAGGCATCATATACAATTGGGGTAACAAACAAGAATCCGCATTTCAAGTTCTGAAGAAGAAACTCTATACGGCACCGATTCTATCCCTACCTGAGGGAACAGACGATTTTGTAGTTTATTATGATGCTTCTATTCAAGGTCTCGGTTGTGTGCTAATGCAACGCGAGAAGTTGATCGCTTATGCTTCTAGCCAGTTAAAAGTTCACGAGAAAAACTACACAACACATGACTTAGAGTTGGGAGCCGTTGTGTTTGCACTCAAGATATGGAGACATTACTTGTACGGTACCAAGTGCACCATATACACCGATCATAAGAGTCTCCAGCACATCTTTGAGCAAAAGGAGTTAAACATGAGACGACGTCGTTGGGTCGAACTGTTAAACGACTATGACTGTGACATCAAGTATCATCCATGTAAGGCTAATGTAGTGGCTGACGCCTTAAGTCGAAAGGAAGCCTCTAAGACAAAATGAGTTAGAGCATTACAACTTACCATCCACACCGGATTACTTGATCAGATCCGTAATGCTCAACTTGAAGCTTTGAAGGACGAGAACCTGAAGGCAGAGTCCATACCGGGCATGGAAAAGCAACTAGAGACCAAACCTGACGGTATTCGATACTTCATGGAAGGAATATGGGTTCCTTTGTATGGAGATTTACGAAATCTGGTAATGGATGAAGCTCATAAGTCACGATATTCTATTCATCTAGGTTCGGATGAAATGTATCAAGATTTGAAGGTCCCATACTGGTGGCCAAACATGAAAGCTGATATTGCCACTTATGTAAGCAGATATTTAACCTGTTCTAAGGTTAAGGTGGAGTATCAAAGGCCACCCGTCTTACTTCAACAACCAGAGATTCTAGTATGGAAGTGGGAACAAATATCAATGGATTTCCTCATGAACTGCCTCGGACTCCCAGCGGATGCGATACCATTTGGGTGATTATAGATCACTTGACAAAATCCGCACATTTCCTGACAATCCGAGAGACTAACCGAATGGAAAAGTTTACTCGTATCTACCTAAGAGAAATAGTCTCTCGGCACGGTGTGCCAATTTCCATTATCTCAATCATGACGCTCGATTCAGTTCACGTTTCTGGCAATCTTTACAACAATCATTGGGAACGCGACTAGACATGAGCACGGCGTACCATCCTCAAACTGATGGTCAAAGTGAGCATACGATCCAGACTTTGGAAGACATGTTGCGCGCATGCGTGATTGATTTTGACAGGAGTTGGGAAACTCACTTACCATTTGTTGAGTTTTCTTACAACAACAGTTATCACACCTCAATCAAGACCGCTCCGTTTAAGGTACTGCATGAACATAAGTGTCGATCACCTATCTGTTGGGCAGAAGTTGGAGAAAGCCAACTTACGGGTCCTGAGCTTATGCAAGTGAAGACTGAGAAGATCATGTAAATTCGAAAGTATGGTAGTGGCACGTGATTGACAGAAGTGTTATGCTGATAAGCATTGTAAACCATTAGAATTCCAAGTTGGTGACAAGGTATTTCTAAAAGTCTCACCTTGGAAATGTGTAATATGCTTTGGAAAGCAGGGAAAACTAAACCCTAGATACGTTGGGCCATTTGAGTTTGTGATACGGGTTGGCCCAGTAGCTTATCAGCTGAATTTACCTGAGGAGCTTAATGGAATACACAACGTGTTTCATGTTTCAAATCTGAGGGAATGTCTAGCTGACGAATCACTTGTTGTTCCCTTAGAGGAATTAGAAATTAATGAACTGCTTCGTTTCGTCAAAGAACCAATGGAAACCATGGATCGAGAAGTCAAATCCCTAAAGCGAAGTAAGATCCCTATTGAACGCGTCAGGAGGAACTCGAACCGTGGACCAGTGTTTACCTAGGAACGTGAGGATCAAATAAAAAAGAAGTATCCACAACTATTCAAGGATCAGACTTCCATTTTTTTTAAGTATCATTTTTAAGATATCTTTTCTTTCAATTTCGAGACGAAATTCCCTTCAACGAGGGGATGATGTCGCAACTCTTGCGAAACCTTACGTTCCTTGGTATTGGTTATTTTAGAAACTCTCAGAAAACCTACCTTGTCTACGTTCTAGATAATTGGCCAGCTTACTCACTACGTTCGTTGACCCTAATCTTCTAAGTTTTGGGACGAAAATTTCTTCAACAAGCGGATGATATGACACCCTGTAATTTTTAGGTTAAACATCGCTACTACCTTCCACCATTTTAAATAAACCAACTTTTAGTTAAATAAGTAGTAACTTAGATAAATTAAATTAAATGCTTAAGATGTACAAACTTGGAGGACTAAAGTTTAATTATGATCCTAAAGCTTAAGATATAGAAACTTAGGGGACTAAATGGCAATTATAGCATGCATAAACTACACAAACCGCAACCAACTCCCCCATCTAATATCATCTTCTTCCTAGCAACCCTAATCACTCCCTGTTGTTGATATCACCACCGGGAGCAACTCCGGTGACTTTCCTCCTCTCACGGCTTCAACGGCTTTCTTTCGCAGCCACGTTTACCAAAGGTTCCTCCTTCCAACGTTGAGTCCGGCGAGAGAACTCCTCAACAAAACACCGTAACGACAACCGTCACCGATAGAATCCTCCATCGTGAACCGCACCTCCCGTTAACCCTGTTCGGTATGAGTCTCCTGTTCTTCATTCAATATTATTTAGTTTCGAGTTCGGTTCTCCTCCGTTCATGACTCGCATTTATTGTGGTGCCGGTTTTAGGTTGTTGTGTTGATGCGCGTGTCGAAGGGTGTATGTTGGGTAGTGGTTTTCGGCAGCCCGTTTGGGCAAGGATTGTTGTGGTTGGGTGGTTGTACCCGTGAGTGTGTAAGGGTTGTGTGTATACATATATATGCATGCGATTGTATATATGTTTGTGTGTGTTTTGTTTGTGAATTGGTGTGTGTGTGTTTCTTTATTCCTTTCTGCCGAATGAATGCATATTTGTGTGTGTATGTAATATGCATGTGTGTTGTGCAATCACGCGTGTGTTAAAATTTTTGTTCATTATGTGTGCATATATATACCCTAAGGTGTATGTATGTTATTGTGTTATAGGTACAGCCTATATGTGTGTTTTGATGTGTGGTTTGAAGTATACATATCATGCATGCGTGATTGTGTGTATGTCGTGTATGTAGTGAGGATGTGGGTGCCATGGTTGGATGAGTATGATGTTGGGTTGTCTTCTTCTGCCATGTATATGGTAGTGGAGGATTTGTTCATTATTTGGCATGAATGAAAGGCATGGGTATGTATTTAGGAGTTGTGATAGTATATAAATCAAAGTGCAATCTTCGGTTAGTCGGGTTTGGATGATATGGGTGTGTTGATCGCATGGCAATGTGTGTTAGGTGGGTTTGTATACGTGCTCAACATGAGATATGTGCATGAATGCGTGTAAGGTATGAAGGGAAAAATATATATTATGTGTGGAGCGTGGGTTGAATAATATACATATATTTATAGCACGTATGTGGGGGTATAAGTTCCATAATATATATAAATTTATATATTTTACGTGTTATGTTTATGTAATACATATAAATATGTCATATATATGTATATGATAAGTATATTGTGGGTGTGTTATATGTATTAAATAATGTGGGTTCTACATTATAAATTTATACATTTAAAATGTATAAGTAATGCTTAAGTGTATTGTCACGAGTACGTGAGAATAATTGAGTTTTATGCGTGCGTGATGTTTTGTTGGTCGTGCTTGCTTGTGAATGCGGAATTTAATCATTTGCCTGCAACGTAATCGAGTTGCGAAACACGTAACCGTACAATCATTATATTAATATTAAATAATTAATATTAATTATATAATAAACGGAATTCTGGTTAATTGGAGAACTAACTTCCCGTTCTCTGCGTTACTTTGTTGCTGTGCTTTTAAGGTGAGTTTTCATGACCCTGATGCGGTGTGAAAGTATATATATTTTGATAAAGATTTTTAACACAGATTTAGTTTTAAATGTTTATTACTACTATTAACTACACACACAAAACGCAAGTGCACCTATCGTGAGGTAATATAGTGATGGTAAAACCGAGTATCAATCCGTGGACACACTAAGCCTACTCAACAACCTTAATGATTGACTATCAAAGTTGATTTCTGTTTAGGAAAAGGATAAGTGGCATTGATGTAAATTAGGGTTTTTTATGGTTTTATAAATAGTAATAAAAATAATAAAGTAAAAGAAAGTTGAAACGTTTGGATTTAAAATCAGGGGATAAAGGCTATCATCCTAATTAGATTACGCTTATGTAACTGTGATGAAGTGGTGGTGTGATTAAAGATACTGAATAAAGTAATTGTGTTGAAGTTTATAAAGATGAGCTGGCGCAATTTGTCGTCTATCCGCTCCGTAGTGACTAAGATCACTTCAGTTTGAGATTTACTGCTTAGGTCAAAGCCCTAGTAATATAGGTAAATCTTTTGTGTCCTTTTCTACATATGATTTCTGAAAATATAACTTAATGTAAGAAGAGAGTTGATCAAGTTCCTTTCCAACATACCATTAATTTTGGAAAACCATAACGATTACTGTGGATTTCTCAGACTAATAAAAGGGAACCCGTAAATGATCAGAAATTTAACGTGATGTGATTTCTAATAATCATCTCTAGTTAATTAGCCATAGATTTATTATGAATAAAAGTTGATCATACGTTTTTCAACCGTGTATGACAATCACAATTACAAATCATAAGTTTAACTTCTCATTCAAATGTAGGAGCTACCCATCGAAAGTTTCCCGAAGACCGCCATGACATTAACACAATATATATCACACCATTAGTTCATCACAAATTACGTAAGTTTCATCCAATTAGGATGATAATAAGAGTTTAGCTCATGATTAGCTTGAATATAACAACAAACAACATAGAAGATAGATATGAATTCATCGGTAAAATGGAACAATCAAACCGGTGATCCACAAGGGATGATGTTTAGACAATCCTGAACTTCTTCCAAGTATTGTATGCACCTCTCGAGCCTCCAAATGGTCTTTAAGACTTGATTCCCGAGAGAATTCTGCAGAGTAACACCCTACCAAAAGCTTGCCAAAATGTTGAACTTAGGCCTCTATTTATAGGCTTTCTGGAGTGTTTAAGCACGGCCTCGTGCCTAAAAGGCACGACCCTGTGTTAGTACAATGCTTATGGAAGTTGGTCGGCTCGTACGTGCAGAGTTTGTCGGGCATGATCCCGTGACAAATGGGGCACGACCCCGTGTTTGAGGTGGGGCATGGCCTCGTGCCTTATGGGGCACGGCCCCGTGTTCACTTTTAGGGGACATTACTTTTTGTCCTATCAGATATCCAAACACGGGGGTGTGCCAAATTTAGGACGGGGGTGTGTTTCAGGCAAGGCATGGGGGCATCCCTAATTAGGTACAGCCCCATGCTTAGAATTGAAAGCTTGGATTTCTTCAATTTCTTGTCAAATATGCTTCTTTTGTCTATCTTGCCCTTTACAACACCTGAAAACACAATTAAACGATTTTAAGTACATAATCATCATTTTAAGGAAGATATTAAGGAACAATTGATGTGCTTTTGATAGTGTTTATATATATAATTTGGAACACATCAAATATCCCCACACTTGAACTTTGCTTGTCCTCAAGCAAAAATCACATAAAAAAGACAATTCCACCAAAAACCAAATAAATCAAAATATAAATATGTCTTTCGGGAAATATGAAAGTAAAGGTTATTTCATCCAAATGTAATCATTTTAAGCATGTATAGAATAATATCCTAGCAATCAATAGATTAGTTAGTAAAGATTATAATCATGTGAAAATCCACACTTCTCGCAAGATGCACTTACATTTAGCTGAATATATGGAGTCATAATTATGGTTAAGTATGACTAATACGCTCAATTGCCTAGTATGAGTACGTGTGAAATCATATGCTTGTTAAGGGATTAAAATTTCACCTACTTAGATATTTACTTGCATAAATCATAAGGTTTTTGATGGGTTGTAACTTGGCTTGGGCTCGGGTGTGGAATATTTGGAAAAAGTGGCAAAATGATAAAGACGACGGTCTTGGCTTATTTTTCTATCATAAACTACAAGGAAAGCAGTAAAAGATTCCCTATACAATACTTCAAGCTAGAAGGGATATGCTAACTTGAGGATGCGTTTAAAGTCAGATTGTCAAGACCATATTTTGGTTTCAGAAACCTTACTTCATCCTTCACTCGAAGATACACAAAACTATCCTTTCATAAGGATCGTTCGGCTTGAAGCCTAAAGCACCCAATCAGATCAGTTCCGTGTATTCGTATTGAGACTCAGTTTGGTTCTTTTTGTATTTTCCATTATGTGACCAATTTCCACAGTTCGGGCACATTTCGTATCTTTTTGCCCGTCTCTTTATAGCGCTTTACGAAATTCCACAAAATGGCGGAACTTGTTCCTTTTTCGCCATTTATTTCTTGCGTCGTACGTGAGATTGAAATTTGTTCGCGGTTTTCAGGGGGAAGTCCTGGTTTTGCGTGATGAAGGCAACAAAGCAAATTAATATCAAAAGAATGCATTTCAGTTCTTATAGGTCTGCCGGTAAAAGACCAAATTTTTCTTTTTCTTTTTCTCCCCTTTTTAATAAGCTAAAAACGTGTCTTTAACAAAAAACGAGTTTTGTTGAAGGCTTTTTGGTTAAGTGACTTGGTGGTTCGGGTGGTCAAAAATAAAAACGTTTAAGCTAAACAGGGCTAACTAGGGTTGACGTTCGGGTAAGAAATGTTAACAGAAAATGGTTGGGGCTTGAATGGTTAAGGTTTACTAATGCCTAACTCATTTTTATGTAAAAAATACTAATTAAGGTCTTGAAATGTATGCCCAAAGCAAGTTCTAATCACACGCATCATAAGGCACCCTCAATTATGTCCAGGATGAAAGTAAAATTGCAAAAGCTGTCTAAGGCTCAAAAATAAACTCACATATGGATGGAATTGGGTAAAAGTGTTTCATCTTAAATGATTACATATTTTTACTATATTATTTCCTTTAAGGACATCACAAAAAAACATTTCTAATTTTTATTTGGATGTCATTAATTTACATATTTATTTCCCAAAAACGTATATTTATAATTTGATTTATTAAAAAATGTTTAAATTTTTGGTTTCGTGTCACAAAAATTAATGGTTAAGTGAATCTTTTTAAAAAAAATTCAATTTGGACCTATTTTTAGCAAAGTATGAAATGTATCTCTTAGTTAACCCCATCCTCACACTTAAAATTCACATTGTCCCCAATGATAACGAGATACTCCCTTAAAAATGATGAAGTCGACTCATGCCTTAATTTGTGTGACTCGTCGGTATCACCTGAATTATCATCCAATTATTGAAAACAGTAAAAACCTAAACAAATAAAATAAAAATAATATGACATGAATTAAAGGATAGATTGGCACAAAACAAATGTGCCCGGGCCCTAAAAGTGATACGGCTTTTCAAGGGCTTCGTGGCGGGATATCCCCCCACTCATGATACATTCGGTTTCTGATGTATGTGACATCATTGCTCAAGTCATCCACTTGAGAGTGCGGATTTTCGACTCGGTTGAAGGCTTGTTACGCGTATTCAAATGATATCCTTGCGTGGTTACTGGTTGTTTGGATTGCTTCATAAAGGTCTAACATGGTCGGGAATTCTACATCGTATGAGCTGGAAGCCCCGGCTTCTTCATGTTGTGTTGGCATATCAAGGTCCATGATGATTTCCTCGGGATTTACCAGATCCCAGATTTGTCCCTTCTTATCCATGAACCTCGGCTGCCCATTTGGCAGAGTTGTTATCATGTAAATGCTTGTGCAAATCCTTAAGTCCAACAATCCTGGCATTACTCCTTCGGTCCCCTCCGTGTTACACCCATAGCTCTCGTACAAGTTCAGAATCCAGCTTCCTCCAAACATGGGTGTCGGAGCACCTGCAGTTGCATTCCTGGCAAAAAATTACAAAACAAATACCCAATGTTGCATGGCAACTGATTAGTCATACAATACAAAATAAACAAGTCCCTTAAGCTAATAACTCCTCGCTTTGACCACAAGCTATTATCGAATGGCTAAGCAACCAATGTATGTAACGCACCAGCGGGTCTCGAATATGACTGCTCTTGGTTTTACTCGAGTTGAACACCCCTGTTCTGATCCTTTCCCAAAATGTTTTTCTCATGGCACCACTTTCTGCGTCCCTACTCTCCTCATCTGGAAATGTGTGGTAAGCTGGCATTCCTGATATTGCTTCCTCCTCCATCTCCTGTTCTGTATATATTGCAAGATAGACACCAAACAAAGCGATGGATGTTTTCCGCCAACGCCCACCTAGTCTGAATGTAACTGCTTCATCATCCCAAGGGTCGGAGTCTTTTATGCTAAACCTGAAAGATGCTAAAAATTCAAGAGTTAGTTCATAAACAGAAGGTTTATTTTGTGAAAACAAATGCTTCCATTGAATACTCAATAAATCGTTATATCTTTCGAGCTGTTCAACAGCCACCAAGGTTTCCTTATCGGCTTGCAAATGTGACTTTTCAGCCCTTTGCAAGAGCCTTTGCAACCGGTCACGACACCATCTTTCACGGTTTCCTTCAAATTGTAAGTATGGATGGTTCATGATCCTGAATTTTGACAAATCAGTTAAAATATACAAAACAGATTTTTGGAATAGTTCACCTATTTTAGGGACAAAAATGGTTTTCAAAAGACATGACGCCTTTTTTATGAAACTTATGTTTAAAAATAGTTGACATGTTGATTTTTAAGAAAAAATTATTAAACATGGGGGTGTGTCTCTTGAAACGTGGGGGTGCGGTTAACATTTTAAGGTATGAAATTTCAACTCGAGCACGTGTGGTTTTGATTGTAAAACTTTGATTAAACATGGGTTTAACATTTTCTTGCTTGAAGAACCAAAGTTTACACGTGTATCAATTTAATCATGTTAATAATTCAAGATACTTCGAAAAAAAATATATAGTGTTTAGCACTACTTGTGAATTCTTGTAACTTGAACATGATTAACAATGATTTCACAACGAATTATGAAGATAGTCTTGTTAACAATAAAAGAAAACATACTAATAACTTACTAAACATACTAATTAACACTAATAAACTTCAAGAAGAAACATGAACAAGAAGGTTTAAAGCATTTATCATTCCATAATATGTTTAAGTACAAGTCTTTACATATAATTGCTAGGATTTCGGTTGCTTAGAGACCTAATCACCTAACTACATGTAAATGACCATTACAATCATAGGAATTAGTACACTAACCTCTTTGATCAATACTCTTGAAAGAACTTCTTCAAAAAGTTGAAAGAAAAATGAAACTATGGTGAAATAGAAGAGAATACGAACATTGCAGGTAATGAGCTCGGTTTTTAACATGCAAAATTGATAGGGAACAGACAAAAGGAAGAAAAATAGTCAGATGGTGTCATTCATTGTCGAGCACGGGGGCATTCCTCCGTAGGCACGGGGGTGTGCCTCCGTAGGCACGGGGGTGTGCCTCCGTAGGCACGGGGGCGTGCTCCCCTTATGCAGTTCGGTTTCAGTCGTTTGTTGTTCCGTTTTTTAGTTTCACGTGTTACACAATTTACCCGGTTAAGTTTTATCACATCCAAATAATCAGAGAAGCTACAAAATTAGTCCTAGAATTCATTAAGACAAGCCAAGTGACAGTTACATTTTCCTAGTTCCTACGACTACATAATACGTTAAAAGCCGGGAATCTGAAACTGCAAAACTAGACTCCTTAATGCGCACTAGCGTACATAGACACATCACAGGATGCTTCTAGAAGAAGCCTCCACACATTTTGTGTGGAAGGTTCAGGATGGGATAGTGTGAAGTGCGGTTGCTAAGTTTCGCGAGCTGACGATTGACAGAGACGAGTTCCTCGCCCATTTCCTGAGCTTTTTAGTTAAGTTCAGCTAGGCGTTGAGATGCAATGAGGTTCATCTCAGTCAATTGCTTAATCATCTCGTGTAGCTTGAAGAAGTATTCTTGAGTTGTCGGTTCCCGTGTTTCAGAACGCGGTTTCTTCACAGGATTCCAACTAGAGCTTTCGTGACTTGATTCTTTCATCTTTTCAGGAGGTTTTAAGCAGAAGTGAGTGTGATGAAAGCTTGGAACAAGTGTGGTATTTATACAAAGATCTTGAAAGGTGGTCACGGGGGCGTGCTTGGCTAGACATGGCCCCGTGTTTATCAGAAACCGTCTTAAATTCGACCCGCAACGTTCCAGAGTCGTCAGCGGGGATCATGGAATTTTTTTTTCAGAGACACGGGGGTGTGTTCAGTGGGGCACAGTTCTATAAAAATTTTAAAAAAAACTAAAGAAAATCTATGTACAGGTGCCATGTTTCAGTTTTGCGTCTTCGGTGCGACCCTTCTCCACACTTAGTCTTCGTCGGGGCGGAGGTGTAATTCCTCTGAGAAAATCTTGGTTGGTCCATCGTTACCGTCGTGGTTGTCAATTTCGATGACACCATTCGGAAACACGTTTTTAATCGTGTATGGTACAGACCAACGTGATTTTAGCTTTCCGGGAAAAAAACGTAAACGAGAGTTATAGTGTAAGACATGTTCTCCCACATGAAATCATTTAGTGTTCTTTAAACGAGAGTCGTTGAATTTCCTTGTCTTTTCCTTGTAAACCCTAGCCTTTTCGTATGCTTGTTCTCTCAGTTCCTCTATTTCATGGATTTGTAGAACTGATTCATTCCTGCAAGGCCTTGGTCTAGGTTTGCTTCTTTGAGTGCCTAATAGGCTTTGTGTTCTAGTTCCACAGGTAGATGACATGACTTCCCATAAACAAGTTTGAATGGTGTTGTGCCGATGGGAGTCTTATAGGCTGTTCGAAAAGCCCATAATGCATCATCTAGCTTGGTAAACCAATCCTTGTGATTTTGTCCTATGGTTTTCTCAAGGATTCATTTGATACCTCGATTAGTGACTTCAGCTTGCCCATTCGCTTGTGGATGATAAGAGGTTGTAAAGCGATGGTTCACTCCATAACGAGCCATTGCTCTTTCGAGCTAGTTGTTACAGAAATGGGTTCCTCAATCACTAATCAAAGCCTTAGGGGTACTAAAAGGAGAGAATATTTTCTAAAGGAATTTGACAACGTTTCATGCATCATTGGTAGGTAAGGCTTGAGCTTCGGCCCATTTTGAGACATAATCGACTGCTACCAAGATGTCATGATTACCAAATGACATCGGGAATGGCCCCATGAAATCAATACCCCATACATCAAATACCTCGCATACTTGAATGGGTTTCTGAGGCATCTCATCCCGTGTCGAGATGTTGGTTGCTCTTTGACATGCATCACAAGTGCGTACCATGTTATGAGCATCCTTGAAGATTGTGGGCCAATAGAATCTAGAGTCAAAGACCTTCTTGGCTGTTAGGGTTGCTCCATGGTGTCCTCCTATGGGACCTTCATGACAGTGCCTTAGGATCTCTTCTGCTTCACTTTCGTATACACATCTACGAATGAGTTGGTCTGCACCGATTCTGAATAGATACGGGTCTTCCCAGTAGTAATGCTTAATGTCAGTAAAGAATTTCTTCTTTTGCTGATAAGTCATTCCTTTGAGAAGGATACCGCTTGCCAAGTAGTTCGTGAAATCGGCAAACCAAGGATGCTTATCGATTGAGGATTGGATGTTCATAAGGAATTCGTGAGGAAAATTATTGTTTATTTTGAATTCCTCGGTTTGTGAAGGGCTTGAATCTTCAAGACGGAGAGATGATCGGCTGCTAGATTTTCTGCTCCCTTTTTGTTGCGAATTTCTATGTCGAATTCTTGAAGCAGAAGTATCCACCAGATCAATCTCGGCTTGGCATCTTGTTTGTTGAACAGATAACGAAGGGCTGCATGATCGGTGAAAATGATTTTTTTAATGGATTAGATACGAGCGGAATTTGTCAAATGCGAAAACTACCGCAAGAAGTTCTTTCTCGGTGGTGGTGTAGTTTTCTTGAGCGTCATTTAGGGTTTTGCTCGCATAGTGAATTGAGTGGAATTGCTTGTCTTTCCTTTGTCCTAATACGACTCCTACCGCAAAATCGCTTGCATCGTACATGAGTTCAAATGGTAACGTCCAATCAGGGGAAACCATAATTGGAGCGGAGACCAGTCTCTCTTTTAACAGATTGAATGCACTAATGCATTCGTTGGAAAACACGAATTGTGTGTCTTTCTCAAGAAGTTGAGTCATTGGTCGTGCGATTTTTGAGAAGTCTTTAATGAAATGATGATAGAATCCTGCATGACCTAGGAAGCTTCTAATTTCTTTCACGATTGTGGGATATGGAAGTTTGGAAATAGTGTCGACTTTGGCTTGATCAACTTTGAGGCTGCTCGAGAGATCTTATGTCCCAACACTATTCCTTCAGTAACCATTAAGTGGAACTTTTCCCAAGTCAAAACAAGGTTAGAATCTTCACATCTATCCAGCATCTTTTCCAGGTTTTCAAGACATTGTTCAAATGACTTTCCAAAGACGGAGAAATCATCCATGAAAACTTCCATTGAGTGCTCGATCATGTCATGAAAATTGCTACCATGCATCTTTGAAATGTAGCAGGGGCATTACATAATCCAAAAGGCATTTGCCGATAGGCAAAAGTCCTATATGGACAAGTGAATGTTGTTTTCTCTTGATTTTCGGGAGCAATGGGAATTTGGAAATAACCTTAGAAAAAATCGAGGAAACGGTAGAACATTTTTCTATGTAGTCTCTCGAGCATTTGATTGATAAAAGGCAGAGGGAAGTGATCCTTCCTTGTGGCGTCATTGAGTTTGCGATAGTTGATGCAAACTCTCCATCCTGTAACTATACGAGTTGGAATGAGCTCATTCTTCTCGTTAGTTACAACAGTCATTCCTCCTTTCTTTGGAACAACTTGGAGGGGACTGACCCAAGTCGAATCAGAAATAGGGTAAATCAAACCGGCATCTAGCAGTTTGATTACTTCTTTCTTCACTACCTCTTGCATGCTCGGATTTAAACGTCTTTGAGGTTGAATGACGGATTTGAATTTTTCTTCCATCAATATTTTATGAGTACAGAAGGATGGGTTTGATTCCCTTGATGTCCATGATTTTTCATGCAATTGCTTGTTTATGTGCCTTTAGCACATTGAGCAACTTGTTCTTCTTATCATTTGACAAGGCGAATGAGATTATGACAGGAAGTTGAGAGGTGTTTTCAAGAAAAGTGTATTCGAGATGAGACGGAAGTTCTTTGAGCTCTAAAACCGGAGGATCTTCAATAGAAGGTTTGGCTTTAGGTTCTAGTTCTTGTTAGATGATCTCAAATGCTTCTTGATAAGATGATGTTTCATCAACTTCTCGTTCTGGAATGATTTGATTCTCACAGATGAGTTCAGTGGTTTGGACTTCTATTAATTGAGTGCTGCAAGCTTCAATTTGATGAGTGTTCTTTAGATGACAGCTTATGATTGAGTCACAAACATCAATATAATAGAGTGAGTCATCATGATGTTGAGGATGTTTCATGGATTGTCCTATGTCGAATGTTATCTCCTCATCCACTCGGAGCGTGAGTTTGTCAGTGCAAACATCGATGAGAGCTCGAGCAGTTGCTAAGAAAGGTCGACCTAGGATAAGCGGAACATTCTTATCCTCATCCATGTCGAGGATCACAAAATCAACGGGAAACACGAATTTGTTGATTTTAACTAGGAGATTTTCAACGATGCCCCTTGGATATTTAACAGAACAGTCAGCTAATTGGATGCTTATACGGGTAGCTCTAGTTTCACCTAAGTTTAACTTTTCGAAAACCACATAAGGCATAAGGTTAATTCTAGCACCTAAATCGGCTAACGCGTTGCTGAAAGAAAGATTTCCTATTAGGCAAGGTATGGTGAAACTCCCTGGATCAGTCATCTTTTGAGGTAGTTTATTTTAAAGAACTGCTGAGCATTCCTCATTCAAAACTACGTGTGATAACTCTTCCAATTTCTTCTTGTTTGACAATACACCCTTTAAAAACTTAGTATAATTTGGCATTTGGGCTAAGGCTTCCACCAATGGCAGATTGATGTGGAGTTGCTTAAACAACCCCAGGAATTTTCCATATTGGGCCTCCATTCGTTGTTGTCTCAATCGACTGGGATATGGAGGTGGTGGAACATAGGGTGGCGGTGGTATGTATTTCTTGGCTGGTTCTTCAATAACAATAGGTTGCTTTTGCTTATCAGTTGCATTACTTGGAGTTTTGAGTTCAGTTTCTTCAAATATGGGCTGTAATGTAGGTGGATCACCTTGAGTCATTTTGTCACTCCTTGTGGTGATAGCTTTGACTTGAGCATTAGGGTTTGTCATAATGTTGCTAGGCAAAGCACCCTGAGGTCTTGCAGATAATTGTTGTGCTATCTGACCTACTTGGTTTTCAATAGTTTGCAATGATGCTTTGTTGCTTTTGATGTCAGCCTTGTTTCTTTGGAACCTCTCCTCATTTCTTCGATCAGATTTCTGGATGTATTCATCTGTGGCTTGTGTAGTTAACAACAATTGCTGCAATAAATCTTCCATTGATGATGCTCCACGATCTTACTGCTACTTGGACCTCGGTATGGTGGTTTCTGTTGTTCGTAAGGTGGCCTTCGGTTGAATCCAGATGTTGATTGGTTGTTACCAGCTTCTCTGTAATTTGAATTGCTCCTCCAATTTGAGTTGTTCTTATATGAGTTTTTTGGGCCTCCTACGTAGTCAACATCTTCAACCATCATAATTCCTTGCGGGCATTCGCTGGTCTTGTATGAATTTCCGCATGTGTTGCATCGTGTTGGAGTTTTCTTTAGTTCGGCTTGCAATTGCTCAAATCGTTTGGTTATAGCTTCTAACTGGGCTGCAATTAATGTTTCAGAGTCTACTTGATGAATGCCTTTAGAACTGATTTTGTTTCTCAAGGGATTATAAGCAAAGCTCTTCTTAGCTGCTTTTTCTAGGGCTTGGTATGCCTCTGTTGGCATGACATTTCCGAAATCTCCTCCCGCACTTTGGTCTACAGCTTGTTTGTGTGCTCCGCTGATTGCATCATAAAAAGTTTGACACTGCAGCCACAGATTAAGTTCGTGATGATGGCTTCTCCGAAGAAGACCTTTGTATCTCTCCCATGTTGTGTGTAATGACTCATCATCGTCTTGGCAAAAGCTTGTGATGCTGCTTCTCAGTTTGGCAGTGCGATCGGGTGGAAAGTATTTCCACAGAAATTGTTCAGCCATTTTTGCCCATGTGGTGATGGAACCAGGTGGAAGTGAATCAAGCCAGTCAATGGCTCGGCCGCGAAGTGAAAATGGAAAAAGTCATTGTCTAATAGCATCGTCTGAACAGTTGTTGTTTTTGAAAGTTGCACGAATACGAAGGAATCGTGAGATATGAGCGTTATGGTCTTGTATTGGAATCCGTGGAACTGAACAGAGTTTTCTACAAGTTGGATAATACTAGACTTAATCTCGAAATTGTTGGCCGCTATTGCTGGTTGAACAACACTAGACTCATAACCATCGATTGACGGTGTTGCATAGTGTGTCATCTTCATTTCCTCGTCTTAGTTAGCCATGTCTTCTTTGGATAGTGTATCTTCCGAGATGTCTTCTTTGATGATTGTTGTTGTTTGTTGTGGTCTCTCGTGTAACCTTTATCGAAAAATTCATTCGGGTTCCGAAAGAGGCGAAACAAGTTCAGGACTAGACGAGTCAGACATACACTAACTTAAGGAAGCATAAACTAACTAATGCTTAAAATGAATCAGGCAAATGTAACTAAACTAACTAAGGAAAACTATCTACCAAATTAAAATAAATTTGAACAAAAATATATTAACAAGATATAAACAAGATAGTCAAAAATTTAGATTGTCTTTCAAACTTGCCGTGTGTTCCCCGGTAACAGCGCCAAAAACTTGATGCGGTGTGAAAGTATATATATTTTAATAAAGATTTTTGGCACATATTCAGTTTTAAATAGTTATTACTACTACTAACTACACACACAAAAGGCAAGTGCACCTATCGTGAGTTAATATATTGATGGTAAGAACCGAGTATCAATCCGTGGACACACTAAGCCTACTCAACAACCTTAATGATTAACTATCAGATTTGATTTCCGTTTAGGAAAATGATAAGTGGAATTGATGTAAATTTGGGTTTTTTAGGGTTTTATAAATAGTAATAAAAAATAAAGTAAAACAAAGTTGAAACTTTTGGATTTAAAATTAGGGGATAAAGGCTATCATCCTAATTAGATTACGTTTATGTAACTGTGATGAAGTGGTAGTGTGATTAAAGATACTGAATAAAGTAATTGTGTTAATGTTTATAAAGATGAGCTGGCGCGATTTCTCGTCTATGCGCTCCATAGTGACTAAGATCACGTCAGGTTGATTTTTACTGCTTAGGTCAAAGCCCTAGTAATATAGGTAAATCTTTTGTGTCATTTTCGACATGCAATTGCTAAAAACATAACTTAATGTAAGAAGAGAGTTGATCAGGTTCCTTTCCAACATACTATTAATTTTAGAAAACCATAACGATTACTGTAGATTTCTTAGACTAATAAAAGGGAACCCGTAAATGATCAGAAAGTTAAGGTGATATGATTTATAATAACAGTCTCTAGTTAATTAGCCATAGATTTATTATGAATAAAAGTTGATCATACGTTTTTCAACCGTGTATGCCAATCATAATTACAAATCATAAGTTTATAACTTCCCATTCAAATATAGGTGCTGCCCTTCGAAAGTTTTCCGAAGACCACCATAACATTAACACAATATATATCTCACCATTAGTTCATCACAAATCACATAAGTTTCATCTAATTAGGATGATAATAAGAGCTTAGCTCATGATTAGCTTGAATATAAAAACAAACATCATAGAAGATAGATATGAATTCATCGGTGAAATGGAACAATCAAACCGGTGATCCACAATGGATGATGTTTAGAAAATCCCGAACTTCTTCCAAGTGTTGTATGCACCTCCTGAGCCTCTAAATGGTCTTCGTGACTTGATTCCCAAGAGAATTCTGCAGAGTAACACCCCACTAAAATCTTGCCAAAATATTGAACTTAGGCCTCTATTTATGGGCTTTCTGGAGTGTTTAAGCACGACCACATGCCTAAAAGGTACCACCTCGTGTTAGTACAATGCTTATGGAAGTAGGTCGGCTCGTACATGCAGAGTTTGTTAGGCATGCTCCTGTGAAAAATGGGGCACGGCCCCGTGTTTGAGGTGGGGCACGACCCCGTGCCTTATGGGGAACAACCCCATGCCTTATGGGGCACGACCCCATGTTCACTTTTAGGGGACAATACTTTTTGTCCTGTCAGATGTCCAAACACGAGGGTGTGCCAAATTTAGCACGGGGGTGTGTTTTAGGCGAGACATGGGGGCGTGCTTAATGAGGCACAACCTCATGCTCAGAATTGAAAGCTTGGATTTCTTCAATTTCTTGTCAAATATGCTTCTTTTGTCAATCTTGCGCTTTACAACACCTGAAAACACAATTAAACAATTTTAAGTACATAATCATCATTTTAAGGAAGATATTAAGGAACAATTGATGTGCTTTTGATAGTGTTTTTATATATAATTTGGAGCACATCAACCCCATTTTACATTCTTTTGTTTTCGGGGGAGAAAACATGCACACACTATTTTTGTTATGGTTGCCAATATTATTGATATCGCCTGTTACGTTAGTGGAGACACATTTGAAAGTGATTACAGTATCGAACTGTTAGTATTGGGATTAGCGAGGTGATTCTGAGTAGTACAACTGGGTTTGACAAACCCCGCCCGGGCTAGTCATGCTAGCTTAATTGGAGGTCGAAGGGTTGCATAATTGACCTAACGATTGCCACGGTCTGTGATAGACGTGGTGGAAAGGCATAAAACACACACATTCAGCTTCGGTTTGAAAAACTAAGTAACTTGTTTATAGGCTAGCTACCTATCGATATGCTTTATATACTAAACCATATGAAACGTTTTGTAACACATTACTTGTTGATTAAACCTGTGGACTCACCAACTTTATGTTGACACACTTTAGCATGTTTTCTCAGGTCACAGGAATGCACAAAGTTAAGGACTCAACTAGGGATACATTCATGGCATACATTACATCTCAAACAATATATTTTGTCAAACAATATTAACTATTATGGTTTAGACGCATGTTGACATGGTTTATCGTTGACTTACTGTTTTCAAAATGCTTCCGCAAGTATGAAACATTTATGATTGATTCAAAACTTTGATTTATTAATATGATGTTTTGCAATTATTGATTTTGGTGTAACTGGTTCTATCTGAGATCCTGCTGTGTGATAAGCCTGACGATAAAATCCCGTTAGCGGATTTTGAGGGTGTGACAGATTGGTATCAGAGCATTAGTCATAGCGAACTAAAATAAAATTTTGCATCTCATATGCATTGCATTTTAGACTATAGCTAAATTGCACTAGTTACACACACGTAGATTATTAAGTTATGCTTGCTTGCTTTGCTTGCTTAAGAACTGTTTGCTTTGGCGTATTCTTGTGAGCGTTCAATTACAGGGATGGTGTTTTCATTTTCTAATGCTAAGTCTAAGGGAAAAGGTCAGATAGTCCTGATTCCCCATTGTTTTCTTAACCGAATCCTTTGTACAGCCTTGGTTAATTGAACCTTGGTTTAATAACTATATCTTTGATACCTCTATCATTGATAACACTCGGTACTTGACAAGGTATGTTAGCTCAGATGAGACGAACCAGGGATGGCCATGCAAAGCAAATTAGAATCATGGACGCTCACATAATCGTAATTTGTCGGGCATGATAACGGTCATAATCAGTACAAATTTTCATTTCTATACTTTGAGACATGAGGTCTTGGTTCTCATAAAACCTCACTATTGATATAGAAACAAACCCTTCAGTCCTACTCGCATGAAAGTTCTCATTTACCTCGAGCCTTAATGAGATTCGTATTATGACATTAGTCCTAGTCTCTATGAGACGTTGCTCTTTCTAGCATTTCAGTGATCGTGCAATAATATTCATCTACAATGTGCCAGATCTTGAAAAGTTGCAATAAAGTGATGATACTCCCTGCGCATGTAGTTCTTGTTCATGGATTGATCTTAAGACTTAGAGTCTTGGTAATTTGAGTGTTCCAACATTCATTTCATTTGATATTTATCATGTTTAAGCGTATGTAACATTTGTTTGTTCCCCCGTGGTGGGATCCAATCGGATTTTTTTGGCTGATTACGTTTAGCGTAGGACTGAATAGCAAAATTTTATGATGACCTCGTCCATTACATCTCCGCTTTTCAATTATAAGCAACAAGTGTAACCATAATCGCCATGGGCCGTGTAATAAGAACATTTAAGAGCGCTGTGGAGAAATTTGACTATACTTTCAAGAACTGTCGTGTGAACATCCCGGACAGGTCACCTTAACCACAAGAAACATAAAAGATATGTTATGAGTATGGAAAATCTGTGTATTTAAAGAGAAACTGTTCGTGGCTCAAGAAGATAGGGAATCGGTAGAAATGGTAGATCTGCTTCATCATTATCTCATTCGAGTACCGATGGAAGTTTTATACCTAGTAACTTGAGTGGACTGCTAGAGGTAGTTCTACTAGCTTAAGTTCCAGAATCTACCATAAAAGTAACCGATAATAGAACTATAACCGCCACCCATGTGCTTGGCAGTTCTAATCTAGGTTTGTCTAGGCATTCGTTCGATATAAATCGAATTCCTATTACCCATGGTATCTTCGATGTCATGGTTGAAATGGATTGACTGTCCAAAAACCAAATAGAGATCATTATGGAAACAAACTGATTAAGTTACCTCTTCCTAGTGATGGGATCCTTACGGTAGAAGGTGATAGGGTGGGTGCTGTGTTTGGCATCATCTCATACGTGAAGGTGCATAAATATCTCAAGAAAAAGCATGTCGCTTTATTTACACTAGTTACTGAGAAGAAGGCGGATGAGAAGCGTGTTGAATATATTCAGTTGTCAGAGACTTTTTAGAAGTATTTCCGAATACTTACCTAGCCTTCCTCCGAACAGACAGGTAGAGTTCCAGATTGAGTTAGCACCTGGAACTGCTCCGATCGCTAGGGCGCCGTACCGTCTGGCACCGAACGAACTACAAGAGTTGTCTAAGCAATTGTAGGAATTGTTAGACAAGGGATTCATACATCCCAGCTCTTCATCCTGGGGAGCTCCAGTGCTTTTCGTGAAAAAAAAAGGATGAAACTTTTAGAATATATATTGATTATCAGGAATTGAACAAAGCTACTGTTTTAGAATCGTTATCCTCTTCCGCGCACTGATGATTTGTTCGATCAGCTTCAAGGGTCGAATTTTTATTCCAAGATAGATCCGAGGACGGGATATGACCAACTGAGAGTTTGAGATGAGTACGACCACGTTCAGAACTAGATATGGCCACTACGATGGTTATGCCATTTGGGTTGACCAATGCACCAGCGGTTTTCATGCATCTTATGAACCCAGTGTGCAAACCCTATTTGGACAAGTTCATCATAGTCTTCAGCGATGACATTGTTATTTATTCAAAGAATAAGGAAGAACACGGGAACACCTTAGACTGATTTTAGAACAGCTGAAACGAGAACAATTGTATGCTAAGTTTCTAAAGTGTGACTTCTAGATACGAGAATTCCAATTCTTGGGTCATGTGGTCAATGAGAATGGAATACATGTTGACCCGGGAAAAATAGAAGCCATCAAGAACTGGGCTACGCCTAAGACTCCGACTGAGGTACGACAGTTTCTTGGATTGGCTGGCTATTATCGACGATTTATCAAAGGGTTTTCAAAGATTGCCCAACCTCTCACCGCATTAACACATAAAGGCACCCCATACAATTGGGGTGACAAACAAGAATCCGCATTTCAGGTTCTGAAGCAGAAACTCTATACGGCATCGATTCTATCCCTACCTGAGGGAACAGGCGATTTTGTAGTTTATTATGGTGCTTCCATTCAAGGTCTCGGTTGTGTGCTAATGCAACGCGAGAAGGTGATCGCTTATGCTTCTAGCCAATTAAAAGTTCACGAGAAAAACTAAACAACACACGACTTAGAGTTGGGAGCCGTTGTGTTTGCACTCAAGATATGGAGACATTACTTTTATGGTACCAAGTGCACCATATACACCAATCACAAGAGTCTCCAGCACATCTTTGAACAAAAGGAGTTAAACATGAGACGACATCGTTGGGTCGAACTTTTAAACGACTATGACTGTGACATCAGGTATCATCCAGGTAAGGCTAATGTAGTAGCTGACGCCTTAAGTCAAAAGGAAACCTCTAAGCCAAAACGAGTTAGAGCATTACAACTTACCATCCACACTGGATTACCTGATCAGATCCGTCATTCTCATCTTGAAGCTTTGAAGGACGAGAACCTGAAGGTAGAGTCCATGCGGGGCATGGAAAAGCAACTAGAGACCAAACCTGACGGTATTCGATACTTCATGGAAGGAATATGGGTTCCTTTGTATGGAGATTTACGAAAGCTGGTAATGGATGAAGCACATAAGTCACGATATTCTATTCATCCAGGTTCGGATGAAATGTATCAAGATTTGAAGGTCCTATACTGGTGGCCAAACATGAAAGCTGATATTGCCACTTATGTAAGCAGATGTTTAACCTGTTATAAGGTTAAGGTGGAGTATCAAAGGCCATCCGGCTTACTTCAACAACCGGAGATTCCAGTATGGAAGTGGGAGCAAATATCAATGGATTTCATCAAGAAACTGCCTCGTGTTGGAGCATATATAGTCATATATAGTGTGTCCGTCGCTTGACGAATAGTCTAAGCTTAATGTTATACACCTTGTAAACACATGAAACTGGGTCATTCGCAGGAGCATATACGAATGAGGCTCAGTCGTACGACTGAGCCATGCTAATAGACCAGTCGTGCGACTGAGAGATGCGATTGGGGCATTTGTAAGACTGAGCCATAAGAATGGTCAAGTCGTACGATTGAACCATACGTATGGTCCAATCGCACGAATGGGCCCAGTCGCATCTAATATGGGCCGAGGCCTATATATACCAGTTTCAATGTGTAGAAACCTAAGGGTTTTTGATAGGGTTCCTGGCGCCTAGGTGCTGCTGGATGAGTGGGGAGATCATGCTCGATCTCCCCTTGCCAAAAGTCTTGATTCTTAAGTTGTAACGAGCTTAAAATCGTTATGTTTTATCAATAAAATCATTCGATTATTGTTCGTACTTTTGTTTATCTTTTGGTTTTTATCCTTCTGTCAAGAACGTGCTCGGATGTCTATCGATCCAGTGACTTCACAGACTCCCAGCGGATGCGATACCATTTTGGTGATTGTACATCACTTGACAAAATCCGCACATTTCCTGACAATCCGAGAGACTGACCGAATGGAAAAGTTGACTCGTATCTACCTAAGAGAAATAGTCTCTCGGCACGGTGTGCCAATTTCCATTATCTCCAATCGTGACGCTCGATTCGCATCACGTTTCTGGCAATCTTTACAACGATCATTGGGAACGCGGCTAGACATGAGCACGGCGTACCATACTCAAACTGATGGTCAAAGTGTGCGTATGATCCAGACTCTGGAAGACATGTTGCGCGCATGCGTGATTGATTTTGGCAGGAGTTGGGACACTCACTTACCATTAGTTGAGTTTTCTTACAACAACAGTTATCACACCTTAATCAAGACCGCTCCGTTTAAGGCACTGCATGGACGTAAGTGCCGATCACCTATCTGTTGGGCAGAAGTTGGAGAAATCCAACTTACGGGTCCTGAGCTTATGCAAGTGAAGACTGAGAAGAGCATGTAAATTTGTAACCGTATGACAGTGGCACGTGATTGACAGAAGAGTTATGCTGATAAGCATCGTAAACCATTAGAATTCCAAGTTGGTGACAAGGTATTTCTAAAAGTCTCACCTTGGAAATGTGTAATACGCTTTGGATAGCATGGAAAACTAAATCCTCGATACGTTGGGCCATTTGAGTTTGTTATACGGGTTGGCCCAGTAGCCTATAAGCTGAATTTACCTGAGGAGCTTAATGGAATACACAACATGTTTCGTGTTTCAAATCTGAGGGAATGTCTAGCTGACGAATCACTTGTTGTTCCCTTAGAGGAATTAGAAATTAATCAACAGCTTCGTTTCGTCGAAGAACCAGTGGAAACCATGGATCGAGAAGTCGAATCCCTAAAGCGAAGTAAGATCCCTATTGAACGTGTCAGGAGGAACTCGAGGCGTGGACCAGTGTTTACCTAGGAATGCGAGGATCAAATAAAAAAGAAGTATCCACAACTATTCAAGGATCAGACTTCCACTTTTTTATAGTATCATTCTTAAGATATCTTTTCTTTCAATTTCGAGACGAAATTCCATTCAACGAGGGGATGATGTCGCAACTCTTGCGAAACCTTACGTTCCTTGGTCTTGGTTATTTTAGAAACACTCAGAAAACCTACCTTGTCTACGTTCCAGATAATTGACCAGCTTACTCACTACGTTCGTTGACCCTAATCTTCTAATTTTCGGGACGAAAGTTTCTTCAACAAGGGGATGATATGACACCCCGTAATTTTCAGGTTAAACATCGTTACTACCTTCCGCCATTTTAAATAAACCAACTTTTAGTTAAATGAGTAGTAACTTAAATAAATTAACTTAAATGCTTAAGATGTACAAACTTGGAGGACTAAAGTTTAATTATAATCCTAAAGCTTAAGATATAGAAACTTAGGGGACTAAATGGCAATTATAGCATCCATAAACTACACAAACCGCAACTAACTCCCCCATCCAATATCATCTTCTTCCTAGCAACCCTAATCACTCCCTGTCGTTGATATCACCACCGGGAGCAACTCCGGTGACTTTCCTCCTCTCACGGCTTCAACGGCTTTCTTTCGCAGCCATGTTTACCAAAGGTTCCTCCTTCCGACGTTGAGTCTGGCGAGAGAACTCCTCAACAAAACACCATAACGACAACCGTCACCGATAGAATCCTCCATCGCGAACCGCACCTACGGCAGCCCTGTTTCGTATGATTCTCCTCTTCTTCGTTCAATATTGTTCAGTTTCGAGTATGGTTCTCCTCTGTTCATGACTAGCGTTTATTATGGTGCCGGTTTTGGGTTGTTGTGTTGATGTGCGTGTCGAAGGGTGTATGTTGGGTTGCGGTTTTTGGCAGCCCGTTTGGGCAAGGATTGTTGTGGTTGGGTGGTTGTACCCGTGAGTGTGTAAGGGTTGTGTGTATACATATATATGCATGCGATTGAATATATGTTTGCGTGTGTTTTGTGTGTGAATTGGTGTGTGTGTGTTTCTTTATTCCTTTCTGCCGAATGAATGCATATTTGTGTGTGTATGTAATATGCATGTGTGTTGTGCAATCATGTTTGTGTTTAAAATTTTTGTTCATTATGTGTGCATATATATACCCTAAGGTGTAGTATGTTGTTGTGTTATAGGTACAACCTATATGTGTGTTTTGATGTGTGGTTTGAAGTATACATATCATGCATGCATGATTGTGTGTATGTCGTGTATGTAGTGAGGATGTGGGTGCCATGGTTGGATGAGTATGATGTTGGGTTGTCTTCTTCTGCCATGTATATGGTAGTGGAGGATTTGTTTATTATTTGGCATGAATGAAAGGCATGGGTATGTATTTAGGAGTTGTGATAGTATATAAATCAAAGTGCAATCTTCGGTTAGTTGGGTTTGGATGATATGGGTGTGTTGATCGCATGGCAATGTGTGTTAGGTGGGTTCGTATACGTGCTCACCATGAGATATGTGCATGAATGCGTGTAAGGTATGAAGGGAAAAATATATATTATGTGTGGAGCGTGGGTTGAATAATATAAATATATTTATAGCACGTATGTGGGGAGTATAAGTTGCATAATATATATAAATATATATATATTACGTGTTATGTTTATGTAATATATACAAATATGCCATATATATGTATGTGATAAGTATATTGTGGGTGTGTTGTATGTATTAAATAATGTGGGTTCTACAATATAAATTTATACATTTAAAATGTGTAAGTAATACTTATGTGTATTGTCACGAGTACGTGAGAATAATTGAGTTTTATGCGTGCGTGATGTTTTGGTGGTCGTGCTTGCTTGTGAATGCGGAATTTAATCATTAGCCCGCAACGTAATCGAGTTGTGAAACGCGAAACCGTACAATCATTATATTAATATTAAATAATTAATATTAGTTATATAATAAACGGAATTCTGGTTAATTGGAGACCTAACTTCCCGTTCTCTGCGTTACTTTGTTGCTGTGCTTTTAAGGTGAGTTTTCACGGCCCTGATGCGGTGTGAAAGTATATATATTTTGATAAAGATTTTTAACACAGATTTAGTTTTAAATGGTTATTACTACTATTAACTACACACAAAACGCAAGTGCACCTATCATGAAGTAATATAGTGATGGTAAAAATCGAGTATCAATCCGTGGACACACTAAGCCTACTCAACAACCTTAATGATTGACTATCAGATTTGATTTTCGTTTAGGAAAATGATAAGTGACATTGATGTAAATTAGGGTTTTTTAGGGTTTTATAAATAGTAATAAAAAAATAAAGTAAAACAAAGTTGAAACGTTTGGATTTAAAATCAGGGGATAAAGGCTATCATCCTAATTAGATTACGCTTATGTAACTGTGATGAAGTGGTGGTGTGATTAAAGATACTGAATAAAGTAATTGTGTTAATGTTTATAAAGATGAGCTGGCGCAATTTCTCGTCTATCCGCTCCGTAGTGACTAAGATCATGTCAGGTTGAGATTTACTGCTTAGGTCAAAGCCCTAGTAATATAGGTAAATCTTTTGTGTCCTTTTCGACATACAATTTATGAAAACATAACTTAATGTAAGAAGAGAGTTGATCAAGTTACTTTCCAACGTACCATTAATTATAGAAAACTATAACGATTACTGTGGATTTCTCAGACTAATAAAAGGGAACCCGTAAATGATCAGAAAGTTAAGGTGATGTGATTTCTAATAATCATCTCTAGTTAATTAGCCATAGATTTATTATGAATAAAAGTTGATCATATGTTTTTCAACTGTGTATGACAATCACAATTACAAATCATAAGTTTATAACTTCCCATTCAAATGTAGGTGCTACCCATCGAAAGTTTTCCGAAGACCACCATAACATTAACACAATTTATATCACACCATTAGTTCATCACAAATTACATAAGTTTCATCCAATTAGGATGATAATAAGAGTTTAGCTCATGATTAGCTTGAATATAACAACAAACAACATAGAAGATAGATATGAATTCATCGGTGAAATGGAACAATCAAACCGGTGATCCACAAGGGATGATGTTTAGACATTCCTGAACTTCTTCCAAGTATTGTATGCATCTCCCGAGCCTCCAAATGGTCTTCAAGACTTGATTCCCGAGAGAATTCTGCAGAGTAACACCCTACCAAAAAATCTTGCCAAAATGTTGAACTTAGGCCTCTATTTATAGGCTTTCTGGAGTGTTTAAGCATGGCCCCGTGCCTAAAAGGCACCACCCTGTGTTAGTACAATGCTTACGGAAGTTGGTCGGCTCGTACGTGCAGAGTTTGTCGAGCACGATCCCGTGACAAATGGGGTACGACCCAGTGTTTAAGGTGGGGCACGGCCTCGTGCCTTATGGGGCACGGCCTCGTGCCTTATGGAGCACGGCCCCTTGTTCACTTTAGGGGACAATACTTTTTGTCCTATCAGATATCCAAATAAGGGGGTGTGCCAAATTTAGCACGGGGGTGTGTTTCAGGCAAGGCATGGGGGCGTCCTAATGAGGCACGACCCCATGCTTGGAATTAAAAGCTTGGATTTCTTCAATTTCTTGTCAAATATGCTGCTTTTGTCCATCTTGCCCTTTATAACACCTGAAAACACAATTAAACGATTTTAAGTACGTAATCATCATTTTAAGGAAGATATTAAGGAACAATTGATGTGCTTTTGATAGTGTTTATATATATTATTTGGAGCACATCAAATATCCCCACACTTGAACTTTGCTTGTCCTCAAGCAAAAATCACATAAAAATGACAATTCCACCAAAAACCAAATAAATCAAAATATAAATATGTCTTTCGGGAAATATGAAAGTAAAAGTTATTTCATCCAAAAGTAATCATTTTAAGCATGTATAGAATAATGTCCTAGCAAGCAATGGATTAGTTAGTAAAGATTATAATCATGTAAAAATCCACACTTTTCACAAGATGCACTTACACTTAGCTGAATATATGGAGTCATAATTATGGTTAAGTATGACTAATACGCTCAATTGCCTAGTATGAGTACGTGTGAAATCATATGCTTGTTAAGGGATCAAATCTTCACCTACTTAGATATTTAATTGCATAAATCATTAGGCCTTTGATGGGTTGTAACTTGGCTTGGGCTCGGGTATGGAATATTTGGAAAAAGTGGCTAAATGCTAAAGACGACGGTCTTGGCTTATTTTTCTAACATAAACTACAAGGAAAGCAGTAAAAGGTTCCCTATACAATACTTCAAGCTAGACGGGATATGCTAACTTGAGGACGCATTTAAGGTTAGATTGTCAAGACCATATTTTGGTTTCAGAAACCTTACTTCATCCTTCACCCGAAGATACACAAAACTATCCTTTCATAAGGATCATTTGGATTGAAGCCTAAAGCACCCAATCAGATCAGTTCTGTGTATCAGTTCCGACTTATGAAAGTAAAAGTTATTTCATCCAAATGTAATCATTTTAAGCATGTATAGAATAATATCCTAGCAAGCAATGGATTAGTTAGTAAAGATTATAATCATGTAAAAATCCACACTTCTCACAAGATGCACTTACACTTAGCTGAATATATGGAGTCATAATTATGGTTAAGCATGACTAATACGCTCAATTGCCTAGTATGAGTACGTGTGAAATCATATGCTTGTTAAGGGATCAAATCTTCACCTACTTAGATATTTACTTTTATAAATCATTAGGTCTTTGATGGGTTGTAACTTGGCTTGGGCTCGGGTATGGAATATTTTGAAAAAGTGGCTAAATGCTAAAGACGACGGTCTTGGCTTATTTTTCTAACATAAACTACAAGGAAAGCAGTAAAAGGTTCCCTATACAATACTTTAAGCTAGAAGGGATATGCTAACTTGAGGAGGCGTTTAAGGTCATATTGTCAAGACCATATTTTGGTTTTTGAAACCTTACTTCATCCTTCACCCGAAGATACACAAAACTATCCTTTCATAAGGATCGTTTGGCTTGAAGCCTAAAGCACCCAATCAGATCAGTTCCGTGTATTCGTATTGAGACTCAGCTTGGTTCTTTTGCATTTTCCATTGTGTGACCAATTTCCACAGTTCAAGCACCTTTCGTATCTTTTTGCCCGTCTCTTTATAGCGCTTCGCGATAATCCACAAAATGGCAGAACTTGTTCCTTTTTTTGCCATTTATTTCTTGCATCGTACGTGAGATTGAAAATTTGTTCGTGGATTTCAGGGGGAAGTCCTGGTTTTGCGTGATGAAGGCAACAAAGCAAATTAAAATCAAAAGAATGCATTCCAGTTCTTTTAGGTCTACCGGTAAAAGACCGAATTTTTCTTTTTCTTTTTCTCCTCTTTTTTTAATAAACTAAAAACGTATCTTTAACAAAAAACGGGTTTTGTTTAAGGCTTTTTGGTTAAGGGACTTGGTGGTTCGGATGATCAAAAATAAAAACGTTTAAGCTAAACGGGGCTAACTAGGGTTAACGTTCGGGTAAGAAATGTTAACAGAAAATGGTTGGGGCTTGAATGGTTAAGGTTTACTAATGCCTAACTCATTTTTATGCAAAAAATACTAATTAAGGTCTTGAAATGTATGCCCAAAGCAAGTTCTAATCACATGCATCATAAGGCACCCTCAATTATATCCAGGATGAAAGTAAAATTGTAAAAGCTGTCTAAGGCTCAAAAATAAACTCACATATGGATGGAATTGGGTAAAAGTGTTTAATCTTAAATGATTATATATTTTTACTAGATTATTGCCTTTAAGGATATCACAAAAAAGCATTTCTAATTTTTATTTGGATGTCATTTATTTACTTATTTATTTCCCGAAAACGTATATTTATAATTCGGTTTATTAAAAATTGTTTAAATTTTTGGTTTCGTGTCACAAAAATTAATGGTCAAGTGAATCTTTTTAAAAAATTTCAATTTGGACCTGTTTTTAGCAAAGTATCAAATGTAACTCTTAGTTAACCCCATCCTCACACTTAAAATTTACATTGTCCCCAATGTGATTAATAATATAAAACTAGGAATGGTAACGTGTCACGCCCTCAAAATCCACATGCGGAGTTTTACCACGAGACGTGTGAACAAACCAGGATCACAGTCAATAGTTACTCGGAACGACTCTATATGCCATCTTTAAAATAAAACAAACCAACATTCAGACTTTAAAACCATGCGGAACAGTTTTGTAAAATAAGACAAACCCAAAATATGAATATGCATAATATGGCAAAACATACGCCATCTAAATGTTTGAAACCCATAATTAAAAGGCAAGTAAATGTGTTTATAAAATAAAGCCTTTGAATGCATGCTGGACCCGTGTTGTGCTCCTACTGGCAAGCTGAGTTAACGACCTGAGAATAGCATACTAAAATGTCAACACAATGGTTGGTGAGTTCAAGAGCTGGTGTTTAAACATAAACAGTTTAACGGTTGTGATATATATAAGCAATGTATTGTAACAGATAGCTAGTCTATTAACAATAAATATTAATTCATAGTGATTTCGCAATTGAAGCTGACTGTGATAGTTTTTGCCTCCTGCCATGACTTACCAGGTCTTGACAAATGTTCATAGGACAAATTGCACCCGGTTGACCTAGAGTCACACAGGTGGGGCTCATCAGACCCAGTAGTACTACCCAAGTTTCCCCGCTATTCAACATTAACAATTAGAAAGTGTGAGGACTTTTCCATGGTAAACAGCACTATATTAATATTATACATAACTTAAATACATAAAGCATTTGCGAGATTACCAGTATACTATCTCCCCCAAAAGAGATTAAATAAAGCGTGGGGCATGAACTCACCTGATATGCGTAACGAGTACTTAGTGTTTACTTGGAAGAAAAGAGTGGACAGACAACCTTCAGAGGTTACCTAGATCATGTAAGTACATGAGTACGTGTAAACAGAGAACATATGAAACCCTAAGTACACTAAAACAAAAAACTCAAGGTTTTTAGAAAACAAACACGTTTGATCCAGTTGACCCGTTTGACTCGTTGGTGACATTATGTGTTGTAAACCATTTAAACAAACATAATCATACATCATACAAGATCAAATCATACATATCCTACTCATATGACCCATAACTATGAATTATCATAAACAAGCCAAAACAGATAATTTACCAATTAATCATACAACCTTCAGAGGTTACCTAGATCATGTAAGTACATGAGTACGTGTAAACAGAGAACATATGAAACCCTAAGTACACTAAAACAAAAGACTCAAGGTTTTTAGAAAACAAACACGTTTGATCCAGTTGACCCGTTTGACTCGTTGGTGACATTATGTGTTGTAAACCATTTAAACAAACATAATCATACATCATACAAGATCAAATCATACATATCCTACTCATATGACCCATAACTATGAATTATCATAAACAAGCCAAAACAGATAATTTACCAATTAATCATCCATACCAATCAACAATACATTCAACATGTCCATTACATTCAACATACACCAAGATAATCAATTCCCAGTCCCAAACATCATGCTGTAAGGCCCACCTTTCTCAGGAAAGCCTCACAGTTGGTCATTCACAGCAAAACATCGATTTAAAACAGTCATTTACTCTTATGTGTATAAATATATATTGCAGCGGAAAATACTGTAAATTTCAATCCATTACAAATGAAATATAAACATTGTCTTTAATTCTTAAAAACTATTTAAAGTCCTCTTAATCTTTACTTCATTAGGGATGCCAGTCTTCTAGTGCGAAGAAGCTTCAGTCCCATGCTTCTATCCCATAGCTCTAACTCTCACCTGTCAACTGATATGCATACAAAAGTCAGCTTCGCTGAGTGAGTTCTAGGTTTACTTTGCTAAATAACTTTTGTAAAATATATTAGCTTTATCAGTTGAAAATAATCATTGTCTATCAAAATATAAATACACACAGGCTATCACTTTATCAATACTTTATCATTTATTGTTATTTGTTACTCTTCTTTATCCGTCAATTCTCTGTCATTGTCGGTGCCTAGGCTCGCCTAGGACTTTACCGACATGCCAATTAAGGACTTACTGTCCTTCCCGATCGGGCCATTATTGTCATGCCAATGTAGGACTTACTGACCTGCCTGTTCGAGCATACTTTATCACTTTATCACTGGTGAGGGTACAACGAATGCAACCCTCCTTTATCAATTGCTTGCAAGACTTTACTTTATCACTTTATCAAGGTACATGTTATGGGCCTCATAACCTTTCTTTAAGTTTCACTTTCATGTTTAGGTTATACATAATATAACAAAACACAATACAAGGCAATTCATCAATATAAAGATTCTATCCCAATAAGGAAACACGTCATCAATTCCTTAGAAGAACCCTATCCCGTATAATATAGAGTATAAAACTTTACTTTAAAAGAACTATTTATAAAGATATATATTAGTATGCACACCGCCCCAAAACATTTAAAACATGTATAAAATAGGGGATCTAGAACTCACCTGAACTTCTCCAATAGCTTAAATTCTAAGCCACTTAAGCTATAGCCTGAATACTCTAGCTGCACGAGAGTTAATATGCAAAAACGTCATTTTTTCATAGTTTCGCCTACAGTTTTGCTGGTAGTTTCGCTGCCAGTTTCGCTACCAGTTTCGCTGGGCAGCACTTCTGCTAGTTTCGCTAGACAGATTCGCTGCCTTGAGCGCCCAACTTTCGTTGGAATTTCCTAGTTTCGCAGTGTCTATAGGTCGGCCTAGTACTTAGCGAACTTATCAGCGAAACTGTAGTTTCGCTGTAGCGAAACTGTAGTTTCGCTGGAATCCCTTTAGATTCGCTGAATGAGTTTAACAGTTTCGCTGGATAAAGGCTTAGTTTCGCTGGATCGGGGCCTAGTTTCGCTGGATGAACAGAAACTCAGATCCATCCCGTTTTTAACCCAAAATCTTAACTTTTTACGTCCAAATCCTTAGTTTACCTTCCATGAAACCAAATCTAAACTGTTTACACGTTTTCATACGTAAAAATTCGACCTTTATGTGTTTCTTTAAACTTTTCAAAACCCCAAAACCCTAGAATCCGGGTTTGATCTACAGAAGGCCTTAGAGGTCGATTCTTACCTTGTTTTGTTGCTCTTTCCTTGTGTTTTGATGCTCCAATCCACCAGAACTTCAATCCTTCCAACCTTCAAGCTCCAAATCTTGAATTTCTTCACTTTCTCTCTCTACTTTCTCTCTCTATGAATTTGGTGGCTAGGGTTGTAATGTGATGGAATGGGACTGATTATGCATGTTTAAGGGCTGATTAGGGCCCTTAAACCCACCAAGTCTAGCCCATTAAGGCTAATTTTACCCATAGCCCACTAATTTACCCCTTTATTTCTTAAATTAACCCTTAAAAGCCCATTATTATTAAATGGCTCGTTTCAGGAAATTTCGGGGCGTTACAAGTCTCCCCCCTTATTTAGGTTTCGTCCTCAAAACCTGACTTGTCATTAAACAGATCAGGGTATTGGTGCCTCATTTCCTCCTCGGATTCCCAGGTGGCATCCGACCCTTTCGGTGTTTCCATTGCACCTTGACTTGTTTGACTACTTTATTTCTCAATTGTTTCTCCTTCCGGTCCAGTATAGCCACTGGTTGTTCTACATAGTTCAGCTTCTCGTCCACCTCGATGTCATCTAGAGGTACGACTGCCTCATTCGGTGCTAAACATTTTCTTAAGTGCGACACATGAAAGGTAGGGTGAATCCCACTTAACTCTTCTGGAAGGTCTAGCCTGTAAGCTACATCCCCAACTCGTGCTAGTACCTCGAATGGTCCGATGAACCTGGGACTCAGTTTCCCCCTCTTCCTAAATCGGATGATTCCCTTCCATGGTGACACTTTTAGCATTACCCTGTCACCCACGCTGAACTCTATTGGTCTCCTTCTTTTGTCGGCGTATGACTTTTGTCTATCCTTTGCAGCCTTCATATACGCCTTGATTTTCTCCAACTTTTCTGTTGTGGCTTCCACGACTTCTAAGCTTCCTAACTCTTTCTGACCGACATCACCCCAACAAATAGGAGTTCTGCACCGTCGACCGTACAGTAACTCATATGGGGGCATCTTAATACTAGCGTGCTAGCTGTTGTTATACGAGAACTCGGCTAGTGGCAAATGATCATCCCAGTTACCGCTGAATTCGATAACGCATGCCCGAAGCATATCTTCCAGTGTCTGGATCGTTCTCTGCGATTGCCCATCGGTTTGCGGGTGGTATGCGATACTAACATGCAACCTCGCACCCATCTATTCATTGAACTTTTTCCAAAACTTTGAGGTGAACCGCGTATCCCTATCTGAAACAATCGATACGGGCATACCATGTCGCACCACAATTTCTCGGATAAATAGTTCAGCAAGCTTTTCTGAACTAATTTCCTCCTTGATTGGCAGGAAATGCGCACTTTTAGTCAGTCTATCAACAACCACCCATATCGCGTCACGGTCTTTTGTCGTGCGGGGTAGTTTGGTGATAAAGTCCATGGTAACATGTTCCCACTTCCACTCTGGCACTTCTAATGGCTGAACATAACCATAAGGTCTTTGGTGCTCAGCCTTCACCTGTAGGCACGTGAGACATATATTTACATACGCAACCACATCTCTCTTCATCCCAGGCCACCAATATTCTTTCTTCAAATCGGGGTATATCTTATTTGCGCCTGGGTGTATCGAGTAGCGGGTCATGTGCGCTTCATCCATAATCTTTTCCCGCAAGTCACCATGCTTCGGAACCCATATCCTGCCATGGAAGGTCTTAACACCCAAGGTGTTCTCTACCAATTCATCGACTTTTCCCACCATCCTTTCCTTATTGATTTGCTGCTCTTTTAAAGCGTCCATTTGAGCTTCGCTTATCATCCTCATAACATCTGGGGTCACCACTAGTTGGCACGCCTTCACCCGGATCGGTTCATATCCTTCCTTTTGGCTCAGGGCATCGGCTACCACGTTCGCCTTACCCGGGTGATAATGGATTTCACAGTCGTAATCCTTTATCAGCTCCAACCACCTCCTCTGTCTCATATTGAGGTCTTTCTGCTCAAAGAAATATTTCAAACTTTTGTGGTCGGTAAATATGGCGCACTTAGTTCCATACAAATAGTGTCTCCAGATCTTTAATGCGAACACTACTGCGGCAAGTTCCAAATCGTGAACCGGGTAGTTAACCTCCGTGTCCTTTAATTGTCTGGATGCGTAAGCTATAACCTTTCCTCTTTGCATCAACACACAGCCTAACCCGCAGTAAGAAGCATCGGAGTATACCGTTAGGTCTTCATCTCCCTTCGGTAGGGTTAGCACAGGAGTTTTGGTTAGTCTATTCTTCAACTCCTGAAACGCATCTTCTTGTTCTTTTCCCCAGTCGAACACCACGTTCTTCCTCGTTAACCTTGTTAATGGGGAAGCTATCTTTGAGAAGTCTTTGATGAACCTTCTATAATAGCCAGCCAATCCCAAGAAACTACGGATCTCGGATGGCGTCCTTGGGGTATTCCATTGCGTAACTGCTTCAACTTTCGCTGGATCAACCATAACTCCCTCGGAATTTATAATGTGCCCTAAAAACTGCACCTCCCGTAGCCAGAAGGCACATTTAGAGAACTTCGCATATAGTTTCTCCCTTCGTAAAGTTTCTAACACCTCCTTGATATGACAAGCGTGGTCTCCCTCATTCTTTGAGTATATCAAAATGTCGTCAATAAAGACTATCACTGATCTGTCCAACATCGGGTGACACACGCGATTCATCAAGTCCATGAATGCCACAGGAGCATTGGTTAGCCCGAAAGACATAACCAGAAACTCATAGTGGCCATAGCGCGTTCGGAAAGCCGTCTTTAGGATATCTTGCTCCCTTACCTTCAGTTGGTGATATCCGGATCGGAGATCTATTCGGGAGAACCAGCTTGCCCCTTGCAACCGATCAAACAGATCGTCTATCCGGGGTAGAGGGTATCGATTCTTCACGGTCAGCTTATTCAACTCCCTGTAATCTATACACATCCTCATGTTGCCATCCTTCTTCTTCACAAACAGCACTGGAGCTCCCCATGGAGAAATGCTGGGCCTAATGAATCCTTTGTCAAGGTGTTCTTGCAGTTGTGACATGAGCTCCTTCATCTTGGAGGGAGCTAGGCGGTAGGGTGCTTTGGCAATGGGTTGGGCTCCTGACAGCAAGTCAATCTGAAACTCTATCTCTCTATCCGGTGGTACTCCAGGCAGATCCTCCGGGAATACGTCAGGAAAGTCCCGCACCACTGGTACATCGGACAACTCCTTCGCTTTATCCTTAACATCCTTGATATATGCTAGATAAGCTTCGCACCCTCGCCTTATACATTTCTCCGCCTTGATCATGGAAATGATCCTTGGAACCTTACAATCGTTATCACCATAGATCGTAACCGGACTACCATCTGGAGCCGTCAATCAGATCATCTTTCGCTGGCATACTATGTTAGCATCGTGCGTAGCTAACCAATCCATCCCTAGTACGACATCGAAACCTCCTAAGGGCATGGAAAACAATTGTGCGGGAAAGTAATGACCTCCTAGTTTAATGTGGCAATCCTCTATCACTCTGACTATTCTAATGGACTTACCATCGGCTGTCTCTACTTCGAAGGCATCATCTACTTCCTTAGTTTGGGCATCTAGTGTAGCATAGAAGGATACAGATACAAAACTCTTACTGGCACCACTATCGAATAATATGGAGGCACAGACATTGACAAGGAACGTACCTGACACTACGTCTGGGTCTTTCCTTGCTTCCTTCTTGCTCATGGTGAAAGCCCTTGCCCTGACCTTGGACCTTCCATCCTCCCCTTGTCATTATCCTCGCTTGTTTCCGAGCCTCCCGGTTTAGTTTTCTTGCAATCACTGCTGCGGTGCCCCGACTCGTGGCAGTTGAAGCACTTGTCCACTTTCGGGCACTCTCTCGCCAGGTGACCAGTTTTCCCACACCGGTAGCACCCAGGGCTGCCCATTCGGCATTCTCCGGGATGCCTCCTCCCGCACTTCCCACATTCCTTGACTTCTTCGACCCCCTTCATAATCGCTTGTTTTGCATCCACTCTTGCTTTCTTGTTTCCCGATTGGTAGTTACCGCTTCCATACCTCTTCCTATTATTATTCCACACTTTCCTCGTCTCACCCACTGTCACAGGCCTGCGGTGATCGTACAACCTTCCACTGAGGTCCACTGCTGATCTGAAGGTACCAGGTCGGGCAGTGACCATGTCCCTACGAATGTCCAGAGGCAGCCCTTGTATGTATCTCTTGATCCTCTTGGATTCGGGAGTCACCAAGTCAGTCACCAGACGTGCCATTTCGTTAAATTTCGTGGTGCATTCCTGATGCGTCATGTTTCCAGCCTCCAGACTCACAAACTCTTGTTCAATCTTGTCAAGATCCCTTTCCGGGCAGTACTCCTCTATCACCAACCTCTTCATCTCCGGCCACTTCATCCTCTCAATAGCCTCCTCTCCGTAAGACTCAGCAATGTTATCCCACCAACACAGTGCTGGATCCAAAAGTGAATGGGAAGCAAACTTCACCTTTTGGTTTTCATGGCACTCACTGATCTTCAGTACGGCCTCCATTTCCCTGATCCAACGCTGGGCAGTGGCAGCATTACCAGTGCCATCAAATGTTGGGGGCTTACACCTCTGAAAATCCCTGTAGCTGCACCCCTTCGCCCTCTCTTCCACCTCAGGACCATCATGGTTACCCAGACGATCTCCCTCGTCGCTCAACTCCTCAGTCTTGACCGCCCCTTTCTTATCAACTTTTTCTGAAGCCGTACTCTTCTTACTGTCGCCCTTAACCTGCTCTACAAATTCCGCAAGCAGAGCTGGCATCACTCCAGACAGGACCTGGTGCACCTCTTGGGCAATAGCTTCCTTTACTGTTTCCTTCAGTTTTGCTTGGTCAGTGGTAGGCCCCTCGGCTCCCGTTTCTAAGTCAACCTCCTCCTCCTTAACTGGTTCGTCAACCGGCTTTCTGGTTGACCCTTTTGTTGGCTTCACAGTTGCACTTGCAGTTTCTTTTGCCTTAGTCGGGGGCCTTCCCCTAGTGCTTCTCCGGGTGACCATGGTTGGAACTGCTTTCTTTGGTGCCATTCTTTCTACTTCCTATAAGATTCAGAATGTTAATATGGTCCCTCAAGGCAAGTTCAGTTCACGACAAGTTTTGTAAATTTTTAATAACAGTGGCCAGTTGTGATTAACTACTTACAGAACTTCTCGTGCCATAAACTTTCCTATCCTGAACCACACCAACACCAGAACCTACTATACCTAGTCTATACACGTATAAGTCACATAAATTCAGATAGGCATCACAGATAACATTATCCTACTCTACCTCGGCTCTAACTTAAATAAGAGGGCACTATCCATTAGAATAATACCTATAGCATATTTTGTTACCTCTTGGCATGGGGCTTCTTGGACTGGCATCCTTGACACTTGGTCCCATTCTCTGTTTAAGTTTAGGTTTATAAAATAATTTTCCCAAATCTCTTAAACATTGGCTCTGATACCAACTTGTAAGGCCCACCTTTCTCAGGGAAGCCTCATAGTTGGTCATTCACAGCAAAACATCGATTTAAAACAGTCATTTACTCATATGTGTATAAATATATATTGCAGCGGAAAATACTGTAAATTTCAATCTATTACAAATGAAATATAAACATTGTCTTTAATTCTTAAAACTATTTAAAGTCCTCTTAATCTTTACTTCATTAGGGATGCCAGTCTTCTAGTGCCAAGAAGCTTCAGTCCCATGCTTCTATCCCATAGCTCTAACTCTCACCTGTCAACTGATATGCATACAAAAGTCAGCTTTGCTGAGTGAATTCTAGGTTTACTTTGCTAAATAACTTTTGTAAAATATATTAGCTTTATCAGTTGAAAATAATCATTGTCTATCAAAATATAAATACACACAGGCTATCACTTTATCAATACTTTATCATTTATTGTTATTTGTTACTCTTCTTTATCCGTCAATTCTCTGTCACTGTCGGTGCCTAGGCTCGCCTAGGACTTTACCGACATGCCAATTAAGGACTTACTGTCGTACCCGATCGGGCCATTATTGTCATGCCAATGTAGGACTTAATGACCTGCCTATTCGAGCATACTTTATCACTTTATCACTGGTAAGGGTACAACGAATGCAACCCTCCTTTACAATTGCTTGCATGACTTTACTTTATCACTTTATCAAGGTACATGTTATGGGCCCCATAACCTTTCTTTAAGTTTCACTTTCATGTTTAGGTTATACATAATATAACACAACATAATACAAGGCAATTCATCACTATAAAGATTCTATCCCAATAAGGAAAACACGTCATCAATTCTTTAGAAGAACCCTATCCCGTATAATATAGAGTATAAAACTTTACTTTAAAAGAACTATTTATAAAGATATATAATTAGTATGCACACCGCCCCAAAACATTTAAAACATGTATAAAATAGGGGATCTAGAACTCACCTGAACTTCTCCAATAGCTTAAATTCTAAGCCACTTAAGCTATAGCCTGAATACTCTAGCTGCACGAGAGTTAATATGCAAAAACGTCATTTTCTTCATAGTTTCGCCTACAGTTTCGCTGGTAGTTTCGCTGCCAGTTTCGCTACCAGTTTCGCTGGGCAGCACTTCTGCTAGTTTTGCTAGACAGATTCGCTGCCTTGAGCGCCCAACTTTCGTTGGGATTTCCTAGTTTCGCAGTGTTTATAGGTCGGCCTAGTACTTAGCGAACTTATCAGCGAAACTGTAGTTTCGCTGTAGCGAAACTGTAGTTTCGCTGGAATCCCTTTAGATTCGCTGAATGAGTTTAACAGTTTCGCTGGATAAAGGCTTAGTTTCGCTGGATCGGGGCCTAGTTTCGCTGGATGAACAGAAACTCAGATCCGGCCCGTTTTTAACCCAAAATCTTAACTTTTTACGTTCAAATCCTTAGTTTACCTTCCATGAAACCTTACTTCATCCTTCACCCGAAGATACACAAAACTTTTTACGTCCAGCCCGTTTAAGGTCAGATTGTCAAGACCATATTTTGGTTTTGAAACCTTACTTCATCTTTCACTCGAAGATACACAAAACTATCCTTTCATAAGGATCGTTTGGCTTGAAGCCTAAAGCACCCAATCAGATCAGTTCCGTGTATTCGTATTGAGACTCAGCTTGGTTCTTTTTGCATTTTCCATTGTGTGACCAATTTCCACAGTTCAGGCACCTTTCGTATCTTTTTGCCCGTCTCTTTATAACGCTTTGCGATATTCCACAAAATGGCAGAACTTGTTCCTTTTTTGCCATTTATTTCTTGCATCGTACGTGAGATTGAAAATTTGTTCGTGGATTTCAGGGGGAAGTCCTGGTTTTGCGTGATGAAGGCAACAAAGCAAATTAAAATCAAAAGAATGCATTCCAGTTCTTTTAGGTCTGCCGGTAAAAGACCGAATTTTTCTTTTTCTTTTTCTCCTCTTTTTTTAATAAACTAAAAACGTATCTTTAACAAAAAACGGGTTTTGTTGAAGGCTTTTTGGTTAAGGGACTTGGTGGTTCGGATGATTAAAAATAAAAACGTTTAAGCTAAACGGGGCTAACTAGGGTTAACGTTCGGGTAAGAAATGTTAACAGAAAATGGTTGGGGCTTGAATGGTTAAGGTTTACTAATGCCTAACTCATTTTTATGCAAAAAATACTAATTAAGGTCTTGAAATGTATGCCCAAAGCAAGTTCTAATCACATGCATCATAAGGCACCCTCAATTATATCCAGGATGAAAGTAAAATTGTAAAAGCTGTCTAAGGCTCAAAAATAAACTCACATATGGATGGAATTGGGTAAAAGTGTTTAATCTTAAATGATTATATATTTTTACTAGATTATTGCCTTTAAGGATATCACAAAAAAGCATTTCTAATTTTTATTTGGATGTCATTTATTTACTTATTTATTTCCCGAAAACGTATATTTATAATTTGGTTTATTAAAAAGTGTTTAAATTTTTGGTTTCGTGTCACAAAAATTAATGGTCAAGTGAATCTTTTTAAAAAATTTCAATTTGGACCTGTTTTTAGCAAAGTATCAAATGTAACTCTTAGTTAACCCCATCCTCACACTTAAAATTTACATTGTCCCCAATGTGATTAATAATATAAAACTAGGAATGGTAACGTGTCACGCCCTCAAAATCCACATGCGGAGTTTTACCACGAGGCGTGTGAACAAACCAGGATCACAGTCAATAGTTACTCGGAACGACTCTATATGCCATCTTTAAAATAAAACAAACCAACATTCAGACTTTAAAACCATGCGGAACAGTTTTGTAAAATAAGACAAACCCAAAATATGAATATGCATAATATGGCAAAACATACGCCATCTAAATGTTTGAAACCCATAATTAAAAGGCAAGTAAATGTGTTTATAAAATAAAGCCTTTGAATGCATGCTGGACCCGTGTTGTGCTCCTACTGGCAAGCTGAGTTAACGACCTGAGAATAGCATACTAAAATATCAACACAATGGTTCGTGAGTTCAAGAGCTGGCGTTTAAACATAAACAGTTTAACAGTTGTGATATATATAAGCAATGTATTGTAACAGATAGCTAGTCTATTAACAATAAATATTAATTCATAGTGATTTCGCAATTGAAGCTGACTGTGATAGTTTTTGCCTCCTGCCATGACTTACCAGGTCGTGACAAATGTTCATAGGACAAATTGCACCCGGTTGACCTCGAGTCACACAGGTGGGGCTCATCAGACCCAGTAGTACTACCCATGTTTCCCCGCTATTCAACATTAACAATTCGAAAGTGTGAGGACTTTTCCATGATAAACAACACTATATTAATATTATACATAACTTAAATACATAAAGCATTTGCGAGATTACTAGTATACTATCTCCCCCAAAAGAGATTAAATAAAGCGTGGGGCATGAACTCACCTGATATGCGTAACGAGTACTTAGTGTTTACTTGGAAGAAAAGAGTGGACAGACAACCTTCAGAGGTTACCTAGATCATGTAAGTACATGAGTACGTGTAAACAGAGAACATATGAAACCCTAAGTACACTAAAACAAAAGACTCAAGGTTTTTAGAAAACAAACACGTTTGATCCAGTTGACCCGTTTGACTCGTTGGTGACATTATGTGTTGTAAACCATTTAAACAAACATAATCATACATCATACAAGATCAAATCATACATATCCTACTCATATGACCCATAACTATGAATTATCATAAACAAGCCAAAACAGATAATTTACCAATTAATCATCCATACCAATCAACAATACATTCAACATGTCCATTACATTCAACATACACCAAGATAATCAATTCCCAGTCCCAAACATCATGCTGTAAGGCCCACCTTTCTCAGGAAAGCCTCACAGTTGGTCATTCACAACAAAACATCGATTTAAAACAGTCATTTACTCTTATGTGTATAAATATATATTGCAGCGGAAAATACTGTAAATTTCAATCCATTACAAATGAAATATAAACATTGTCTTTAATTCTTAAAAACTATTTAAAGTCCTCTTAATCTTTACTTCATTAGGGATGCCAGTCTTCTAGTGCGAAGAAGCTTCAGTCCCATGCTTCTATCCCATAGCTCTAACTCTCACCTGTCAACTGATATGCATACAAAAGTCAGCTTCGCTGAGTGAGTTCTAGGTTTACTTTGCTAAATAACTTTTGTAAAATATATTAGCTTTATCAGTTGAAAATAATCATTGTCTATCAAAATATAAATACACACAGGCTATCACTTTATCAATACTTTATCATTTATTGTTATTTGTTACTCTTCTTTATCCGTCAATTCTCTGTCATTATCGGTGCCTAGGCTCGCCTAGGACTTTACCGACATGCCATTAAGGACTTACTGTCCTTCCCGATTGGGCCATTATTGTCATGCCAATGTAGGACTTACTGACCTGCCTGTTCGAGCATACTTTATCACTTTATCACTGGTGAGGGTACAACGAATGCAACCCTCCTTTATCAATTGCTTGCAAGACTTTACTTTATCACTTTATCAAGGTACATGTTATGGGCCTCATAACCTTTCTTTAAGTTTCACTTTCATGTTTAGGTTATACATAATATAACAAAACACAATACAAGGCAATTCATCAATATAAAGATTCTATCCCAATAAGGAAAACACGTCATCAATTCCTTAGAAGAACCCTATCCCGTATAATATAGAGTATAAAACTTTACTTTAAAAGAACTATTTATAAAGATATATAATTAGTATGCACACCGCCCCAAAACATTTAAAACATGTATAAAATAGGGGACCTAGAACTCACCTGAACTTCTCCAATAGCTTAAATTCTAAGCCACTTAAGCTATAGCCTGAATACTCTAGCTGCACGAGAGTTAATATGCAAAAACGTCATTTTTTCATAGTTTCGCCTACAGTTTCGCTGCTAGTTTCGCTGCCAGTTTCGCTACCAGTTTCGCTGGGCAGCACTTCTGCTAGTTTCGCTAGACAGATTCGCTGCCTTGAGCGCCCAACTTTCGTTGGAATTTCCTAGTTTCGCAGTGTCTATAGGTCGGCCTAGTACTTAGCGAACTTATCAGCGAAACTGTAGTTTCGCTGTAGCGAAACTGTAGTTTCGCTGGAATCCCTTTAGATTCGTTGAATGAGTTTAACAGTTTCGCAGGATAAAGGCTTAGTTTCGCTGGATCGGGGCCTAGTTTCGCTGGATGAACAAAAACTCAGATCCAGCCCGTTTTTAACCCAAAATCTTAACTTTTTACGTCCAAATCCTTAGTTTACCTTCCATGAAACCAAATCTAAACTTTTTACACGTTTTCATATGTAAAAATTCGACCTTTATGTGTTTCTTTAAACTTTTCAAAACCCCAAAACCCTAGAATCCGGGTTTGATCTACAGAAGGCCTTAGAGGTCGATTCTTACCTTGTTTTGTTGCTCTTTCCTTGTGTTTTGATGCTCCAATCCACCAGAACTTCAATCCTTCCAACCTTCAAGCTCCAAATCTTGAATTTCTTCACTTTCTCTCTCTACTTTCTCTCTCTACGAATTTGGTGGCTAGGGTTGTAATATGATGGAATGGGACTGATTATGCATGTTTAAGGGCTGATTAGGGCCCTTAAACCCACCAAGTCTAGCCCATTAAGGCTAATTTTACCCATAGCCCACTAATTTACCCCTTTATTTCTTAAATTAACCCTTAAAAGCCCATTATTATTAAATGGCTCGTTTTGGGAAATTTCGGGGCGTTACACATGCCCTAGTTGCTAATCCACATTCAACATCATGCATAACCAAATAGGCATTCCATACAACCTATTTAACAAGTTCTATCACGTTAGAAATCGTCCATGGACATACTAACATGCTCCTAATGTCCCAAACATGCTCAAACTATCGTCATTCAAACTTTGTGCAAATAAAGTTTCCCTTTTGGGAAAGTACATCCCATTATTTATCATACACCCAATGTATACATGCATTCATCAATAATATGCCATATCAAGTTCATAATAACATCTAAACATGATCAACAACATCCAAACCTCATAATTTATCAATCATCATGAACAAAAGTTTCCATTTTTAGCAAGATATGAACTAGCCTATATCATGCATAGATTTCTTGCACCAAATTCATTATCTAATATCAATGAATCATTAACAAGCACATTACATCACCAACTCGTTACAATTCATCAATGTTCAACATTAAAAGTTTCTACTTTTGGCAACCTATGAACTACAACATTCATTCCAAGGTTTCTAGCATTCATATCAACAACCTAGAACCTAATCATCATCATAAACACTTCAACAACATCAATTCATCATCAATCATTTTCATGCAAATAAAGTTACTATTATTAGTAACCTATGAACAACACATCAAACTCATAGTTTTCTTGCATAATCAACGTTAACTAGCATACATACAATCTATTTAACATACCAACATCATCAATCAACCAACAACTAACATGATTCGAGACCCCATTGAAATTTCGAATGAACCCTTCAGCCATAATCAAAAACACATGAAAAAGAACACAATCTAACCTTAAATCGCAAAGGAGAATAAGATTTGATGTGGTAAACTTGTTGTATTGCCTAGAACTCAATCAAATCCATGGCTAATTGCTTGTTCTTGGTTGGTTTCACAAAGGGTGGGGTGAGGGAGGAGAGGTCGTGGCCGATGGGTGGTGTGGGGGCTAGGGTTTTGTTTTATTCAACTTAATTTTGTATAATTACCTTTTAAACCCTTGTATTTTGTATTTTATAACAATTGGCCTTTAAACTCCTTTTTAAAGGTGTTTTTAACTAAGTTATTAAGCATATAAACTCACGGTAACAATATATATTTCATCTTTATAAAACACAACACATACGAATTAATACGCACGTTTCCACGTTACGCCATAAAATTCACAGTTAATATTTAAAAACACACAAACACATAGGCATAATGCAATAATCATATAACCAGTTAAATTATCATTAATTTAACATTATTAAATATTTTTAGGTCACCAACGTTAAACGACAACTAGTGTGTGCTTACGACACGTGTATGCAAGACTTAACGGAACTAACGCAGTTTTGGTAACGGAAAATTACCGGATGTCACATTATCCCCATGTTGAAAGAAATTTCGTCCTGAAAATTGCGTTACATGGTGAGAGTGTTCCATCACTGGTCTACTGTATTGGCACACTGAAATTAAAATCGAGTGAGTTTTGGATGAGTTGTCACATCATCCCCATATTGAAAGAAATTTCGTCCCGAAATTTAAATCAATACCTTTGTCTACAGGCATCGTCTCGAATAGTTGAGGATACTTAAGCTTCATTTGATCTTCACATTCCCACGTGAATTTTGGTCCACGTCGCGAGTTCCAACGAACTTTGACTATGGGTATCTTGCTTTGCTTAAGTGTTTACACCTCACGGTCCATCACCTTAACTGGTTCTTCGATAAAGCGTAATTGTTCATCCACTTGAACGTCCTCTAGTGGTACAATTAGTGTCTCGTCAGATTGGCACTTCTTCAGATTTAAAACATGGAACACATCATGGACTTCACTCAGCGAATCAGGTAAGGCTATTCGATAGGCCACTGGACCTATTCTTTCCAATATCTCAAATGGTCCAACATACCTCGGATTTAGCTTTCCTCTCTTGCCAAACCGAACTACGCCTTTCCATGGTGAGACCTTCAATAAGACCTTGTCGCCAATCTGAAACTCTAAGGGTTTCTTTCATTTGTCAGCATAACTTTTCTATCTATCTCGCGCTGCAGCCATACGGTTCCGTATCTACACAATCTTCTCAGTTGTCTCATGTATTAGCTCGGGACCTGTTAGTTGACTATCACCAATTTCAGCCCAACAAACCTGTGACCTATATTTTCTCCCATACAAAGCCTCACAAGGTGCTGCCTGTATGCTAGTGTGATAACTGTTATTATAGGAAAATTCCACCAATGGCAGGTGAATTTCCCAGTTGTTCCCGAAATCAATCACACAAGCACGTAGCATATCCTCCACAGTATGTACGGTACGCTTACTCTGGCCATCAGTTTGTGGATGATAAGCAGTACTCATATCCAATCATATACCCATAGATTTTTGTAGTGATTGCCAGAAGTGTGATGTGAAACGAGCATCACGGTCAGAGATAATCAAAATCGGTACACCGTGTCTCGAAACGATTTCCTTAAGGTACAGTCGGGTTAATTTCTCCATCTTATCCGTTTCCTTGATTGCAAGAAAGTGAGCGGACTTGATCAACCGGTCCACAATAACCCATATTGTGTCACACCCAGTATTAGTCTGGGGTAACTTAGTAATAAAATCCATGGAGATTTGTTCCCATTTCCACATTGGTATTTCGGGTTGTTGTAACAGTCTGGATGGTTTTTGGTATTCCACCTTTACTTTTGAGCATGTCAAACATTTGCTCACATATTAGCTACATCCGCCTTCATGTTAGGCCACCAGTAGTGCGCCTTTAGGTCATGATAGATCTTGTCAGATCCAGGATGTATAGAGTACTTAGACTTGTGTGCCTCACTCATAACTAAATCCCTCAGATTTCTATAGACAGGCACCCAAAGTCTATCCATGAAGTACCGAATTCCATCCTCTTTCACTACCAATTGCTTATCCATTCCCCGTAATGACTCAGAACTAATATTTTCCTCTTTTAAGGCTTCTATCTGTGCTTCCTTAATCTGTTCAGGTAGATGGGTATTAATTTTAAGCTGCAAGGCTCGCACTCGCCTGGGTTTAGCTGTTTCTTTCCTGCTTAAGGCATCGGCAACCACGTTTGCCTTTTCAGGATGGTACTTGATAGCGCAATCATAATCATTCAGAAGCTCCACCCAACATCGTTGCCTCATATTCAACTTCTTTTGCTCAAAGATGTGCTGAAGACTCTTGTGATCGGTGTAGATAGTGCATTTGGTACCGTACAAGTAATGTCTCCAAATCTTTAAGGCAAAAACTACTGCACCCAATTCCAGTTCATGGGTAGTATAATTCTTCTCGTGAACCTTCAGTTGTCTCGAGGCATAGGCTATCACCTTATCTCGCTGCATCTGGACACAACCCAATCATTGAATGGATGCGTCACAATACACCACGAAATCATCTGTTCCCTCTGGCAGTGCCAATATCGGTGCACTACAGAGTTTCTGTTTTAATAGCTGAAAAGCCGCCTCTTGACTTTCACCCCATTTGTATGCCGTTCCTTTGTGGGTCAAGGCTGTGAGAGGTTGTGCGATCTTAGAGAATCCCTCTATAACTTGTCGGTAATACCTTGCTAACCCCAGAAATTGCCTTATCTCGCTCGGTGTTTTGGGTATAGTCCAATTCTTTATCGCTTCAATCTTGGCAGGATCAATATGTATACCCTTCTCATTAACAATGTGACCTAGAAATTGCACTTCTCGTATCCAAAAGTCACACTTGGAGAATTTAGCGTACAGTTGCTCATTCTTCAGTCGTTCTAAGATCAATCGTAATTGCTGTTCATGGTCCTTCTTGGTCCTAGAGTATATCAGTATGTCATCGATAAACACAATGACGAACTGATCGAGATAGGGTTTGCACACGCGATTCATGAGGTCCATGAACACCGCATGTGCATTAGTCAACCCAAAAGGCATGACCAAGAACTCATAATGACCATTACGAGTACGGAACACCATTTTGGAGATGTCTTCTTCTCGGACTCTAAGTTGATGATAACCAGACCTCAAGTTGATCTTCGAATAATAGCTTGATCCCTGAAGCTGATCAAACAAATCGTCAATACGAGGTAGGGCGTATCGGTTCTTGACTATGACTTTGTTTAACTCTCTATAATTGATGCACATTCAAAACGTGCCATCTTTCTTCTTAACAAAAAGGACATGGGCTTTCCAAGGTGATGTGCTAGGTCGAATAAAGCCCTTATCTAAAAGCTCCTGAAGTTATGATGATGTAAGGATTCCTATAAGTCTGATGCAGCCAAAACACTCTTGTAACTATGTACTGATCATAACAACTGAAGAAGACATCAGCTGAAGACATCAGCTGAAGACATCAGCTGAAGACAACAGCTGAAGACATCAGCTGAAGGCAAACATCAGCTGAAGACAAAGTATGAAGACAAAGTCTGAAGACATCAGCTGAAAGTAACAGCTGAAGACAACAGCTGAAGACATCAGTTGAAGGTAACAGCTGAAGACAACAGCTGAAGACATCAGCTGAAGGCAACAGCTGAAGACATCAGCTGAAGACAAAGTCTGAAGATAAAGTCTGAAGACATCAGCTGAAGACAAAGTCTGAAGACCAAATGTTTAGAGGATTGTCACAATAGCTGAAGAAGTACTCTTCAGTAGTTGTGATGATCTTCTTTCAGTAGTTATCATAATAGCTGAAGAAGTATTCTTCAGTAGTTATGACAGTCTTCTTTCAGTAGTTCTATGAAATGATCAAGTCTTCCTGCATGCTCCACAGAACATGAAGTAGTATTGCTACAAAAGTTTTACACTTACACTTCAGAAACATTCTAAGTGTAAAATCTTCCGAAGCCAAGACCAATATCTTCTGAAGCCAGAAATGAAGTCTTCCTTAGCTTCAAAGACAAAGTCTTCCGTAGCCAAGAAACTAAGATAGATTCTTCTGAAGACTTTTATCATACATGCTTTTATCTAATGTACTTTTTCTGTAAAGCTGAACCACTTTCCTGCTGCCCACTCTGGTTGGTCACCAACTTGCATGAGTTGGTGAAAAGGTCCATGCTTTAGGAAAACTGTACATTGAGGTCTTGGGTCAAACCTTTCTACTTAATGTACTTTTATCCTTTTTGTAATATATTAGGATGTGAGCTATGGCATGTCATAGTCACTAGCCAAAAGGCAATTTGCCTTTTGACTATACATGGTTTGTGTTGTCTAGTCCATGTATACATCTAGCCTTCAAAGTATGGCCGTCTGTAGGTTGTAGTATATAGTGTCTCAAAGTCTTGTAATGTATGCATGTTGAATACTTGTAACTTTGAACTTGAGAAGTAATATATAACATCCTTGAAAACCAACCACTTGTATTGTTATCTTGTTCTGTCTTTCTAAGTTTACTCATGTTCTTAGCATCATCATAACCGGTTCCCCATTTGATCTGTTAAGTGTTCTAAATACACTTTCCTCATTGTGTTGCTGTGTTGTAAGTGCTAACCCTTCAACCGTTCCTGCATTTGGTATCAGAGCATCCAGGCTGTTGATATAAGATCTAACCATCTTAAGATCCCTCACACACACAAAATACTTAACAACTCAAATGGAAGCTCTTTCTAAAGCTGATATGGAAACTGGTACTATGACCAAGTCCCCACTGATCACTCCTGAAGATTTTGACACATGGTGCACAAGAATGGAAGGCTTCATCAAGTGTCAAGATTCAAGGATGTGGGACTTAGTTATCAATGGTCCCTTCATACCAAGCACTACTTCTGCTACTGGTAATCGTATCATCCCTAAAGATGTAGAAGATTACTCAGAAGAAGACAGGAAGAGGATAGAGCTTGATCAAAGGGCCATGACTTGTCTTCAAACTGCTCTTCCAAACTCCATCTACAGAGGCTTCAAGAAGTGCAAGACAGCTAAAGATCTATGGGAAGCACTGAAGCTCATGTATGAATGATCCAAGGAAACTAAAGAGAACAAGAAAGATCTCTTAAAGCAGCAGTTTGAAAACTTCACTTTCAAGACTGGTGAGACACTGACTCAACAATACTTCAGGTATGTTGAGATAGTGGACACTCTAGTGGATATTGGAGTGACTCTTGAGAACAGGGACATAGTAAGGAAGTTCATGTCTTCTCTTCCTAAACTATGGACACATTATTGTGTTGTGATCAAGAGAACTTCGGACCTTAAAACTCTTACTCTTACAGAGTTGTATGGTATCCTGAGTGCATTCCAGATGGAGATGAACATGCAAAATTCCTCTGGTAACTCCAATAACCAACTGAGTTCATCTCTTCATGTGAATGAAAGGGAATGCATTGAACCACAACATCAGTTGTTATGCTACCGTGACAACTCACAAAAGGGGCCTTTCATCACTCTTCTAGAGACACCAAGAGAAAGCTACACTCAAGGAAGTTCCTTCCAAGAGACAAGTTCTTCTCATGCCTTTGTCTCAGCTGATGAAACCTCTGGCAACCTTCTCTTTACTCTTGAAGACTTAGACTGTATCCATCCAGATGATCTGGAGTATATGGAGATAGTTCAGCAAATGGCTCTTCTCACTCACAAGGCCAAGAAGTTCTACAAGAGGACTGGGAGAAGATTTCCAAGAAATACATCCAGTGGAAAGTTTGGGCTGGACAAAAGCAAGGTAAAGTGCTACAACTGTAACCAGATGGGGCACTTTGCAAGAGAGTGTAAGGCACCAAGAACAAACGTTGGCCAGACACAAACCAGACCAAACTACACTGAGAAAGCTGACCAGAATGAGAACCCAAAGCAGCAGGCTGCAGTTGCTGTTAAAGAGGGAGGCTTTGACTGGAGCTTTCAGATAGAAGATGCATCTCCAAACCAAGCTCTCATGGCAGACCATGATGAAACCAAGGTATTGGAAAATCTTTGCTCTTCTAAATGCATTGCTAAAGTTAATAGATACAGGTCATATAACTTAGAGCTGAGATCTGACCTCGAGTCCTTAAACATTTTGAAAGCTGATTTTAAAAGAGCTGAAAATGACTATAAACTTAAAATAGAAGATTTAGAGAAAACCATTTCAACTCTTAAACATGAGCTAACAAACAACAGGACTCAGATCAAAGATCTCATAGCTAAGTTAACTGAATGCCAAGCTGAGCTTGTGATCAGCAAAGCTAAGGCAGAAAATTATGCTCTTGAAGAAGATACCTTCAAGAACATAATATCCTTATCCTTGCATGCAAAAGTGTATTATCAGAACAAGCAGGGACTGGGATCTAGTGAGATAGCTCCTCCACACACCATCTTGTCTGTAAGATCTCCTAGGTGTGGAACTTGTAAAGATGAGCTTCCCCTCATAGATCCTTTGATTGAAGAGGATGAAGAGGAGATGGTGAAGAATGACTTTGGTTTAAGTGAAGAAAAGGATTCTGAGAAGGGTCACCATTCCTCTGAGGAGAGTAAAACTGTTGGGATGACCACAAGTCTCACCCCTCTACAAACATCATTGGAGATGTTGGTACTGGTGTAAGAACAAGAGGACAGTCTCATAATGCAAATATCTGTCTTCACTCTTGTTTCTTATCCTAAATAGAGCCAAAGAAGATTGATGAAGCTCTAAAGGATGGAAGTTGGGTTGAAGCTATGCAAGAGGAGTTGCTTCAATTCAAGAGACAAAAGGTTTGGAATCTATGTCCTCTTCCTCATGGGAAGACTACCATAGGTACAAAATAGGTTTTCAGGAATAAGAAGGATGATAGAGGACTTGTCATCAAGAACAAAGCTAGACTAGTTGTTCAAGGGTATACTCAAGAAGAAGGAATTGACTACACTGATGTCTTTGCTCCTATAGCAAGACTTGAAGCTATTAGGATATTCCTAGCTTTTGCTGCATCTAAGAACTTCAAGGTCTATCAACTTGATGTCAAGTGTGCTTTTCTTTATGGAGTGATTGATGAAGAGGTGCATGTCAAACAACCACCTGGCTAATCCTGATCATCCTGATTATGTCTGCAAGCTTGACAAAGCTCTCTATGGGTTGCATCAGGCACCAAGAAAGTGGTATGAGACTCTATCTCAGTATATCTGTCAACATGGCTACAAAAGGGGTACCATTGATGTAACTCTCTTCATCAAAGGAACAAGAAATGACATAATGCTAGTTCAAGTTTATGTAGATGATATCATCTTTGGGTCAAATAATCCAAAGCTCTGCAATGACTTTGAGAAGGTGATGAAAGATAGATTTGAAATGAGTGCCATGGGGGAACTCAATTTCTTTCTAAGGATTCAAGTGAAGCAAGTTGACAATGGTATCTTCATAAATCAGTCAAAGTATGTGCAAGATATACTTAAGAGGTTCAACATGACTGAATGAAAGGTTGCTAAGACACCCATAGCTAGAAACCACTCCTTTGGACCTGATCTTGAGGGGGAGTGTGTTGATGAACATCTCTAAGGGGCTATGATTGGCTCTCTTATGTATCTTAGAGCTAGCAGGCCAGATATTATGTTTGCCACTTGCATCTGTGCAAGATATCAGGCCAACCCCAAGATGTCACACGTAATCACTGTCAAAAGAATTTTAAGATACCTTAAGGGAGCCTCATCTCTTGGCCTTTGGTATCCTAAAAACTCTAACTTCAATCTGTATGCATATACAGATAGTGATTATGGTGGATGCAATATGACTGCAAAGTCTACATCAGGGGATGTCAATTTCTTGGTGGAAGGATAGAGTCTTGGCAATGCAAGAAACAATCCTGTGTATCTGCATCAACTGCTGAGGCTGAATACATTACTGCTGCAAGCTGCTGTGCTTAAGTACTTTGGATTCAAAATCAGATGCTAGACTATGGATTCAACTTCAAAGAGACTCCCATTCACATAGACAACAACAGTGCTATCTCAATCACAGAGAATCCGATGCAGCACTCAAGAACCAAGCACATCAACATCAGGTATCATCTGATTAGATATAATTTTGAAAAAGGATTAATCAAACTAATCAAAGTTCACACAGATGAACAATATGCTGATTTGTTCACAAAAGCTTTTGATGAACAGAGATTTAAATATCTTATATCAGCTATTGGGATGATTAACTTTGAGTAGCTTTTCTTAAAAACTTAATCATATTATTTCTAAAACTATGTGTGTTCTATGTTGTCTATTCTATCACTTGAATAAGCCCCAGTTTCTCTTTGGAAGAAAATTCTTTTAGGATATTCCTTAAATTTTTTAGAATTTTACACTTTTTATCTTTTGAAAGATGTTTTATCCTTCGGAAGATTTAAAGTTGCCTTCGGAAGCTTTTTAAAGTTGATATAAATTGCTTCCGAAGCAAAAATTCTTCAAAATCTTTGAAATACTTTTGGAGGCAAAATTTGCCTTCGAAAGCTTTTTGGTCAAAACTTCCGAAGCTAAATTACCTTCGGAAGACTTTTTAGAATTCCAAGAAAACTAACTTTTGGGCAAAAAGAAAACTACTTTTCAAAGGTGGGACCAACACAATGGATTTCAAAGTTTATCCTTTTTCATTAACTTTGTCTCAAATCCAAATTCATACAAATACCCAACGGTTACACCTCTTTCCTCTACCTGCTCCAAAATCCGCCCATACATCAAACCTAATCTCTCTGAAACCGCCTTTGTTCTTCACCTTTCTTCATCCTTAAGCTTTTCAAAATGGCCAACATTCCAAACAGAAACAACCCAAATTTCTCCATGCAACTCCACAGGCAGCACAATCAAGTTGCCTTGTTGCACTCTGAGAAAGATGATAGTTTCTCAGAGGTTTGCCGTTTTCTTGCTCTATCCAACTACTACACCTACCTCACCATTGATCCTATTCTTTATGAGGATCACCTACTTGACTTTTGGAGGACATGTCAAGAGGTTATTATGGATGGGGAGAAGGCACTGTCTGCCACAGTGCAGGGGAGGACAGTCTTTATCACTCCAGCCATCATCAACACCCATCTTCAGCTGGATGTTGAAGAAGGTGAACTGTCTTTCCCAAAGGAAGCTTCAACTATTCCTTTGAGCAGATGGGCTATGAGGGAGATTTCTCTGTAAAGACCTTCAGGAAAGGGAAGGTCTCATCCCAGTGGAAATACCTACTCCATGTAGTGATTCACAGCTTGTCCAACAAGCATGGTGGGCGGGACCAGATTCCTGAGGATCTCTCCTTTATAGTTCATGGAATGGTACAAGGGGTCAAGTTCAGGTACTCACAATTTGTTTACACAAACTTGCTTGCTAACTTGGACTCCTTAGAATACTATATGTTTCCTAGATATGTTCAGCACATTCTCAACTGTGAACTTGGATCACAGTTGAGGGAAACAAATACTATTCTTAAATTGGGACAGATGAAGCCAGGCATCTTTAAGATTATAAAGAAGCCAACTGTAGGCTTCTCAGGGGTAGAAACAGCCCTGGTCCCCAAAATATTAGAGCTCATTGCTCAAGGTGATAACCTAGCAACACAAGCTAGTGTTGAACCCACACCTTCTACATCTCAACCACCAAAACAACCTCAAATCATCCTCACCTACCAAAGAAAATCCAAACGAACCCTTGCTCAAGCTATTGTGTCTGTGCAGGTCCCCATATACTCACCCATACAGGAAGAAGTGGATACTAGAGCTCCCACTTCTCTTAAGGAGCAAATCAGTCCCATCTCTTCAAGAATCAGTGCTGATGTTCCTCATGATCAGCTTGATGAGCTCATAAGCCCAACTGCCTTAAGCCTTCACTTTGAGTCTCAACACTCAAGTGAACAACCTTCAGGGGACAGTTACCATCCCCAGCCTTTGGACTTAAATACCTAAATTCCTAACCCTGAATTCTATACTGATGAGGACTTAGGCTTCAGTGAGCACCATGAATCTCTCTACCCCTCACCTACTCAAAGAGAGAGGAGTGCCTCTGAATTCCCTATGTCTACCCAACATCAGTCACCCATTGCTGAGGTGGGTCCTTCTGAACCTGTTTAGGGGATCCATATGGAAGAGGCTCTCACTTCTGCAAGTGATTACATCATTAAGACCTCAACCATGGCAACTCAGCCCATTGACACTTCATCTGAGGCTATTAATACGCAGAGAAGATCCAGCAGCCAAGAACCCCAAGCTGGTGATGAGAGTGAGGACTTAGGTCCACTTCTCTCATCCCCCTATGATTCTTCTAATAAAGATTAAGGGAATCTAAGGCTAAAGGTGCAACAACTGTCAAAAAGTTGCACTTACTTAGTCTCAAAGGTTAGTCATCTTGAATTTCAAGTGACTACCTTAAACAATAGGGTCAATGATCAGCAACTTGAGATATCTTATCTTAAGAAAAAACTAGCTGGGAGACCTTTAAGAAGAGCTCAACCAGGAACATAAGAACCTGAGGATGTGGTTGACCTAACTCCTAGCTCACCTGTACAAGAAGGTGATGCTACCAAAAAGGGGGAGAAAGTCACTACAATCACAGAACCTGGGAGTTCTTTAAGGAGTATGGACATTGAGGACTCACCATCCTATCATGTAATTGTTCCTACTCAGCAACCTCATCAAGTTCACATTGATGTGAACATCCTAGACTACTTGTTTCAAAGTCTTTTTGGGGAGGGTGTATCAAGGCAAGAAGCTGAAGATGATAGACCAAGGCAATCAGGTAATGTCATTGGTCAACTGGATGTTGAGGCAGACCCTGAGATTAGCTTCAAAGGGAAAACCTTGACTGAAGGCCCAGTGATAGAGCCTAAAAGCCCTGTCTTACAGTCAACTGATGAAGTGACAGAAATTGAAACACATTTCACAACAACAACTACTTCAGCAACTCAACCCCTCAGTGAAACACCTGCTGGTGAAGGTGTATCACAATCTCTCTCTGGCAAGAGCTTGGATGCTATATCAAGCAATAAAGGCCAAAGCTCTCTCCACCCTGTGTCACAAAGGTCTGTGGGTGACAAGGGGAAAAGGGTTCTAACCCCTGAGGAGATTGAGGAGGAGGAAAGAGAGAGAAAGAGGAAGCTAAGGGGAATAAGTTCCACTGAGTCTTCATGCTTCATGCAAGCTGTAATCAGGGCTGCCCACAGACCAAACACTCAAGATGATGAGTTGAGGGCAGTCAGGATTACTTATCTACAGACCAGGAACTATGACATAGATGAGATTATCTCTCTCCCCTTAGAGGAATTAAATGATCTGGCTGATATAGAAATGTCAAAAGAGAGGAAGGAAGCTGAAGATGCAAGAATTCTTCTTGAGATCAAAGAGAATAAAAGACAACAAAGGTTATACAAGCATGTTCCTACTCTCTCGCCAGTTCAAGAAAGTCCTGTGCAAGAGGCTGTGGCTGCTACATAAGAACCTCAGGTAGATAAAGAAACAGATAGACAAAGAATGATAGACTACCTGAGTGCCACAGGCTTCTACCAGGCAGAAGCACTTCTTCCCTTGCCCTTTGAGTATATTCAGTTTGAGTATCTCAAACAACTTGAACTTCAAGTACTCAAAGAGCAGAAGTCAACAAAGAAGAAAATGAGGGAAGAAGCTGCTAAGTCAAGTGCTCTCATTCAGAAGAACTTGAAGAAGTCTGATGACAGACAAAGAATGATGAGCTTCTTGAAGCTGTATGGATTCTCCGGAAGGAGACTTGGCCCTATGTCTCCATCCACTATGGATGGGCATATCAGGGTGATCAAGCAGAAGATAAAGAGTGGAGAGCTTGTTGACTTACATACTCCTCCAAGTCAAGCTCTACCTAAAGTAGAGGTTAAGTTTGAACTACAAGAGACAACTCAAACAGAACCTCCAATTTCATCTTCTGATCCACAGCAGGGTCAAAGGCCAGCCTCTTCAAATATTGACCAACAGTAAGGTCAAAGGCCAGCCTCATCATCTGACCCACAACAGGGTCAAACTCCATCTCCTTCTGAACCTGTGAGGGAGGAACACCCAACTGAGGAAGACACAACTGATCTACAAGGTGCTACAGGCCAGTCTTCTCAGTTGAAGACTGCAAAGAGGAAGAAGAGGATGGCTTCTAAATCTGATGTAAAGAAGAAGAAGAAGTCAAAATCAACCTCCTCTGATCCTCAGGATGAATCAGAAAATCCTAAGGAAGTGCAAGAAGAGGAAGCTCAATCATCTCCAATTCAAATGGCTCCTCTTGCATCAGGAAGACCCATCTTATCCTGGACTTACTCAACTAATCCAGAGAGATGGCATATAGTCAGAGATCAAGGTGAAGTGAATGTCTACTCTTCGGAAGACCTCTTTAATTTACCTCTGTATGATCTTTTTAACATGAGAAGATACTTCACAAGTCTGAGTGATCCTGACCCTCTAATGAAGAAAGGAATGGTCATGATCATGTTAAGGACTGTGAACTACTGAATATCTTCAAGTATTTTGGTAGCATCAGCCTAGGGGGAGTTTGTAAGGATTCCTAGAAGTCTAATGCAGCCAAAACACTTTTGTAACTATCTACTGATCATAACAACTGAAGAAGACATCAGCTGAAGACATCAGCTGAAGACAATAGCTGAAGACATCAGTTAAAGGTAACAGCTAAAGACAACAGCTGAAGACATCAGCTGAAGGCAACAACTGAAGACATCAGCTGAAGACAAAGTCTGAAGACAAAGTCTGAAGACATCAGCTGAAGGTAACAGCTGAAGACAATAGCTGAAGACATCAGTTGAAGGTAACAGCTAAAGACAACAGCTGAAGACATCAGCTGAAGGCAACAGTTAAAGACATCAGCTGAAGACAAAGTCTGAAGACAAAGTCTGAAGACAAAGTCTGAAGACATTAGCTGAAGACAAAGTCTGAAGACCAAGTGTTCATAGGATTGTCACAACAGCTAAAGAAGTACTCTTCAGTAGTTGTGATGATCTTCTTTCAATAGTTGTCACAATAGCTGAAGAAGTATTCTTCAGTAGTTGTGACAGTCTTTCTTTCAGTAGTTCTATGAAATGATCAAGTCTTCCTGCATGCTGCACAGAACATGAAGTAGTATTGCTACGAAAGTTTTACACTTACACTTCAGAAACATTCTAAGTGTAAAATCTTCCGAAGCCAAGACCAATATCTTCTGAAGCCAGAAATGAAGTTTTCCTTAGCATCAAAAACAAAGTCTTCCGAAGCCAAGAAACCAAGACAGATTCTTCCGAATACTTTTATCATACATGCTTTTATCTGATGTACTTTTTCTGTAAAGTTGAATCACTTTCCTGCTTCCCACTCTGGTTGGTCACTAACTTGCATGAGTTGGTGAAAAGGTCCATGCTTTAGGAAAACTGTACATTGAGGTCTTGGGTCAAACCTTTCTACTTTATGTACTTTTATCCTTTTTGTAATATATTATGATGTGAGCTATGGCATGTCATAGTCACTAGCCAAAAGGCAATCTGCCTTTTGACTATACATGGATTGCGTTGTCTAGTCCATGTATCCAACTGGCCTTAAAAGTATGGCCGTCTGTAGGTTGTAGTATATAGTGTCTCAAAGTCTTGTAATGTATGCATGCTGAATACTTGTAACTTTGAACTTGAGAAGCAATATACAACATCCTTGAAAACCAACCACTTGTATTGTTATCTTGTTCTGTCTTTCTAAGTTTACTCGTGTTCTTAGCATCATCATAACCGGTTCCCCATTTGATCTGTTAAGTGTTCTAAATACACTCTCCTTATTGTGTTGATGTGTTGTAAGTACTAACCCTTCAACCGGTCCTGCAGATGACAACTCCTGTAGTTCGTTCGGAGGTAATCGATAAGGTGCCCTAGCAATCGGGGCTGCGCCGGGAGTCAGTTCAATTTGGAATTCCAGTTGACGATGAGGTGGTTGTCCGGGAAGATCCTCTGGAAACACCTCTGGAAAGTCTCGTACCACAGGCATGTCCTCCATTCTCCTTTCCTCCGGTTGCTTATCGGTGACGAGTGCCTGAATAGCCAAACGACCTTTCCGCAACAACTTTTGTGCTTTCATGTAAGAGATGATGCCTATCACTGCACCACTCCTATCACCTCTGACAGTAAGGATTTCGTCACCAATAGGAATTCGTATGATTTTCTTGTGACATATGACTTCCGCTTGCTTATTAGAGAGCCAATCCATGCCTATCACAACGTTGAAACTTCCCAGTTTAACAAGTATAAGATCTATAGCGAAAGTATGACCAGCAAGCTCTATCTTACAATCTCTAACAATATGTGTTACATGAATCTGTGTACCGTCAGCCAATTCTATGGTGTATTTAGATTCTAAGGCAGAGGGAATATTACTTAGAAGACTACAGAACTTTAAGGATATGAAACTCCTATCGGATCCAGTATCAAACAGTACCTTAGCAAAACATCCAATGACAAAAAACCTACCAGTAACAGTCGTAGGGTCATTTAGAGCCTCACCTGAGCCAATGAAGAAGGCTCTCCCTTTGGCTCCATTGTTGTTACCACCATTCCCATCGCCGTTGCCATCATTGTTGTTGTTGCCTTGGTTGTTGTTATTGTGACCATTGCCATTACCATTTTTCCTCAGTTGCGGACAGTTTCGCCTGTAATGCCCTTCCTTCCCACATTCAAAACAACCCTTGGGAGTCTCCTGAGGTTGTTGTGGCTTCTTTACCAACTCACCACGACAATCCTTGGCTAGGTGTCCCATTTTACCGCAACGCTAACATTTGAAGTTGTCACACCTTCCCACATGGTGGTAGTTATACCGCGTGCACCTCGTATGTTTACCACCATAACCGCTTGGTCCTTGATTGTTTGAAGCCGTCTGGTTGAAGTTACGGTTGTTATCGAACCTCCGTTGTTGTTGCTGAACTGACTGTTGTTACTGAGGTTGATGTTGACCGCTGGACGATGATGATTTGTTGTTGTTGGAAGCATCCCATTTCCTCTTGTTATCGGGCACGCTCGCCACAGCGCCCCGTTTCAGTAAACGTCCTTGCTCCACTGCTTCATCGGTCAGCTTGTGAGCTAAGCGAATAGCTTGCTGAATTGTAGCTGGATTGGAGGCAGTCACCATGCTCCGAATCTCGGGCACCAACCCTCGAATGTAGTGCTCAACCCGCTTGTGCATCTCATTCAGCATTCCTGGGCATAGAGTGGCCAATTCGTGAGTTATGGTAGTGTAGGCCTCGATTTCCAAGCCCTGCATTTTAAGTTGCCAGAACTCCATTTCTAGCTTTTGCACTTCACTTCGAGGACAGTACTCCTCGGTCATCATCTCCTTAAATTCATTCCAGGGAAGTTCATCTGCCATAGCTTGCCCTAGCATTTGCACTTGCGCGTTCCACCAGGACAACGCGGCACCTTCCAAAGTTCCGGTGGCGTATTTCACCTGGTCGATAGGTGGGCAGTTACACTTGGAGAAAATGGACTACGTCTTCTCAAACCATCGTACCAGCCCTACAGCTCCCTCAGTCCCACTGTAGGTGTGTGGCTTACAGTCCATAAAGTACTTATAAATACATGCTGGTGGTCCTGCTTTAACACGATAAACATTGATCAGATATCTTATTCGATTAACTATGGCATTTGATGTAACTTTCTATTATCGTTTACCTGTTGGCTGTCCCACTTGGGCAGCAGCTACCACTGCCTGAACTTGTTCGTTTATCAGGACAGCTAATTCCGCAGGGGTCATGTTGATAGTACCACCTCCTTGATCTCCGCGCCACGTCCACGTCCGCGCCCATGCCCTCGACCACGTCCACGTCCTCGGGCATCCATTTTCTTTTACTTTACATTCACAAATACAATAATGAGTAACATCAAACATACTTATCTCATTGAAGTATAGTAAACAATAAGAAAGTAATGAATCATCACAACCATAACATTCATAACAAAAATGATAACCAAGATAAATAAATTGTAAATGAGTCACAATGTGTTCACCAATGTCAAAATTTAAGTTTCTCGTTCGGGTGGGGAAACAACCCTTCCCACATAGGTTTCAAAAGAAAGAAACACTACATAGTCCAAGTCATTTAAAGAAAAATAAAATAAAATAAATCAACGATATCCGACCCGTCGCTGTCATCTTCCATCTCCACGGGTTCTTCTTCAGGTTCCTCTTCAGGTTCCTCTTCGGGTTCCTCCTCCTCCTCGGGGGCCTCTACAGGAGCAGGAGCTATGGCGATCTGAAGTGCCGCCAGCTTTGCTTCTAAGGTAGCAATCCTATTGTCGGCTGCTTCGTCCCGCTGTTCTCGAGCAGTCATGCGTCCGCTAAGTGCCTGATAACCGTCCCGCATATGGTCACACCCCTCCAAGGTCTTACCATGTTGTTCCTCAAGTGCATTCAGCTGGTGTCGTAGTTTGTACACCTCGTGCTGTAGTGTACAAACGTCACTCGTGAGTCGCCTGACTCTGTGCTGCTCCATATCCAGTGCCGCCACCAATGAAGCAATCACTTGCTTATTGGACTGCACCGTCCATAGGAGTGAAGGTATTGGTTTGTTCGGTGTTAGTTCTAGTTCTAGGTCTCAGGGTAGGTACACGTTCCCTATACATGATATGGTCCACGGAGTCGGGATTGGAACTCCAGTCTCGCGGAGGGTCGCGCTCCATCAAGGCAAAAGGTTGATCCCAGTCGAACTCTCCTCGTGGGTAGTCTAAACGAGGCCAGTCACATCCATTGTCGGGTACTGGTCTGGGAGGTGGGGACTCAGATCAGGTAGGTGATGCCGGTCGCTTACCAGGAGCTCTAGATGATGATGCCATGCCGTGGCTAATTGCTTGTTCTTGGTCGATTTCGCAAAGGGAGAGGTGAGGGAGGAGAGGTCGCGGCTGATGGGTGGTGTGGGGGCTAGGGTTTTGTTTTATTTAACTTAATTTTGTATAATTACCTTTTAAACCCTTGTATTTTGTATTTTATAACAATTAGCCTTTAAACTCCTTTTTAAAGGTGTTTTTAACTAATTTATTAAGCATATAAAGTCACGGTAACAATTATATATTTCATCTTTATAAAACACAACACATACGAATTAATACGCACGTTTCCACGTTACGCGATAAAATTCACAGTTAATATTTAAAAACACACAAACACATAGGCATAATGCAATAATCATATAAACAGTTAAATTATCATTAATTTAACATTATTAAATATTATTAGGTCACAAACATTAAACGACAACTAGTGTGTGCTTACGACACATGTATGCAAGACTTAACGAAACTAATGGAGTTTTGGTAACGGAAAATTACCGGATGTAACATAACGAGATACTCCCCTAAAAATGATGAAGTCGACTCATGCCTTAATTTGTGTGACTCGTCGGTATCACCTGAAATATCATCCAATTATTGAAAACAGTAAAAACCTAAACACACAAAATAAAAATAAAATGACATGAATTAAAGGATAGATTGGCGCAAAACAAATGTGCCCGGGCCCTGAAAGTGATACGGTTTTTCAAGGGCTTCGTGACAGGATATCCCCCCACTCATGATATATTCGGTTTCTGATGTATGTGACATCATTGCTCAGGTCATCCACTTGGGAGTGCAGATTTTCGACTCGGTTGAAGGCTTGTTGCGCGTATTCGAATGATATCCTTGTGTGGTTACTGGTGGTTTGGATTGCTTCGTAAAAGTCTAACATGGTCAGGAATTCTCCAGCGTATGAGATGGAAGCCCCGGCTTCTTCATGATGTGTTGGCATATCATGGTCCATGATGATTTCCTCGGGATTTACCGGATCCTAGATTTGTCCCTTCTTATCCATGAACCTCGGCTGCCCATTTGGTAGAGTTGTTATCATGTACATGCTTGTGCAAATACTTAAGTCCAACAATCTTGGCATTACTCCTTCGGTCCCCTCCGTGTTACACCCATAGCTCTCGTACAAGTTCAAAATCCAGCTTCCTCCAAACATGGGTGTCGGAGCACCTGCAGTTGCATTCCTGGCAAACAGATTACAAAACAAATACCCAATGTTGCATGGCAACTGATTAGTCATACAATACAAAATAAACAAGTCCCTCAAGCTAACAACTCCCTCACTTTGACCACAAGCTGTTATCGAATGGCTAAGCAACCGATGTATGTAACGCAGCAGCGGGTCTCGAATATGACTGCTCTTGGTTTTACTTGAGTTGAACACCCCTGTTCTGATCCTTTCCCAAAATGTTTTTCTCATGGCACCACTTTCTGCGTCCCTACTCTCCTCGTCTGGAAATGTGTGGTAAGTTGACATTCCTGATATTGCTTCCTCCTCCATCTCCTGTTCTGTATATATTGCAAGATAGACACCAAACAAAGCGATGGATGTTTTCCTCCAACGCCCACCTAGTCTGAATGTAACTTCTTTATCATCCCAAGGGTCGGAGTCTTTCATGCTAAACCTGAAAGACGCTAAAAATTCAAGAGTTAGTTCATAAACAGAACGTTTATTTTGTGAAAACAAATGCTTCCACTGAATACTCAATAAATTGTTATATCTTTCGAGCTGTCCAATAGCCACCAAGGTTTCCTCATCGGCTTGCAAATGTGACTTTTCAGCCCTTTGCAAGAGCCTTTGCAACCGGTCACGACACCATCTTTCACGGCTTCCTCCAAATTGTAAGTATGGATGGTTCATGATCCTGAAATTTTGACAAATCAGTTAAAATATACAAAACATATTTTTGGAATAGTTCACCTATTTTAGGGACAAAAATGGTTTTCAAAAGACATGACGCCCTTTTTGTGAAACTTATGTTTAAAAACAGTTGACATGTTTGTGTTTTAAGAAAAAAATATTAAACATGGGGGTGTGTCTCTTGAAACATGGGGGTGCGGTTAACATTTTAAGGTATGAAATTTCAACTCGAGCACGTGTGGTTTTGATTGTAAAACTTTGATTAAACATGGGTTTAACATTTTCTTGCTTAAAAAACCAAAGTTTACACGTGTATCAATTTAATCATGTTAATAATTCAAGTTACTTCAAAAAATATATATAGTGTTTAGCACTACTTATGAATTCTTGTAACTTGAACATGATTAACAATGATTTCACAACGAATTATGAAGATAATCTTGTTAACAATATAAGAAAACATACTAATAACTAACTAAACATACTAATTAACACTAATAAACTTCAAGAAGAAACATGAACAAGAAGGTTTAAAGCATTTATCATTCCATAATACGTTTAAGTACAAGTCTTTACATATAATTGCTAGGATTTCGGTTGTTTAGAGACCTAATCACCTAACTACATGTAAATGACCATTACAATCATAGGAATTAGTACACTAACCTCTTTGATCAATACTCTTGTAAGAACTTCTTGAAAAGTTGAAAGAAAATGAAAATATGGTGAAATAGAAGAGAATACGAACATTGCAGGTAATGAGCTCGGTTTTTAACATGCAAAATTGATGGGGAACAGACAAAAGGATGAAAAATAGTCAGATGGTGTCATTCGTTGTCGAACACGGGGGCGTGCCTCCGTAGGCACGGGGGCGTGCCTCCGTAGGCACGGGGGCGTGCTCCCCTTATGCAGTTCGGTTTCAGTCGTTTGTTGTTCCTTTTTTTAGTTTCACGTGTTACGCAATTTACCCGGTTAAGTTTTATCACATCCAAATAATTAGAGAAGCTACAAAATTAGTCCTAGAATTCATCAAGACAAGCCAAGTGACAGTTACATTTTCCTAGTTCCTACGATTACATAATACGTTAAAAGCCAGGAATCTAAAACTGCAAAACTAGACTCCTTAATGCGCACTAGCGCACATGACACATCATGGAATGCTTCTAGAAGAAGCCTCCACACTTTTTGTGTGGAAGGTTCAGGATGGGATAGTGTGAAGTGCGGTTGCTAAGTTCCGCGAGCTGACGATTGACAGAGACAAGTTCCTCGCCCATTTCCTGAGCTTTTTAGATAAGTTCAGCTAGGCTTTGAGATGCAATGAGGTTCATCTCAGTCAATTGCTTAATCAGCTCGTGTAGCTTGAAAAAGTATTCTTGAGTTGTCGGTTCCCGTGTACTTGATTCTTTCATCTTTTCAGGAGGTTTAAGCAGAAGTGAGTGTGATGAAAGCTTGGAACAAGTATGGTATTTATACACAGGTCTTGAAAGGTGGTCACGGGGGCGTGCTTGGCTAGGCATGGCCCCGTGTTTATCAGAAACCGTCTTAAATTCGACCTGCAACGTTCCAGAGTCGTCAGCGGAGATCATGGAATTTTTTTTCAGAGACACGGGGGCGTGTTCAGTGGGGCACAACCCCGTGCTTGTGCTTGTGAATTCTATAAAAATTTTAAAAAAATTAAAGAAAATCTATGTACAGGTGTCGTGTTTCAGTTTCAGGTCTTCGGTGCGACCCTTCCCCACACTTAGTCTTCGCCGGGGCGGAGGTGTAATTCCTCTGAGAAAATCTTGGTTAGTCCATCGTTATAGGGTTTTAAGCGATGTCCATTCAGTTTGAAACTTAAACCGTCGTGGTTGTCAATTTCGATGGCACCATTCGGAAACACGTTTTTAATCGTGTATGGTCCAGACCAACGTGATTTCAGCTTTCCGGGAAAAAAACATAAACGAGAGTTATAGTGTAAGAAATGTTCTCCCACATGAAACTATTTAGTGTTCTTTAAATGAGAGTCGTGGAATTTCCTTCTTTTTTCCTTGTAAACCCTAGCGTTTTCGTATGCTTGTTCTCTCAGTTCCTCTAGTTCATGGATTTGTAGAACCGATTTTTTCCAGCAAGGCCTTGGTCTAAGTTTGCTGCTTTGAGTGCATAATAGGCTTTGTGTTCTAGTTCCACAGGTAGATAACACGACTTCCTATAAACGAGTTTGAGTGGTGTTGTGCTGATGGGAGTCTTATAGGCTGTTCGAAAAGCCCATAATGCATCATCTAGATTAGTAAACCAATCCTTGTGATTTTGTCTTATGGTTTTCTCAAGGATTCTTTAGATGCCTCGATTAATGACTTCAGCTTGCCCATTCGCTTGTGGATGACAAGCGGTTGTAAAGCGATGGTTCACTCCATAACGAGCCATTGCTCTTTCGAGGTGGTTGTTACAGAAATGGGTTCCTCGATCACTAATCAAAGACTTGGGGGTACTAAAAAGAGAGAATAATTTCTAAAGGATTTTGACAACGTTTCGTGCATCATTGGTAGGTAAGGCTTGAGCTTTGGCCTATTTTGAGACATAATTGAAAAGATCTCAGATCTAGTTTGATCAATTAGGTTAAGATTTATAGTGGAATAGTATTAGAATTACATGAAATTTAAGCAAGAATAAGAATAATATTTAATGAAACAGTACGGTTATAGAGAGAGAGTTTTCTGAAAAAGAGAATGTTTTCATTCATACACAAGCTTCGGCAATGATACAATTAGGTCATCTTTCCTTTTATAGGAAAAGATGACGTCAGCAGATGTCACTTGATAGTGACATCTAACCGTTTTACATAAACAACTGAAAATAAACAAAACCACTGAAGATGTCCACAACAACTGACATCTTACAATAAAAGCTTAAGTGTAAACTAATGCTACAACTACTGAAACTACAACATCTGAAGAGTAAGATCTTCAGACGTTTTATATTCACTAAACTACTGAATACTAACTACTGAATACTAACTACTGAAAACATAAAAGAAAACTACTGAAAGTAAACCATCATAACTACTGAAGAGTACTACTTCAGCTGTTGTGACAACATCTGAATACTTTGCCTTCAGACTTTGTCTTCAGCACTTGTCTTCAGACTTTATCTTCAGCACTTGTCTTCAGAATTTGTCTTCAGCACTTGTCTTCAGACTTTATATTCAGCACTTGTCTTCAGACTTTGTCTTCAGTTGATGTAGTCTTCTTTAGTTGTTATGATGTCTGTGGGACTTAAAGGTTTTTCTGATCTGGCTCATTGGTTCTTTTGGTCCAACAAACTCCCCCTAAACCAATGCAGCCAAAACCTTTAAGCTTATTGATGTCCCACTTATTAGGCAAAAAAAGTTGTCTTTTTCTTCTGGATCAGCTCAGAAGTGACCAATATAAGCACAGGCCTGGGAAGAGGTTTCAGAAGATTTGATTGGCAAGGGATGGATGGGAACTTTGTCTTGGGGAATTAGACACAGAGTTGTTATCCCATCCATGAAACCTACTTCCCTATAATGAGTCTGTAAGACTCTCTAACATAGGCCTCAAGGAAGACAATTTGTTCTTCCATGGTGAGTTTTTCAGCTTCTCCTTCAAAGAAGAACTCAGGCCCATAGTACTCAGACAGATATTTGACCTGTTTCCCATTCTTTAGCTCCACAGTTATTTCTCTGTATGCAAACTCATCAGGGTGATTACCCTCAAGTAAAAACTAGAGCTCATTGCTTCTGACTTCTTCAAGCCTCTTATAGATTAACCCCTTTTTCACCATTTTGTTTTCTAGTAACTTTTGTGGGGAAAGATTAGCTTTGTAGGCTCTCTTGAAGTCTTCTAGGATTTCCCAGGGTGACACTACAATGGCCAGGATGATCACTGCATCTACAATCTTCTTTACTTGGCCATTGTATCTACTTGAAATGTTCTTCTTGTGGATTCTATGACTCACCCTGGGATCAGGCCAAATTCTAACTCTCTCCTTCTGATATTGAAAGGTAAATCTGAGAGCATACAATCTCTGAGCATGTTTCCTCATAGATTGTATCGATGTAGTCTGAGGAAACTCTTTATCAACCATACTCAACAGCTGCTCATCATGTTGTTTGTGCAGTTCTTCTTCTTCAAGTTTCACTTTGATAGTTTACATCTGGATGGCAGGAGTGATCATTGTTGGTTGGCTCTTGGCAATTTTTTTGATACTTCAGGCATTTTCCCTTTTGGTTGAACAACAGTTGAAATGGGCAGCCTATCATCCTCATCTTCTTCTTCTTCTTCTTCTTGAAGCCTCAACACTCTTCTCTTCCTCTTGGGTGCATCATCGGCAGTTTGTGTTGGTTTCTTGGGTAAAGGAGTTGGTTTTGTGGGTTGTAATGTTGTTTGTTTTGGTGTGGGAGATTGTACAGGCTGCTCTAGCATTTTTGTTGTAAGAGAGGCTTTGGAGCACTTTGCTAGATCAGTCCTGCTCACAGCACCAGCTTCATCCAGGGCTTCTATGATCAATCCCTTTGTAAATACTTCATACGAACAGATTTTGTTGGTTATCTCCAAAATACTATCCCTGGTCCATGATTTTACTTCAAGGATTGTCCTCCCCAAATACTTCAAAATGAACCTGACCATAGCTTCTAATCTTTCATTCTCCTTCTCACTACAGCCAGCCCATCGGTGCTCAATCTCTTGTATCTCCAGCTTCCTGATCTCAGTATCAAGTTTGGCAGTATCAAACCCTTGTCTGAATAGTTGATCAATGATTTTATCCATTGATCTGCTATGTTGCTCATCAGCTTTTTTGATCAGGTCTTCTAATTTCTTCTCAAGAGGAGTCTTCTTATCACCCTTCCTCTTCTTATAAGTGACATGAAAATCTTTTTCTTTTTCCTTATCCTTCTCCTTTTCTTTCTCCTTCTCCTCCTCCTTTTCTTTCTCCTTCTCCTCTTCAACTCTCTTCCTTTTGACTACTTTCACTGACTTAGACTCCCCCTTTTTGGTTGAATTGGGTTCAGGAGTTTGAATGTCAAAAAGTCTTTTAGTTACTGCATCATCAACTAAGGATTTAATATTGAAGGAAAGCCTCTCATCAACGGCTTGATGGACAATGTCAGTTATGATGGGAGTGATGAGAGGCAGGATAGATTTAAAGGCAGCAATCATCTACTCAGAGGGGTTCTATCCCAGAGAAATGGTGCCAGAAGCAGGGGCTGGTGGTTGAGTTGATGGGAGTGGCTCAGTGTATGGGAGACCTTCAGAAGAAGGTGCCATCTATGGGTGAATTTGGGCAGATGGTCTTGATTCTTGAGACATTTTGGTAAGCAGTTCTTGTAGTCTGCTTACCTCAGCCTCAAGAATGGTGTTATGGGCTAGAACATCATAGAAAAAGCCCAGGTCATCATCAGTGGATACTGAATCATCTGACTTCCTGATTACATCAGGATGAACATGTGCTGAGTGTAGATCAGTATTCACATGTGTCCCTTGTTCTTGGTACTGGGGACTTCCTGCCTCAGGATGATGTCCTTCATTGGCAGTTGCCTCTGGCGAGGTCTTAGAAATGATACCAACTTCAGCCTGTTCATGTGATGAAGCAGGAGAAGTGGTAGCCTCACCAGAAGTTCTGATCTCCTCCTCCACACGGGGAGATAGAACTCTGTAATCCCTGTGCTGTGGGTTATCAGCAACACTATAATCCTCCCCCTTAACTGTTGAGGTTTTCCTAGTTGTAATAGGTACCTGGTGAGAGGGTGGAGTGTTGAGCTGAGTCAGCACTTCTGCAATTATAAATGTTAGGCTTTGTGGGGTGGTTGCAGTAGGAGATAGGTGTGAAACAGATTGCGCCTGGGGAGAGTGGTGCTCTTCAATGGTAACCTTCTCAAGTGAGAGAGGTTTCAGTAATATGGCTTCCCCAGAAATGGTTGCTTCAGGATCCTGTTTAGAGGATACCTGAGCGGTTATGGCTGGTAGAGTCTGTGTAACTATCGGGGGATTAATACCAGCAGTTACTTCCTGCCTTGGTGCTGCAGAGGCATCCTAAGGGGACTCAACTCCCTGAGTAGCCTTTTTGAGCTTTTTGGATTTTGGCTTGGAGGGGACTTTGGATTTGGAGGATGAGGCTGTGGGTTCCTGCTGCTTGGGTTTTAGCAGCTTGGCAGCCTCTTTAAGTTGTGTGTTCGAGTTGTGCCTGGAGTATACTTCAGGCAGAATAGCCACAGCAGGGACTCCTAGGCCAACAAGGCCCTCAGATTTAAGCTGGTTTTCAGTAATTGCCATAAGAAACCTGGATATAAGATCCATCTGTTAGCCACAGATTTCAAGGCCATATCTTTTAATTCCAAAATATAATTTCAGAAAAATTTAATTTTTGGCTTTCAAGGATAGAATACAATACCTGCTGGCATCTTGAACACATTTGATCCCATGAGGAGGTCTTGGGGGCAAGGCAGACATTGACCATGTGGAAGATTAGGCGTTCAGGGTCATGGAAGTGCTTCTTCAAGATTGTGGTAGCACTTAGGTCACCTTCGTATCCATTGTGGGCGAAGGATAAGTCTGTTATACCCTTAGGATATTCGGTGACGAAGGTGGCATCATTCAGATTTAGGGTTTTTCGAATAATTGCAGAGTGATGACCACCTTCTTCTGATTGACAAACGACTGGAGAGTGATCTCGCCATCATTCTCACCAGTTGTGAGGGTTACGTTTGTCCATAATTGTTGTAGGGATTCGACGTATATGGTTGGATTCAAAAGAAAGGCTGTTTGGTATGGGGATTCAACCATTAGATCGATGGCGTCATCAAACTTGTTCCAGAAAGCCGATTTGGTGAGGTAAGCTACACAGTTATAGCGTGGTTTGAGTTGCATGGTCGCCATTAATGTAGAAGGGAAGTTCAGAGAATTTGAATAATAAGGTTGTGAGAATGAAAAACTCTGAAGTTAGGGTTTGGTATTTATAGGCTATGGTTATGAAACGGCTGATGGAAAACAACTGAAGGTTTTGGTGTTAGTCATCAGTTGTTTGAGACGACTGAAGACATGGTTTTAACCGTCAGATGTTGTAAATGACTGAAGACTTGGTGTTAGTCATCAGTAGTTTAAAACTACTGAAGACTTGGTTTTGGCTTCAGTTGTTTTGAAATGAAACAGCAGTTGTTTGAACCAGCTGAAGAGTAAAGTTACTCATCAGCTGTTGTCGTCAATTCACAGGCTTCAGTTGTTTCATTATGACCTCATTTACTCATCAGACTTTGTCTGATTTTCAGACGTTTCATTGGTCATCAGTTCTTTTGAATAGTTATACATTAGCTCTTATGAACAGTCGTTCATTAGAGCTTTTGAAATAAATAATTCATCAGAACTTGTTTGTCTTCAGTACTTATGCGCAAGATTACACATCAGTACTTTTGGACAGATTTGGTCTTCAGTACTTATCTGTTAGAAATAGGCATCAGTAGTTTTAACCACATTAGTAGTTGTAACTACATCAGTTCTTTTCAACAGATAATGTACTTCAGTACTTTCAAGTATTTTAGTCTTCAGACTTTATAACACTTCAGTAGTTATGAAAAGTGTTGAAGACAAAATACTCATCAGTACTTATTTTTGACTTTTGTATACTAATGCTCATCAGTACTTGTGATCTGAGAGCATCAGTATTAGTCAATTCATTCCAGCTGCAGCATACCAAGCCTTAGCACCAGATTTTGAAAAGTTGCACTGTCTAAAGGCTTAGTAAATATATCTCCCAGCTCATCAGCACTAGGAACTAACTTTGGATCAATCAGACCTTTTTCATAACAATCCCTGATAAAATGGTGTCTGATCTCAATGTGTTTGGTCCTAGAATGCTGGATTGGATTCTTAACAATACAAAGAGCTGAAGCACTATCCATCAGTAATGGAGTCTTAGTCTCTGTAATGCCATAATTCAGTAATTGATTCTGAAGCCAGAGTACCTGAGATGTACAACTTGCAGCAGCAATGTACTCTGCTTCAGCAGTTGATGTAGGAATTGAAGTTTGTATCTTACTCTGCCAAGAAACCAAACAATTGCCTAGAAATTGGCATCCACCAAAAGATGATTTTCTGGTTACTTTGCACCCTGTATAGTCACTATCAAAGAAAGCAACCACTTTGCAAGAGTGCCCAGTGGAATTCCAAAGTCCTAGAGATTGAGTTCCTTGCAAGTATCTAAAGATCCTTTTTACTGCCATCAAATGGGATTCTTTAGGTGCAGCCTGAAATCTAGCACAGACACAAGTTGCAAACATAATGTCTGGTCTAGAAGCTGTAAGGTATATCAAGGAACCAATCATACACCTGTAAAGGGTTTTATCAACCGCTTTACCTTTCTGATCAGCATCCAGTTGTGTGGTGCTGCTCATGGGAGTAGAACAGGGCTTACAGTTTTGTAAATCAAACTTTTTCAGAAGATCCTTTGTATATTTGGACTGATGAATGAAAGTTCCATTAGCTCTTTGTTTGATTTGCAAACCTAGAAAGAACTGTAATTCTCCCATGGCACTCATTTCAAACTTTTGTTGCATTAACTTTGTAAATTCATCACACAACTGTGGATCAGAGGATGCAAATTATGTCATCTATATAGATTTGAACAAGTAGCTTATGCTGTACTACTTTCTTTATGAATAAAGTTTTATCTATGGAGCCTCTAGTGAAATTATTTTGAAGAAGAAAATTAGATAGTGTTTCATACCAGGCTCTAGGAGCTTGTTTTAACCCATATAGAGCCTTATCAAGCTTATACACCCAATCTGGATGTTTATTATCCTCAAAACCTGGTGGTTGACACACATAAACCTCTTCTTTTATTTTACCATATAAGAAAGCACTTTTGACATCCATTGTCTCTTAATGTAACATGATAGTTCTTTGGCTCTTGCTGATTGATGAAGAGAGCATAGAAGCAGAAATTGGACAATTGACTTCTGGTTGAAACTCCAGCATTGATATCACCAATGATTTGAGACATTGGGTGATTCTTCAGCTCTTGATAGACAATAAGATCTATGCAAGTGTTTGCAGGAGATTCAGCAGCAACAGATATTGATTCAGACTCTTGAAACCATAAAGGAGATGGCAATTCAAATGAAGTAGATGATTCAGAGATCTCATCAGCATTTGTAGTGGATGGAGCTGCTGAAGCTGCAGGAACATCAGGTTTAGATGACTCAGGCAGTTGATCACTAAACCTAAAAAGGTGAGTACTGTCATCATGATCAGGACCACCAGGTGGAAAACTGTTTGCATGAGGTGATGGATTTTCAGGAACTGCAACAACTGGAGACTGATAAGGAACATATTATAGTATGTCCAAATCAAATAGCTCCACAGGGTTTTGTGGAATTTTGTCATTTGGAGATTTATTAAACTTCACATGCAAAGTCTCTTCAACTGTCTTTGTTTTGCAGTTAAAAACTCTGTATGCCTTGCAAGTAGATGAATATGCAACAAAGTACCCTGCATCCACCTTTGATTCAAACCTCTGAAGTGGATTCTTTGTGTTGAGAATGTAACAGGGACACCCAAATGCTCTAAAAAATGAAATCAGAGGGGCCAAATGATGTAACACTTCATAAGGAGTCTTCATCAGCCTCTGATTTACTAAGACTCTATTTTGCACATAGCAAGCTGTGTTGACAGCTTCTGCCCAAAAGGTCAGTGGCAAACCGTAATCAACCAACATTGACCTAGCAGCTTCAATAAGTGTCTTGTTCTTTCTTTCCACTACCCCATTTTGTTTAGGAGTTCTTGGAATGCTATACTGCCTCTTGATTCCCTTAGACAAGTAGAATTCATCAAGTGTGTGATTTCTAAATTTTGTGCCATTATCACTCCTCACACACTTGACTGGAAGGGAATACTGTTTTCCACATACAACACAAAGTATATTATGGCTTATGCAGCTTCATCTTTTGAATGCAAGAAGAAAGTCCATACAAATCTGGAGAAATAATCCACAATTACCAGACAGTATTTCTTCTTTGCGATGCTCATCACTCTTACAGGAACAAAAAGATCCATATGAAGTAATTGCAAGCAGGCAGTGGACTTTGGCTCTTCTATGGGAGGAAATGATACCTTGTGTTGCTTCCCTTTTAAACAAGCAGAGCAGTTGTCATCACATTTGAACTCCTTCAATGGCAGTCCTCTCACTAAACCATAATGGATCAGCTGGTTCATGTTTTTTAGATTCACATGACCAAGCCTTCTATGCCATAGTTTAGATTCCTGAGGAGAGGCCTTGGAGAACAGGCAAGGATGGCCTTTTAGATCAATTTTCTTTGATAAATCTAAGGCATATACTCTTCCTGTCCTGTTGGCCTTCAGGAGAGTATGTTCATCCAGCACCTTGTTAATCAAACTCAGAACTTTGGAAGACAGAATCCTGCAGTTTTTGTGACATCCGTCACCAAAGGTCCGCCTATTGACGTAATCTGTTAATTTTGTTGCCGGTCATCCCTCACCTTTCTAGCCCATCTATGTGGATATTATGCCTGTATGCTTGCTTGGTTAACCCTATGCGTGTGCTATCATAGTTTAAATCGTCATCAACCTAAAATGTTTTCCAAGATTTGCCCCGTTGTCATTAAACGCACCGTTTCTATAACTACATAACGTCACAATAAAACCATTTCTAAATTATAAATATCATTAATAACATTTTATCATTAAATAAGAACAAGACTAATAAATAATGTTTTCAACCGAAACAATTTAGGAACTCGGGGCAAAGTACAGGGACTAAAATGACATTTTGCAAACCTGGGATGGGTATAAAAACCCCATTCCCAGCCATTTTCAACATCTTCTTCTTCTTCATTCCTTCATCTTCTCCTCTTCACTTTCTTCACCCCTCTAGCACCAAAACCGCTCGTTTTCTCACGTTTCCACCGTCAAATCTTGAGTGTCATCATGTATACTCGTTCCTAGCAGGTAGATAACATCGCTTACCTCATTTTTTTAGGTCGATTTAGCTGCTGCGTTTTCTAGGGTTTCGGGTGCTTGGGTTCATCCGAGCACATGAGGTCGTGTGGGCTTGCATGTTGTGTTGTTGAGTGTGCTTCTTGTCTAGACATGTTAGAATATAGGTTCTGGAGGTTCTTGGTGCGTGAAACCCAAGCTCGGAGCAGCTGGACGCTGCTCGAGGTCTGTGCAATCGCGATCTGCTGTGCGGGGCGACTGGGCCTTCCGGCCGATTGAGCCGTGCGACTGGGGTGAGTCGTGCGACTGGGTCAGGCGTATGAGTGCGCCGCGCGACTGAGCCATGCGATTGGGTAAATCGTACGATTGAGTCATGCGATTGGGTCTGTGCGAATGAATGTGTGTGCGAATGAGTCCATGCGAATGAGTGTGCATGCGATTGAGTCAGTGCGAATGAAAATGTGTGCGATTGTGTGTGAGTCGTACGACTGAAAGGCCAATCGCACGAATGAATGTTCAATCGCACGAATGAAGCTGATCCGTGCGAATTAAGGTCCAATCGTGTGTATGGAGGTTGAGTCGTATGACTGAGTCTTGCATGGTACGACTGAATGCTTAGTCGCATGAATGAAGGTTCAATCGTACGAATGAAGCTGATTCGTACGACTGAAGGTCCATTCATACGAAGGAAGGATTGAGTCGTGCGTCCGTTCCTGTTGTATGACTAATAGTGTGTGTGTGTGTGTGGATCCCCTTTTCGGAGATCTTACGACGATAAGGTAACATTAATAAAGTGTCATAGCTTGACCACAAAGATTAAAGTCAACGCTATCAACAGGCACATATTATTTAAAATAACCTAGTCTGAGATGTGTGTGACTGCTTGTGTGTGTACTACCCACGACCGAACCGAAACTGCCCGAGCCTATTGATATCATCTTATGCTTTATGCTCATTATTAATGCTTGTCAGTAACTGTCAATAGGTGTTTGACTGTTCATAGCATCCTACCGTTAGGAACATTCATCATACGTGCCTATCATCTGTTCAGTGAATTTTCGTGGCCCCTTTTACTCTCATCAAACCTTTTTAAACATTTTCTACTTGGGGGAAAAGAATGCTCACCTATATAACTTGATTTCAGGCACCTTCCCTAGTGGAAGTTGGCTACTATTTCTATGAGTATCTTAACTTGCTTATCTTGTGATTGCTGCTATGTGAACTTGAACTATGTGCTATGTTACCCCTATGTATGACTTAGTGGTGTCACCCTACTATGCACTACTACTTGATGTTATGTGTTGATTGATGCTATATGTGGATGCCGTTGACCTTGGATGCTCTCGGCTGTGTGGTTCTTCTGTGTGGTTCTTCTGTGTGGTTCTTCTGTGTGGTTCTTCTAAGCCGATCATCAACTACAACCATTAGTCCCGGTAATTGGGACCTAAGGATTGGTTTGGTTGTAACCTAAACGTATGCCCTGTGTGGATCTTGCTACGTCACCTTAAACTTATTATGCTATGGAGAACCTTTTTATATATAACCACTAATCCCGGTAATGGGACCTAAGGATTAGTTTGGTTATAAACTATACGTATGCATTGTGTGGATCTTGCTACGTCATTTATAAACTATTTACGCTTTGGAAATGCCATCTTTACAGCCATCAATTCCCGGGTGGAACCGATGAATAGGCTTGGCTGTAGCTATTTATAACTAGTAAAACCACCTATACATAAGTGTAGCCGCAGTAACTTTTATTAAACTTACTTACTGTTTTCATCTTAACATCTTTTATTACTTAAAACCTGCGAAGCTCACCAACGATTATGTTGACCGTTTTTGAGCATTTCTTTTCAGGTGATCCGGGTAATTGAAGATCTAGGAGTGCTGCCTTTTAGAGGAGACCCTAGGATACATTTTGTAATCATTACCCTTGTAAAGCTTGAACATGGTCTTTTGTATACTTGTTCCCGAGTTGTGGGAATTTACATTACCAGTTATCCTTAATGCTTATGTGATCATTTATGTTGTGCTTACGGCTATGTTGTCGTGAACATTGACTATACACGACACAAGTCTCCCATTTGTGTTCGGGTGTCGTCATGACACGCTTGTCATCATATTATTATTATTATTGCTACTCTATTGCATACCATATGTTATGACGATCCCGTCTAGCTCACATTCCCCGTGTTTCCGCTATCAGCGGGGGTGTGACAGACTGGTATCAGAGCCAGGTTAGTTATAGAGAATTAGGCAATTACACTTGACCTAGACTATAACCTAGGAACCTTTATGTAGATTTGCATGCTTAAGCTTGTGTGCATTTATATATCTCGTGTATGTGTTCCTCCTTACATGTTTGGTTATCCTTCTGTTATGTGATCTTTTACTTTATGCTTGAGCCCTTGTGCTCGATCCCTATGAGATGCTTCCTATTGGATCTTCCGTTCCCTCTGCGCGCCAAGTTATCATAACCAAATTCGGGTATTGAGACCCGAAGAGATCTTCACAGACCATACATTGCGCTAGACCTCAGATACTGAGACCGACCCGAGGAGGCTATGTCTGAGTCCTTTTAGGGACGCGAGATAGACAACCTCCGCCAGACCATACCTGATTACATGTTTAGGCTCTCAGTTGACTTGATGGATTATTATGGAATGATGTGAAGGAAGGTCGGATGTCATGTAACCGGATTAGGCATCATTCTCGGTACATCATGGGTGTGGTGGGAACGCTGCGGGGAACCCTATATATAAACATCACCGATATACCGAGAATATGCTTAAAATGGGCTGCATGGTGATCTTGACTGACTGGAACATGAAACATTGGAATTTGATAAGTAAAGTACTTGTGTATCTTAAGGTGATTAAAGCGTATATGTTTCCTTTTGTATGAATAGAACATGCCGCCTCGAAGATCTACCTGCAGCAACAGTAGCGGAAGTGAAGCCCCGAGGGGCAGAGGCAGAGGCAGGGGTAGACCTCCAATAGCAAATGAAGGCCCTTCTAGCAATAACCAAGGGACTGGAAACCCTGATATGGCAGCCTTAATTTCTCAACAATTGACTGCCCTGATTCCAACTATTGTAGCTCAGGTGAGCGACGCTTTGCAACAGCAAAACCACCCCCATGGGGATGGTGGTAGTGAAAACGAGGATACTGGGAACCCGATTGGGAATGAAAGCAATCAGGAGACCGGGAATGGTGGTACGGCAGGTAATGAAACTGGGGCTGCTAATGCCAAACGGGGCTGTTCTTACAAGGAGTTTGTGGCCTGTAAGCCCCGGGATTTCGATGGTAAAGGTGGAGCCCTGATTAGATGGCTCGAGAAAATGGAGGCTGTGATCGACATCAGCGAATGCCTCGACAGCCAGCGGATCAAGTATGTTACGTGCTCACTGCAGGGCAGAGCACTAACCTGGTGGAACACCCAGGTTCAAGCTAGGGGAAGGGAATCTGCGATGCAGATGACCTGGGATGAATTCAAAGCCTTGATTATCGAGGAATACTGCCCTCTCAACGAGATGCAGAAGCTTGAGCATGAGTTCTGGAATCATGCTATGGTGGGGGCAGGGCACGCAGCTTATACTGACCGATTCCACGAGCTGGCTAGTCTAGTTCCACACCTGGTCACTCCGGAATCTAAGAGGATAGAAAGGTACATTTGGGGACTCGCGCCTTAAATCAGGGCAATGGTAACTGCAGCTGCTCCTCCAACAATCCAGAGCGCTATTCTGAAAGCGGGCGCTCTCACTGATGAGATGATAAGAACAGGAGTATTGGGTAGGGGAGCAGGAGAAAAGGAAAGAGACTGGGGAAACAAGCTGGTCCGGTACAGGAAAATTTGATAAGAGGGCCAAAACGACCAGAAACTTTGTGGCCGTGACTCAAGGGAAGAAGGAATATGCTGGGCTGCACCCGAGATGAGACAGGTGCAATCTTCATCATCCCCCAGCAGCGCCGTGCCGGGCGTGTTTGAACTGCAGACGCCCGGGGTATCAAGCAAGAGACTGTAGAGTAGCGCCAAACCTGGTGGCACCCATCAACGCGGTTAACCCCGTCGGGAATGCCAGGGCATGCTACGAATGTGGAGGCCTCGATCACTTCAGGAATATGTGCCCCCGACTGAATAGGGCACCGGGTCAGCAGGGAAACAACCAGCAGCAGTTAATGGCCATAGCGGGTGCGCAAGGCCAAGGAAACCAAGGAAATGCTGCACGGGGTCGTGCCTTCGTCATTGGAGCTAATGATGCCCGTCAGGATCTGAACGTTGTCACGGGTACGCACTTACTCAATAACCACTTCGCATCTATACTGTTTGATACTGGAGCATACAATAGTTTTATATCATCTGAGTTTGTGCAAATGCTTGATTTGAGTGCCAGTAGACTAGAAACTAGTTACTCTGTAGAAATGGCAAATGGTAGGGTTGAACAGGCAGAGGAAATTATTAAGAACTGCACCCTAATATTGGAAAACCAGGCCTTCAACATAGATTTGATACCTTTTGAGTTGGGGAGCTTTGACGTAATAGTGGGAATGGATTGGTTGTCTAAGCATGGAGCCGAGATTGTTTGCCGAGATAAAGTAGTGCGGATCCCCATGTCAGACGGGAAAGTACTCAGAATACAAGGGGAGCGACCGGGAAAGAACTTGAAGCTTATCTCCTGCATGAAAGCACGCCAAGGTCTACGAAAGCAGTGTTACACTTTTCTGGCTCACGTGGTAGAAAAGAAGGAAGAAGAGACGAAATTGGCCGACATTCCGATTGTACAGGATTACCCGGAAGTGTTCCCTGATGATTTGTCTGGATTGCCTCCTCCACGACAGGTGGAATTCCTTATAGAGCTAGTTCCTGGAGCTACACCGATAGCTAAGACACCGTATCGGTTAGCACCCTCAGAGATGTAAGAGTTGTCAAGCCAACTACAGGAACTACTGGAGAAAGGTTTCATTCAACCGAGTCATTCACCGTGGGGAGCACCGGTGTTATTTGTCAAGAAGAAGGATGGATCGTTCCGTATGTGTATCGACTACAGGGAATTGAACAAACTGACCGTGAAGAATCGGTATCCTCTTCCTAGAATCGACGACCTGTTCGATCAGTTGCAAGGAGCCACGTTCTTCTCTAAGATCGATCTCCGATCTGGATATCACCAACTAAGAGTATTCGAGGACGATATTCCAAAAACAGCATTTAGAACTCGTTACGGGCACTATGAGTTCTTGGTCATGCCGTTTGGGTTGACCAACACACCAGCTGTCTTTATGGATTTAATGAATCGGGTGTGCAAGCCTTATTTGGATAAGTTCGTGATTGTATTCATAGACGACATACTCATCTACTCCCGTTCGAAGGAGGACCACGAAAAACACCTTCGAGCAATTCTAGAGCTGTTGAAAGAAGAGAAACTTTTCGCCAAGTTCTCGAAGTGTGAATTCTGGCTTCGAGAAGTGAAGTTTTTGGGTCTTGTGGTTAATGAAGATGGAATTCATGTGGACCCTGGTAAGATTGAAGCTGTGAAGAAATGGGATACACCACAGACACCTTCAGAGATACGGCAGTTCTTAGGATTGGCTGGATACTATAGTCGCTTTATTGCGAATTTCTCAAAGATTGCCCAACCGTTAACTTTGTTGACTCAGAAAGACAAGAAGTTCGATTGGGGGAAAGCACAAGAACAGGCGTTCCAAACATTGAAGGAAAAGTTGTACAACGCACCGATATTGTCCCTCCCGGACGGAACTGATGATTTTGTAGTGTACTGCGATGCTTCACATCAAGGTTTGGGCTGTGTACTAATGCAGAAAGATAAGGTAATTGCTTACGCTTCGCGACAACTCAAGGTGCATGAAAAGAACTACACAACCCATGATTTGGAGTTGGGTGCCGTAGTGTTTGCACTCAAGATATGGAGGCATTATCTATATGGAACCAAATGCATCATTTACACGGATCATAAGAGCCTTCAACATATTCTTGATCAGAAGGAACTTAACATGCGACAGCGACGCTGGGTAGAGTTGCTTAGCGACTACGATTGTGAAATCCGGTATCACCCCGGGAAAGCTAACGTGGTGGCTGACGCTTTAAGCCGCAAAGAACGCGTGAAACCATTACGTGCTCGAGCGCTAGGTTTGACTGTTCAAACTAATCTAAAGGGTCAGATTCAAATTGCACAAAACGAGGCATTGAAAGAAGAAAACCTTACAGGGGAAGAATTCCGAGGGTTGGATAAACAAATGACTTGCAAGGATGACGGCGTACATTACTTCGTGGATCGTATATGGGTCCCCAGATGGGGAGATGTGCGTACGTTAGTCATGGATAAAGCACACAAGACTTGATACTCTATTCATCCTGGTGCAGACAGGATGTACCATGATCTAAAAGAGCTGTACTGGTGGCCAGGCATGAAGAAAGATATTGCTATATATGTGAGCAAATGCTTGACTTGTTCAAAGGTCAAGGCTGAACACCAGAAAACATCGGGATTATTGCAACAACCTGAAATCCCCAAGTGGAAATGGGAGAACATCACTATGGATTTCATTACCAAACTCCCGAGAACGCCAAGCGGACACGACTCGATATGGGTTGTGGTGGATCGAATGACAAAATCCGCTCACTTTATGCCTATCCGAGAAGACTATAAGATGGATAAGCTGGCAAGGGTGTACATCAAAGAGGTCATGACACGGCACGGGGTGCCGGTGTTAATCATATCCGATCGAGACAGTCGATTCACTTCACGATTTTGGCATACGTTACAGAAAGCGATGGGCACTCGATTAGACATGAGTACTGCCTATCACCCACAAACAGATGGCCAAAGTGAACGAACTATACAAACATTGGAAGACATGCTTAGAGCTTGTGTAATTGATTTTGGTGGCAGTTGGGATACTCATCTACCACTGATCGAGTTTTCCTACAATAACAGTTACCATACCTCCGTTCGAAGTGTTGTATGGAAGGAAATGTAGATCGCCTGTATGTTAGGCCGAGATTGGTGAAAGCCAGCTAACGGGTCCTGAAATCATTCAAGAAACCACCGATAAGAACTTCCAAATCAAAGACAGACTCAAAGCTGCTAGAAACCGCCAAAAGAGCTATGCGGACAACCGTCGGAAGCCACTAGAGTTTAACGTTGGGGATCGAGTGTTGCTTAAGGTCTCTCCATGGAAAGGGGTCGTACGGTTTGGAAAGAAAGGGAAGTTGGCCCCATGATATGTTGGACCATTCGAGATTGTAGAAAGGATCGGTCCGGTGGCGTACCGATTACGGTTGCCGCAAGAGCTTAACAGTGTACATGATACTTTCCATGTATCGAACCTCAAGAAGTGTTTAGCAGACGAATCACTTCACGTACCTATTGAGGATATCAAGATTGATGAGAGCCTCCATTTCATGGAGGAACCTATTGAGGTCATGGACCGAAAGGTCAAAAGGTTGAGGCGCAGCAAGATACCTATAGTTCGTGTAAGATGGAATTCCAAACGAGGGCCAGAGTTTACATGGGAACATGAAGATCAGATGAGACTCAAATATCCATACCTATTCGAGGATGACACCCTTGGACCTAGCACCAGTTGAATTTCGAGACGAAATTCCCTCATCTGGGGGGTACTGTGACATCCGTCACCAAAGGTCCGTCTATTGACGTAATCTGTTAGTTTTGTTGCTGGTCATCCCTCACCTTTCTAGCCCATCTATGTGGATATTATGCCTGTATGCTTGCTTGGTTAACCTTATGCGTGTGCTATCATAGTTTAAATCGTCATCAACCTAAAACGTTTTCCAAGATTTGCCCCGTTGTCATTAAACGCACCGTTTTTATTAGTACATAACGTCACAATAAAACCATTTTTAAATTATAAATATCATTAGTAACATTTTATCATTAAATAAAAACAAGACGAGTAAATAACGTTTTAACCGAAACAAAATTTAGGAACTCGGGGCAAAGTACAGGGACTAAAAGTGACATTTTGCAAACCTGGGATGGGTATAAAAACCCCATTCCCAGCCATTTTCAACATCTTCTTCTTCTTCATTTCTTCATCTTCTCCTCTTCACTTTCTTCACCCCTCTAGCACCAAAACCGCTCGTTTTCTCGCGTTTCCACCGTCAAATCTTGAGTGTCATCGTGTATACTCGTTCCTAGTAGGTAGATAACCTCGCTTACCTCGTTTTTTAGCTCGATTTAACTGGTGCGTTTTCTAGGGTTTCGGGTGCTCGGGTTCATCCGAGCACATGAGGTAGTATGGGCTTGCATGTTGTGTTGTTGAGTGTGCTTCTTGTCTAGACATGTTAGAATATGGGTTCTGGAGGTTCTTGGTGCGTGAAACCCATGCTCGGAGCAGCTGGACGCTGCTCGAGGTCTGTGCAATCGCGATCTGCTGTGCAGGGCGACTGGGCCTTCCGGCCGACTGAGCCGTGCGACTGGGGTGAGTCGTGCGACTGGGTCAGGCGTATGAGTGCGCCGCGCGACTGAGCCGTGCGATTGGGTAAATCGTACGACTGAGTCATGCGACTGGGTCTGTGCGAATGAATGTGTGTGCGAATGAGTCCATGCGAGTGAGTGTGCATGCGATTGAGTTAGTGCGAATGAAAATATGTGCGATTGTGTGTGAGTCGTACGACTGAAAGGCCAATCGCACGAATGAATGTTCAATCGCACGAATGAAGCTGATTCGTGCGAATGAAGGTCCAATCGTGTGTATGGAGGTTGAGTCGTATGACTGAGTCTTGCATGGTACGACTGAATGCTTAATCGCATGAATGAAGGTTCAATCGTACGAATGAAGCTGATTCGTACGACTGAAGGTCCATTCGTACGAAGGAAGGATTGAGTCGTGCGTCCGGTCCTGTTGTATGACTAATAGTGTGTGTGTGTGTGTGTGTGGATCCCCTTTTTGGAGATCTTACGACGATAAGGTAACATTAATAAAGTGTCATAGCTTGACCACAAAGATTAAAGTCAACGCTATCAACAGGCACATATTATTTAAAATAACCTAGTCTGAGATGTGTGTGACTGCTTGTGTGTGTACTACCCACGACCAAACCGAGATTGCCCGAGCCTATTGATATCATCTTATGCTTTATGCTCATTATTAATGCTTGTCAGTAACTGTCAATAGGTGTTTGACTGTTCATAGCATCCTACCATTGGGAACATTCATCATACGTGCCTATCATCTGTTCAGTGAGTTTTCGTGGCCCCTTTTACTCTCATCAAACCTTTTTAATCATTTTCTACTTGGGGAAAAGAATGCTCACCTATATAACTTGATTTCAGGCACCTTCCCTAGTGGAAGTTGGCTACTATTTCTATGAGTATCTTAACTTGCTTATCTTGTGATTGCTGCTATGTGAACTTGAACTATGTGCTATGTTACCCCTATGTATGACTTAGTGGTGTCACCCTACTATGCACTACTACTTGATGTTATGTGTTGATTGATGCTATATGTGGATGCCGTTGACCTTGGATGCTCTCGGCTGTGTGGTTCTTCTGTGTGGTTCTTCTGTGTGGTTCTTCTAAGCCGATCATCCATTACAACCATTAGTCCCGGTAATTGGGACCTAAGGATTGGTTTGGTTGTAACCAAAACGTATGCGCTGTGTGGATCTTGCTACGTCACCTTAAACTTATTATGCTATGGAGAACCTTTTTATATATAACCATTAATCCCGGTAATGGGACCTAAGGATTGGTTTGGTTAAAAACTTTACATATGCGCTGTGTGGATCTTGCTACGTCATTTATAAACTATTTACTCTTTGGAAATGCTATCTTTACAGCCATCAATTCCCGGGTGGAACCGATGAATAGGCTTGGCTGTAGCTATTTATAACTAGTAAAACTGCCTATACATATGTGTAGCCGCGGTAACTTTTATTAAACTTACTTACTGTTTTCATCTTAACATCTTTTATTACTTAAAACCTGCGAAGCTCACCAACGATTATGTTGACCGTTTTTGAGCATTTCTTTTCAGGTGATCAGGGTAATTGAAGATCTCGGAGTGCTGCCTTTTAGAGGAGACCCTAGGATACATTTTGTAATCATTACCCTTGTAAAGCTTGAACATGGTCTTTTGTATACTTGTTCTCGAGTTGTGGAAATTTACATTACCAGTTATCCTTAATGCTTATGTGATCATTTATGTTGTGCTTACGGCTATGCTGTCGTGAACATTGACTATACACGACACAAGTCTCCCATTTGTGTTCGGGTGTCGTCATGACACGCTTGTCATCATATTATTATTATTATTGCTACTCTATTGCATACCATGTGTTATGCCGATCCTGTCTAGCTCACATTCCCCGTTTTTCCGCTATCAGCGGGGGTGTGACAGTTTTGGCTGGTGAAAAGGGCAACATGACCTTTATCACACATCTGACTGACACTAAAGAGATTGTACTTGAGATTCTCCACATGGTTGACATCATCAAACCTTATTTCACCATTGAAAACAAAGCCTTTACCGATGATGTACCCTTTAGCATCATTACCAAATGAAACAAATCCCTTCTTTCCTTGAGAGTAGTCATTAAGAAGAGAGCTGCTCCTTGTCATATGCATGGATCCTCCACTGTCCACATACCAGATGCTTCTTTGGCATGCTGAAGAACCCTACATTTGTCATAAGAAACTAGTTAGCTTTCAAGACCCAAACCATTTTGGTTTTGGGTCTGTTCTCATCAACAGATTTTTCAGTAACTGGTTTGTTATGATTAACAGCCTGTGGTGGTGGAGATGATGCAGAAAAGGATTCCTTTGATTTTGGCTTGGGTTTCCTTTTCTGTGGTTTAATCACAGGGACATCTATTTGGTTGACTCTCCACAATAGATGTTGAACCATCATAACAAGTTGTGTCTGATTATTTGCTAAAGCCTTAAGTTCATCAGACACATCAGTTCTTGTTTTTGATTGTTTCCTGTGTTGCACCATTTTCTCACTTTTGGAAGACACAGGCTTAGTCTGGTGTTTTGGTATTCCATGAGAAATCCATTAAACACCTTCAGCTGTTTCCTGATCAACCCCTTCCTTCTTTTTGGATTTCTTCAAGGATTTTGGGTTTTCAGGTTGAGATGCCGCTGGTACAAACTTGGTTTCAAATTCATCTTTCATTTTATTAATTTTCTTTTTGGTGTTCTTATCTTTGTTGAATTTGGAACCCTTTCTGTACCAGCAGTCATCAGTGAGATGATTGAATAAGCCACATATTTCACATGGCTTTTTCTTCATCTTCAGTTGATCAACTACTGAAGAAGATGAAACTACTGAAGGTTTGTTCTTCAATACTTTCTTCCTTTCAGTACTTATGTTAAGTACTTACGGATTCTTAACTACTAAAGATTTGTTCTTCAGTAGTTTTCTATCAGTACTTTTGGGTTTCCTAATAGACTCTTCAGCGGTTTTCAAACCCTTTGTGTTTTCAGTGGTTTGGGTTTGTTCTTTAGGTGTTGTGACTTGCCCTTCAGTACTTTGAGTACTTTGTGAGACAACACCTGAAGTGATCAACTCTCTCCTGATCATGTGTTTGTCAGTATTGGGATCATCAACTGTTTCAATATTAGCTGATTGTTTTTCTGAGGTGCTAATGCTGACTTCATCCTCTGATTTTGGTGCATTGTAAGAGGATGAGGCACATGATGATGTGGATTGGTCATTGCTTTCTCCTTCAGATTCTACTTCTAACTTGGGAGTAAAATCTGTAGGAGGAGCAGTGTGATTATAACCAATCTCAAACTTCACATTTGAAGCTGTTTGTTTGTTGAGAAGAATTTCAAAACCTTGCTTGATGTTACCCAGCGTTCACACTCCACCTGGGTAGCTGCAAGTGTTTCTTTGAGGTCCTTATATTTCTCTAAGATGAACTCTGCCTTTGCCTTGTCATCAGTGATTTGACATTTTAATTTGTAAATCTCATCATCTTTTTCAGTTAAAACAAACTCAAATTCAGCTTTTCTTTTGGAAATCACTTTCTCTAGCTCAAGATTTTTATTGATTAAAGCTACATTTGCTTCTCTAATTGATGCAAATGTGGCTATTCATGACTCAGAACACAACTTGGCCTTAGCCTCTGAAGAAACCTGTGATACCTGTGATGTTGAAGCATTTAAGGATGAACTATCAGTAGACACCAGGGCCATAAGAGCAAGATTTCCAAAAGGATGTCACCACCATGTTGACCAGCACCAGGAAACAGTTGTTCATGATAACCAGAAACATCATCTGGTAAACTGCTCCAGTCAACAACTCCAGGGGTGAAAAAACTGTGTTGTGGTTGAGATTGAGATTGTTGATTTGATTGAGATGGTTAAGGCTCAGGTAGGGCATGTGGTTGTTGAGCTACGGGTACTTGAACCTGGCTAGACTGAGGCATGTGTAAACAAGGGTAAGGATATGGCATAGGACCTTGAGGGACAAAATATGCAGGAGATGATTGTGCTTGTGAAGGATGACCAGAACTGGTGGAATGTTGCCCTTTGTTTTGTGAGCTATTTCTTGGGAAGGTCACAAAGGGTGCAGATGAGTTAGATCCAGATGATCTACACTCTCTTGCAAAGTGTCCAAGTCTATGGCACTTGTGACACTTCAACTTGCTTTTGTCAAAACCAACCTTGGTTTTTCTAGAGAGACCTGGGAATTTCTGACCAGTCCTTTTGTAAAACTTTTGAGATCTGATATTGATCATTGCCATTTGGTTCAAAATATCCATCTCTTCCAGATCATTATCTGGAATTCCTTTCAAGTCATCCAACAAAAAGCACAAATTATCACTGCTACCACCTGAATTACTATCAACACCAACAAAAGCATGTTCTCTAATGTTACTAGAGAAATCTATATGCTCATCATATGAACCTTCTGATGCAGCATACTCTGACTCCTGACCGACTAGTGCAGTGTTACCTGGAACAAAGTCATCAGTGAGCTTCCCAGATGAAGACGGTTTCCTTTTCTGTTCTATCTCTCTTTCAAATGTCAATAGTTTCCCATGAAGTTGGGTGAGAGATAGAGTGTCCAGATTTGCACTGGAGCGTAGGACAATAGTATATGTGTCCCATCTCTCAGGCAGGGATCTGAGGAATCTGTTGTTCATCTGACTGTTTTTATATTCTTGTTTAACCATTTTCAACTCAGATATCAAACAGGAAAATCGCTCAAACTGGTGGGTCAGAGACTCACCCTTTCTATGAGATAATGTCTCATATTGCTGGGCAAGGATTTCTCTAGTGTTCGCCAAAACCTCATCAGTTCCCCCAAATTGTTCCTTCAGAGCAACCCAGAGGTCATGTGCAGTTTCATGATGCATAAGCCGTGAATAGATTTCATTTGGAAGTGCCATGGCCAGAATTCCATGGGTTTTAGCATCAATTTCAAACAGCTTTAGATCTTCATTCGAATACTGATCAGGTTTCTTCGGAACCATCTCATTTGTTTCCGGAAGACTCACCATAGGCTTGTATGGTCCATGCACCACAGATTTCCAACATCCTGCGCTATTGATAGACAGGTGATGGAGCATACGTCATTGCCATATTTTATACTCACTCCTAACAAGCATCGGAGGCTTTGTTGAGGAGCCAGTATTATGAGGATCATTGGTTGGTGTAGCCATTTTCACAGATTCAAGCAAATTCAATGTAATTTCTACAAATCAAGCTCAAAACTCAACAACTCTGTTTTAAACACGTAGAACCTCAAATTGATTCACCGGAAGCAACAGAAACTCAAACTCTATAACCAATTCTTGCAAATTTTCTAATTCAATCAAACTTAGATACCAAATGAGCAATTTCAATGATCAATTGTTAAATCGATCAATGATTAACCTGCTCTGATACCATTTGGAAAGATCTCAGATCTAGTTTGATCAATTAGGTTAAGATTTACAGCGGAATAGTGTTAGAATTAGATGAAATTTAAGCAAGAATAAGAATAATATTCAATGAAATAGTACGGTTATAGAGAGAGAAAGTTTTCTGCAAAAGAGAATGTTTTCATTCATACACAAGCTTTGGCAAGATACAATTAGGTCACCTTTCCTTTTATAGGAAAAGATGACGTCAGCAGATGTCACTTGATAGTGACATCTAACGGTTTTACATAAACAACTAAAAATAAACAAAACTACTGAAGATGTCCACAACAGCTGACATCTTACAATAAAAGCTTAAGTGTAAACTAATGCTACAACTACCGAAACTACTACGTCTGAAGAGTAAGATCTTCAGACGTTTTACATTCACTAAACTACTGAATACTAACTACTGAAAACATAAAAGAAAACTACTGAAAGTAAACCATCACAACTACTAAAGAGTACTACTTCAGCTGTTGTGACAACATCTGAATACTTTGTCTTCAGACTTTGTCTTCAGCACTTGTCTTCAGACTTTGTCTTCAGCACTTGTCTTCAGACTTTGTCTTCAGCACTTGTCTTCAGACTTTATCTTCAGCACTTGTCTTCAGACTTTGTCTTCAGTTGATGTAGTCTTCTTCAGTTGTTATGATGTCTGTGGGACTTAAAGGTTTTTCTGATCTGGCTCATTGGTTCTTTTGGTCTAACAATGATCGACTGCTACCAAGATGTCATGATTGCCAAATGACACCGGGAATGGCCCCATGAAATCAATACCCCATTCATCAAATACCTCGCATACTTGAATGGGTTTCTAAGGCATCTCATCTCGTGTCGAGATGTTGGTTGCTCTTTGACATGCATCACAAGTGCGTACCATGTTATGAGCATCCTTGAAGATTGTGGGCCAATTGAATCCAGAGTCGAAGACCTTCTTGGCTGTTAGGGTTGCTCCATGGTGTCCTCCTGTGGGACCTTCATGACAGTGCCTTAGGATCTGTTCTGCTTAACTTTCGTATACGCATCTACGAATGAGTTCGTCTGCACCGATTCTGAATAGATACGGGTCTTTCCAGTAGTAATGCTTAATGTCAGTAAAGAATTTCTTCTTTTACTGATAAGTCATTCCTTTGAGAAGGATCCCGCTTGCCAAGTAGTTCGTGAAATCGGCAAACCAAGGATGCTCATCGATTGAGGATTGGATGTTCATAAGGAATTCGTAAGGAAAATTATCGTTTATTTTGAATTCCTCGGTTTGTGAAGGGCTTGAATCTTCAAGACGGAGAGATGATCGGCTGCTAGATTTTCTGCTCCCTTTTTGTCGCGAATTTCTATGTCGAATTCTTGAAGCAAAAGTATCCACCGGATCAATCTCGGCTTGGGATCTTGTTTGTTGAACAGATAACGAAGGGCTGCATGATCGGTGAAAATGATTTTTTTTGAAAGGATCATATACGAGCGGAATTTTTCAAATGCAAAAACTACCGCAAGAAGTTCTTTCTCGGTGGTGGTGTAGTTTTCTTTAGCGTCATTTAGGGTTTTGCTCGCATAGTGAATTGGGTGGAATTGCTTGTCTTTCCTTTGTCCTAATACGACTCCTACCGCAAAATCGCTTGCATCGCACATGAGTTCAAATGGTAACGTCCAATAAGGGGAAACCATAATTGGAGCGGTGACCGGTCTCTCTTTTAACAAATCAAATGCACTAATGCATTTGTTGGAAAACACGAATTGTGCGTCTTTCTCAAGAAGTTGAGTCATTGGTCGTGCGATTTTTGAGAAGTCTTTAATGAAACGACGATAGAATCATGCATGACCTAGGAAGCTTCTAATTTCTTTCACGATTGTGGGATATGGAAGTTTGGAAATAGTGTCGACTTTGGCTTGATCAACTTTGAGGCCTGCTCGAGAGATCTTATGTCCCAACGCTATTCCTTCAGTAACCATTAAGTGGCACTTTTCCCAATTCAAAACAAGGTTAGAATCTTCACATCTAACCAGCATCTTTTCCAGCTTTTCAAGACATTGTTCAAATGAGTTTCCAAAGACGGAGAAATCATCCATGAAAACTTCCATTCAGTGCTTAATCATGTCGTGAAAATTGCTGCCATGCATCTTTAAAATGTAGCAGGGGTATTACACAATCCAAAAGGCATTCGCCGATAGGCAAAAGTCCCATATGGACAAGTGAATGTCGTTTTCTCTTGATCTTCGGGAGAATTGGGAATTTGGAAATACCCTTAGAAACTATCGAGGAAACAGTAGAACATTTTTCTACGTAGTCTCTCGAGCATTTGATTGATAAAAGGCAGAGGGAAGTGATCCTTCCTCGTGGCGTCATTGAGTTTGTGATAGTTGATGCAAACTCTCCATCCTGTAACTGTACGAGTTGGAATGAGCTCATTCTTCTCGTTAGTTACAACAGTCATTCCACCTTTCTTTGGAACAACTTCGACGGGACTGACCCAAGGCGAATCAGAAATAGGGTAAATCAAACCGGCATCTAGTAGTTTGATTACTTCTTTCTTCACCACCTCTTGCTTGCTCGAATTCAAACGTCTTTAAGGTTGAATGACGGATTTGAATTTTTCTTCCATCAATATTTTATGAGTACAAAAGGATGGGTTTGATTCCCTTGATGTCCATGATTTTTCATTCAATTGCTTGTTTATGTGCCTTTAGCACATTGAGCAACTTGTTCTTCTTATCATTTGACAAGGCGGATGAGATTATGACAGGAAGTTGAGAGGTGTTTTCAAGAAAAACGTATTCGAGATGAGACGGAATTCTTTGAGTTCTAAAACCGGAGGGTCTTCAATAGAAGGTTTGGCTTTAGGTTCTAGTTCTTGTTAGATGATCTCAAATGCTTCTTGATACGATGATGTTTCATCAACTTCTAGTTCTGGAATGATATGATTCTCACAGATGGGTTCAGTGGTTTGGACTTCTATTAATTGAGTGTTGCAAGCTTCAAATTGACGAGTGTTCTTTAGATGACAGCTTATGATTGAGTCGCAAAAATCAATATAATAGAGTGAGTCATCATGATGTTGAGGATGTTTCATGGATTGTCCTATGTCAAATGTTACCTCCTCATCCACTCGGAGCGTGAGTTTGTCAGTGCAAACATCGTTGTGAGCTCGAGCAGTTGCTAAGAAAGGTCGACCTAGGATAAGAGGAACATTCTCATCCTCATCCATGTCGAGGATCATAAAATCAACAGGAAACATGAATTTGTTGATTTTAACTAGGAGATTTTCAACGATGCCCCTTGGATATTTAACAGAACGGTCAGCTAATTGGATGCTCATACGGGTAGGTCAAGGTTCACCTAAGTTTAACTTTTCGAAAACCACATAAGGCATAAGGTTAATGCTAGCACCTAAATCGGCTAACGCGTTGCTAATAGAAAGATTTCCTATTAGACAAGGTATGGTGAAACTCCCTGGATCAGTCATCTTTTGAGGTAGTTTATTTTGAAGAACTGCTGAGCATTCCTCATTCAAAACTACGTGTGATAACTCCTCCAATTTCTTCTTGTTTGACAATACACCCTTTAAAAACTTAGTATAATTTGGCATTTGGGCTAAGGCTTCCACCAATGGCAGACTGATGTGGAGTTGCTTAAACAACCCCAGGAATTTTCCATATTGGGCCTCCATTCGTTTTTGTCTCAATCGACCGGGATATGGAGGTGGTGGAGGTGGAACATAAGGTGGCGGCGGTATGTATTTCTTGGCTGGTTCTTTAAAAACAATAGGTTGCTTTTGCTTATCAGTTGCATTACTTGGAGTTTTGAGTTCAGTTTCTTCAAATATGGGCTGCAATGTAGGTGGATCACCTTAAGTCGTTTCGTTACTCCTTGTGGTGATAGCTTTGACTTGAGCATTAGGGTTTGTCACAGTGTTGCTACGAAAAGCACCCTGAGGTCTTGCAGATAATTGTTGTGCTATCTGACCTACTTGGTTTTCCATGGTTTGCGATGATGCTTTGTTTGTTTTGATGTCAGCCTCATTTCTTTGGAACCTCTCCTCATTTCTTTGATCAGATTTCTGGATGTATTCATCTGTGGCTTGTGTAGTTAATAACAATTGATGGAATAAATCTTCCATTGATGATGCTCCATGATCTTACTGCTGCTTGGACCTGGGTATGGTGGTTTTTGTTGTTCGTAAGGTGGCCTTCGGTTGAATCCAGATGTTGATTGGTTGTTACCAGCTTCTCTGTAATTCGAATTGCTCCTCCAATTTGAGTTGTTCTTATATGATTTGTTTGGGCCTCCTACGTAGTCAACATCTTCAACCATCATAATTCCTTGCGGGCATTCATTGGTCTTGTGTGAATTTCCGCATGTGTTGCATCGTGTTGGAGTTTTCTTTAGTTCGGCTTGCAATTGCTCGAATCGTTTGGTTAGGGCTTCTAACTGGGCTGCAATTAATGTTTTAGAGTCTACTTGATGAATGCCTTTAGAACTAATTTTGTTTCTCAAGGGATTATAAGCAAAGCTCTTCTTAGCTGCTTTTTCTAGGGCTTGGTATGCCTCTGTTGGCGTGACACTTCCGAAATCTCCTCCCGCACTTTGGTCTACAGCTTGTTTGTGTGCTCCGCTGATTGCATCGTAAAAAGTTTGACACTGCAGCCACAGATCAAGTCCGTGATGTGGGCAACTCCGAAGAAGACCTTTGTATCTCTCCTATGCTGCGTGTAATGACTCATCATCGTCTTGGCGAAAGCTTGTGATGCTGCTTCTCAGTTTGGCAGTGCGATCGGGTGGAAAGTATTTCAACAGAAATTGTTCAGCCATTTTCGCCCATGTGGTGATGGAACCAGGCAGAAGTGAATCAAGCCAGTCAATGGCTCGGCCACAAAGTGAAAATGGAAAAATTCATTGTCTAATAGAATCGTCCGAATAGTTGTTGGTTTTGAAAGTTGCACAGATACGAAGGAATCGTGAATGTGAGCGTTAGGGTCTTCGTCTTGCAATCCGTGGAACTGAACAGAGTTTTCTACGAGTTGGATAATACTAGACTTAATCTCGAAATTGTTGGCCGCTATTGCTGGTTGAACAACACTAGACTCATAACCATCGATTGACGGTGTTGCATAGTGTGTCATCTTCATTTCCTCGTCTTGGTTAGACATGTCTTCTTCGGATAGTGTATCTTCCGAGATGTCTTCTATAATGATTGTTGTTTGTTGTGGTCTCTCGTGTAACCTTTATCGGAAAAGTCGTTCGGGTTCCGAAATAGATGAAACAAGTTCAGGACTAGACGAGTCAGACATACACTAACTTATGAAATCATAAACTACCTAATGCTTAAAATGAATCAGGCAAATGTAACTAAACTAACTAAGGAAAACTATCTACCAAATTAAAATAAATTTGAACAAAAATATATTAACAAGATATAAACAAGATAGTCAAAAATTTAGATTGTCTTTCAAACTTGCCGTGTGTTCCCCGGCAACGGCGCCAAAAACTTGATGCGGTGTGAAAGTATATATATTTTAATAAAGATTTTTGGCACAGATTCAGTTTTAAATAGTTATTACTACTACTAACTACACACACAAAATGCAAGTGCACCTATCGTGAGTTAATATAGTGATGGTAAGAACCGAGTATCAATCCGTGGACACACTAAGCCTACTCAACAACCTTAATGATTAACTATCAGATTTGATTTCCGTTTAGGAAAATGATAAGTCGAATTGATGTAAATTAGGGTTTTTTAGGGTTTTATAAATAGTAATAAAAAAATAAAGTAAAACAAAGTTGAAACTTTTGGATTTAAAATCAGGGGATAAAGGCTATCATCCTAATTAGATTACGCTTATGTAACTGTGATGAAGTGGTGGTGTGATTAAAGATACTGAATAAAGTAATTGTGTTAATGTTTATAAAGATGAGCTGGCATGATTTCTCGTCTATCCGCTCTGTAGTGACTAAGATCACGTCAGGGTGATATTTACTGCTTAGATCAAAGCCCTGGTAATATAGGTAAATCTTTTGTGCCATTTTCGACATGCGATTTCTAAAAACATAACTTAATGTAAGAAGAGAGCTGATCAGGTTTCTTTCCAACATACCATTAATTTTAGAAAACCATAACGATTACTGTAGATTTCTCAGACTAATAAAAGGGAACCCGTAAATGATCAGAAAGCTAAGGTGATATGATTTATAATAACCATCTCTAGTTAATTAGCCATAAATTTATTATGAATAAAAGTTTATCACGTTTTTCAACCGTGTATGACAATCACAATTATAAATCATAAGTTTATAACTTGCCATTCAAATGTAGGTGCTGCCCTTCGAAAGTTTTCCGAAGACCACCATAACATTAACACAATATATATCACACCATTAGTTCATCACAAATTACATAAGTTTCATCTAATTAGGATGATAATAAGAGTTTAGCTCATGATTAGCTTGAATATAACAACAAACAACATAGAAGATAGATATGAATTCATCGGTGAAATGGAACAATCAAACCAGTGATCCACAATGGATGATGTTTAGACAATCCCGAACTTCTTCCAAGTGTTGTATGCACCTCCTGAGCCTCTAAATGGTCTTCAAGACTTGATTCATGAGAGAATTCTGCAGAGTAACACCCCACCAAAAGCTTGCTAAAATGTTGAACTTAGGCCTCTATTTATAGGCTTTCTGGAGTGTTTAAGCACGGCCCCGTGCCTAAAAGGCACGACCCTGTGTTAGTACAATGCTTACGGAAGTTGGTCGGCTCGTACGTGCAGAGTTTGTCGGGTATGATCCCGTGACAAATGGGGTACAACCCCAAGTTTAAGGTGGGGTACGACCTCATGCCTTATGGGGCACGGCCCCGTGTTCACTTTTAGGGGACAATACTTTTTGTCCTATCAGATATCCAAACACGGGGGTGTGCCAAATTTAGCACGGGGGTGTCTTTCAGGCAAGGCATGGGGGCGTGCCTAATGAGGCATGACCCCATGCTTTGAATTGAAAGCTTGGATTTCTTCAATTTCCTGTCTAATATGCTGCTTTTGTCCATCTTGCCCTTTATAACACCTGAAAACATAATTAAAATGATTTTAAGTATGTAATCATCATTTTAAGGAAGATATTAAGGAACAATTGATGTGCTTTTAATAGTGTTTTTATATATAATTTGAAGCACATCAGCCCCATTTTACATTCTTTTGTTTCGGGGGAGAAAACATGCAAACACTATTTTGTTCTGGTTGCCTGTATTATTGATATCGCCTGTTACGTTAGTGGAGACACATTTGAAAGTCATTACAGTATCGAACTGTTAGTATTAGGATTTGCGAGGTGATTCTGAGTAGTACTACTGGGTTTGACAAACCCCGCCCGGGCTAGTCGCGCTAGCTTGATTGGAGGTCGAAGGGGTGCATAATTGACCTAAATTGCCACGGTCTGTGATAGACGTGGTGGAAAGGCATAAAACGAACACATTCAGCTTCGGTTTGAAACACTAAGTAACTTGTTTATAGGATAGCTACCTATCGATATGTTTTATATACTAAACCATATGAAACGTTTTCTAACACATTACTTGTTGATTAAACCTGTGGACTCACCAACTTTATGTTGACACACTTTAGCATGTTTTCTCAGGTCACAGGAATGCACAAAGTTAAGGACTCAACTAGGGATACATTTATGGCATACATTACATCTCAAACAATATATTTTGTCAAACAATATTAACTATTATGCTTTAGACGCATGTTGACATGATTTATCGTTGAATTACTGTTTTCAAAATGCTTTCGCAAGTATGAAACATTTATGATTGATTCAAAACTCTGATTTATTAATGTGATGTTTTGCAATTATTGATTCTGGTGTAACTGGTGTTATCTGAGACCCTGCTGTGTGATAAGCCTGATGATAAAATCCCGTTAGCGGATTTTGAGGGAGTGACAGATTGGTATCAGAGCATTAGTTATAGCAAACTAAAATAAACTTTTGCATCTCATATGCATTGCATTTTATACTATAGCTAAATTGCATTAGTTACACACACATAGATTATTAAGTTATGCTTGCTTGCTTAAGTACTGTTTGCTTTGGCGTATTCTTGTGAGCGTTCAATTACAGGGATGGTGTTTTCATTTTCTAATGCTAAGTCTAAGGGAAAAGGTCAGATAGTCCTGATTCCCCATTGTTTTCTTAACCGAATCCTTTGTTCAACCTTGGTTAATTGAACCTTGGTTTAATAACTATATCTTTGATACCTCTATCATTGATAACACTCGGTACTTGACAAGGTATGTTAGCTCGGATGAGACAAACCAGGGATGGCCATGCAAAGCAAATTAGAATCACGGATGCACACGTAATCAAAATTTGTCGGGCATGAGAAGTCTGGCAAACTCTGTCGGGTGATAACGGTCATAATCAGTACAAATTTTCATTTCTATACTTTGAGACATGAGGTCTCGGTTCTCATAAAACCTCACTATTGATATGGAAACAAATCCTTCATTCTTACTCGCATGAAAGTTCTCATCTACCTCGAGCCTTAATGAGATTCGTATTATGACTGTAAGGCCCCATTCCCGGGACGCTTACAGCTGGCCATTCATCGCTCTTAAAACATATGATTTCATTAACTTCAATAAACATTACAGCGGAATCAGTGAAATAACTTTTCATTTTACTAAAAATGCTTTTGAAAGTTAATACCACATTTATTACAAAACGTTGTTTGTTCAGATTACAGTGCAAAAACATTATACAAAAGAATGCCATCCAAAATAAGCCGAGTAGCCGCCCCATGCCATCATCAGCAACCTTACCTGCCAACTGGAAACACATAAAAAGTCAGCGTTGCTGAGTGAGTTCTAGTTTTATAATAAAACATACTTTACTTTCATTAAAACCGTTTCTTTACTTTCACGCAATCATACATCATACGTACACATAGATAGTATCATTATTATCTTTATTGTTCATTATCATTTACTTCTATCTGGATCCTGTCAAACTTTACCATCTTCATGGCACGCAGCCATGATTACTGAGGTCGAGTGAGAAGGATCCCGTTCATACTTTGTTATTACATTTAGTCCGTTCATTTCTTTCGTTCGTTCATTCTTTAACTTTCGTTCATTCAACGTATGTCATTACCATTCACATTCGTTACTTTCCTTCATATTCGTTCATAACTTCTTACTTTCATTCGTACGTTCATTACTTTCGATGACCTGTACATTACCCCGAACATTGTGCACGAAGCAGGTAACTGAGCCTGAGGTCTTTCATAGACCTCGAATATTGGGCACGGAGCTGGCTCCAGTACCTAGGGTAAGTACATTCATCACTTATATTTCCTCTTTCATTTTGGATCAATGCCTTATGCTATACCCCAAACATTGTGCACGAAGCTGATGCTGGACCTACGGTAATTAAATCACGAACATTGTGCACGAAGCTGATCCAGTCACCTAGGGCAAGCGGAAAGGATACCGTACATATGGTCAATCACAAAGATTGGACCCCAGTGTGCATCCTTCGGGGTAGCTAACCCGCACACCGTTGAGCTAACACCTTCAGTGGGTGTGCACCTCCATACATTTGCTTGCAAGCCTTTCTTACATTCATTCGTTCATTCATTAATGCATGCATTCGTTCATCATGTTCCTCTTTCATTATCTTCCACTTTACGTTACATAATACTTTCGTTTTATTCATTAACATAACACGTAAAGCCACGGAAAGATAAACATACGTCATGAATAGGAACATCAACATACACTATAGCATCATCACACAGGGCATCATCATACATACTTACCAAACATCATGCCTAAACATGCAATATCATCATCACGCCCTACATACCCTCTAAGGCCTCCAAAGGTCATCTTACATGTACCTACGGGAACTTCCATGTCAGAACTTACATCTGCACTTTCCCCCGAAGGTCAGTACTTTAACTATGCTCTTCCTCGAGTACAACATCCCTATTTGGGCGTATGGACACCCTTCAGTCGCACGGCCTTCATGCGAATGAACCTCATGCCATTGGACTTATGCGGATGAACACCAATGCGGATGAACACCCAATCATGCGAATGGACCTCATGCGGTTGAACACTATGCGAATGGACCTTATGCGAATGGACCTCATGCGATTGGACTTATGCGGATGAGTACCTATGCGACTGGGCTCTCAGTCGCATGACTCCCCATGCGACTAACCCTCTAGTCATGCGACTGAACCTCAATCGTGCGTCTGATCCCCAATCGCACTCCAATCGACCGAATGGCCTCCAGTCGGTCGCCTAGCCCTAACTGATGCAGAATGCAGTTCATCCCGAACCCAATCTGCCATTTTCGACTCCAAGCTCATCCAAACCCATTCTAAGCCCAAATCAACCATCCTAAACCTTAGGAATGCATACTACAACACCAATCAAGCACACACAAGCCCGAAAACATACTCCAAACGCATCACACGCAAACACCCCCAAATGGGTCAAACACACACACATACAAAAACGGGTTTACTATGTGTTCCAGCCCCAAATTAGTTGAAAAAGAGTAAAATAGGGGTCCTAGAACTCACACAAACTACAAGAAGAAGAAGAGCTTCATGTTGACTCGCTACCCGACGATTTCGTGCTCGGATCCACCCGAACAAACCCTTTTTCTCTCTTTTCTCTCTTTTTTCTCTCTTCTTCTCTTTTTGCTGAGTTTTCACAAGAGTGGGGAGGATGTGGCTGCCCTCCCCCTCTTAATCCCCCATTTTTACGAATTTTCTCTCGTTTTGGCAAGTTTGGTCCCCAAACTTTGGACTTTATTTCTTTTTCTTCTTTCGTCGGCTACTAGGAAAATATCTGGGTGTTACAAGTTCACCCCCCTTATTTAGGTTTCGTCCCTGAAACCTGTTATTCCTCAAAAAACGTGGGTAATATTATCTCATTTCTTCTTCGGTCTCCCACATTGACTCGGATCCTTCCTATGCTTCCACTATACATGCACAAGAGGAACCACTTGATTTCTCAGCCTCTTCTCTTTTCGATCGATGATTGTCACTGTTTGTTCCACATAATTGAGCCATTCTTCTACTTCGATATCCTCCAGTGGAACAATCATATCTTCATCTGCCAAACACTTCCTTAGATGAGATATGTGGAATGTAGGATGAATTCCACTTAACTCATCTGGTAACTCCAATCTATAGGCCACCTCTCCTACTCGAGCAATGATTCGGAAAGGGCCTATGTATCTCGGGCTCAACTTGCCCCACTTTTGGAAACAAATGATACCTTTCCTAGGTTAGACCTTCAACATAACCCGGTCACCCACCTAGAACTCAATCGGTCTGCGTCGTTTATAAGCATACGACTTCTGTCTATCTTTGGCTGCCTTCATGAAGGCATTGATCCTTTCAAGCTTTTCGGTCATACCCTCGATCACCTCGACGCTCCCTAACTCTTTATGACCAATATCACCCCAACAAACGGGTGTTCTGCATCTCCTACCGTATAGCATCTCATAAGGTGGCATACCAATGCTGGCATGATAGCTGTTGTTGTATGAGAATTCAGCTAACGGTAAGTGGTCATCCCAACTTCCCCCAAAATCAATCACACATGCCCGAAGCATGTCCTCTAATGTCTGAATGGTCCTTTCTGACTGACCATCAGTTTAGGGATGATAAGCCGTGCTGATATGTAATCTCGTCCCCATAGCGTCGTGGAACTTCTTCCAGAATTTAGATGTAAACCGGGTGTCACGATCGGACACAATAGACACCGGCAGACCATGACGAATTACAATTTCCTTGATGAACAGATCAGCCAACCTCTCAGATGAATATGTCTCTCGGATCGGTAGGAAGTGAGTACTCTTCATCAAACGGTCAACTATCACCCATATAGCGTCATACCCTTTCGGAGTACGTGGCAGCTTCGTAATGAAATCCATGGTGATGTGCTCCCACTTCCATTCCAGTATATCCAAAGGTTGGATCTTCCCATACGGTTTTTGATGCTCGACCTTCACTTGCAAGCAAGTAAGGCACTTACTCACATACTCCACTACATCACGCTTCATACCCGGCCACCAATAATCTTTCTTCATGTCTCGATACATCTTTGTAGCACCGGGATGAATAGAGTATCGAGTCTTGTGAGCTTCATCCATAATCTTCATGCGTAGATCCCCAAGATGAGGAATCCACATCCGCCCGAATCGGTTTTTAACACCAAGTGTGTTTTCACCCAATTCCGCAACCAAACCTCTCATCCTTTCAGAGTTAAGATGATCTTCCTTCAATGCCTCATCTTGAAACTCTTTGACTTGATTCATCACATCAGAGGTCATAATCAACTGGTACGCTTTCACCCTAATCGGCTCGGGTCTTTCCTTTCGGCTAAGGGCGTCCGCCACCACGTTGGCTTTGCCCGGATGATAATGGATCTCACAGTCATAATCCTTTATGAGCTCCAACCATCGCCTCTGCCTCATGTTCAAGTCTTTCTTCTCGAAGAAATACTTCAAGCTCTTGTGGTTAGCGAAAATGGTGCACTTCGTCCCGTAAAGATAGTGCCTCCAAATCGTTAGTGCAAAGACCACGGCTGCTAGCTCCAAGTCATGAGTAGGATAGTTAACCTCATGAACCTTTAACTGTCGGGATGCGTAGGCTATAACTTTTCCTCTCTGCATTAACACACACCACAACCCTGAGTAGGAAGCATCAGAATAAACCACCAGATCTTCACTTCCATCGGGTAATGTCAGAACAGGAACTTGAGTCAATCTCGTCTTTAATTCTTCGAAAACCTTCTCTTGAGCTTGAGCCCATACAAACTTTACATATTTCCAGATCAACTTGGTTAGTGGAGAAGCGATCTTTGAGAAGTCTTGAATGAATCTTCTGTAATGGCCCGACAAACCCAAGAAACTACGGATCTCGGATGGCGTCTTTGGAGACTTCCATTGCATCACCGCTTCCACCTTTGCCGGATCCACCATAATCCCCTCTGGATTCACCACGTGACCCAAGAATTGAACTTCGCGCAACCAGAACGTGCACTTGGAGATGGCATACAACTTCTCCGTTCTCAATGTCTCCAACACCTCTCGAATGTGACCGGCATGCTATATCTTGTTTTTTGAATAAATCAGGATATCATCAATAAACACAATCACTGATTTATCTAACATCGGCCGACACACTCGGTTCATCAGATCCATAAAAGCAGTTGGCGCATTGGTCAAACTAAAAGACATGACAAGAAACTCGTAGTGACCATAGCGCGTGCGAAAAGCTGTTTTAGGAATATCCTGCTCTTTCACCTTTAGCTGATAGTAGCCAGATCGAAGTTCTATCCTTGAAAACCAACTAGCACCTTGAAGCTGGTCAAACAAATCATCTATCCTCGGTAACGGATACCGATTCTTCACTATCAGCTTGTTCAGCTCACGGTAGTCTATACACATCCTCAGACTACCGTCCTTCTTCTTTACGAATAAGACCGCAACACCCCAAGGAGAGATACTCGGTCTAATAAACCCTTTATCAAGCAGCTCTTGCAACTGCTCCATCAACTCTTTCATCTCCGTCGGAGCCAACCGATGCGGTGCCTTGGCAACAGGTTGGGCACCCGGTATCAGATCAATCTGAAACTTGATCTCTCGGTCAGGTGGTACTCTGGAAAGTCTTCGAGAAACACATCTGAAAAGTCACACACAACCGGAACATTGGATAGTTGTGGTATTGGTGTTTCCACATCCTTTACATAACACAAGTAGGCACTACATCCACGCCTCATACACTTTCCTGCCACCGCCATAGAGATTACTTTTGGGATCATCATGACCCGCTCCCCATAAACAGTTACCGAACTCCCGTCAGGCGCTATCAAACGAATCATCTTCTTTCGACACACTATATTCGCCTCGAAGTCCGCCAACCAATCCATCCCAAGAACCAAATCGAAACCGCCTAGGATCATCATAAACGGTCGAACAGGAAACTTATGACCTTCTAATTCCACATCACAGTTCTCTACCATCTCAGAAATCCTGGTAGACTTACCTATAGCAGTTTCAACATTAAAGGGCGCGTCAACTCATCTACTATTAACAGGCAGTTTAGCACAGAAAGCGGTAGAAATAAAACTCTTACTAGCACCCGAATCAAACAACACAGAAGCTAAAGTTTGGTTCACTAAAAATGTACCGGACACAACAAAAGGGTTAGTCCTAGCCTCCTCTTGTGTCATAGTGAACGCCCTAGCGCTCGCCCTCGGTCCTTCACTTCCCATCTTCTTCACCCCGGAACCCTCAGCTCTCGGCTTCTTACAGTCTTTACTCATATGACCACTTTCCCCACAGTTGAAGCACCTCGTACCCCTGCAATCTCTAGCCATATGACCAGGTTTCCCACACTTAAAACAAACGTTCAACCCCCATCTACACTCGCCACTGTGCTCCTTCCCACATTTGCCACACTTTCTCGATCCTGTACCCGGTGTGGCTACACGGCGATCATCCACCCGTGCCTTCTTGTTACCTGTAGAGGACTCACCCCGACCAAACCTCTTCCCATTCTAGTTTCGATCACCACCACCCTTCCTACTACCTTCAGTCACCACCACTACAGCCCTTTCATCATACAGTCTCCCCGCCAAGTCCACCGCCGACCTAAAGGTACTCGGTCGGGCAGCGATCATATGCCTGCGAATATCCGCTGGCCCCTGAATGTATCTCTTGATCTTCTGTGACAGAGGCGTCACCTGATCCGGCACCAAATGTGCCATCTCGTTGAACTTCGTGGTGTACTGCTGATGTGTCATAGTTCCCGCCTCCAGCTGCAGGAAGTCCCTCTCAACCTTGTTCATTTCCCGGTGAGGACAAAACTCCTCAATCACCAACTTTTTCAGCTCCGACCATCTCATCCTTCCAATGGCCCTGCTACCCTCGGCTTGGACTATGTTGTCCCACCAGCATAAAGCCGAGTCCACAAAAGAATGGGCAGCAAACTTCACCTTTTGGTCCTCCCTGCACTCGCTGATATTCAGAACAGCTTCCATTTCCCTCACCCATCGGTGAGCAGCAGCAACAGTGTCGTTTCCATCAAAAGTAAGGGGCTTGCATCGTTGGAACGCCCCGTAGTTACAGCCTCGTGTCGGTTCCTACACAGGCTCTTCCTCCTCCTCCTCATCATCGGAGGGAATTGTTTCAGTCTCCGGTTGCTCCCGACCTCCCGAGGACCGGTTCCTCTCTTGCCTTTCCCTTTCGCTTACTGCTTTAATCACTTCGGTCACCACAGACGGTAAAATTGTCTGCATGACCTGATGCACTTCTTCAACCACCGCCTCTTTCACCGAGGCCCTCAAATTTGCACTCTCATCACCCCCTTCCGGATGGGGGGTCTTGGGTCCCTCAGGAACCACCTTCTTAACTCTAGGCCTGCCTCTTTTGCGCCGCGATGTCGCACACGGTCATTCAAGGGAATAGCTCAGTTTATGTCAAGTATAGTAAGTCCTTAATTATAATGGTCAATTGTGATTAGCCACTTACTTTACTCTTCATACCCCGAGCATTACCTGTTCTGACTACACCAGTATCTAAATCTACCAGCAACACATAAACCACATAACATGCGCACATAATTCCGGTTAATATTAAGAAAATACCCGATGGCACGCAGCTACTCAGATTGGCATCCCATCCCTTTCCGTCCCATTCTCAGTTTAAGTTAAGGTTTATTTTAAAATTTTACCCATTTCACTTAAACTTTGGCTCTGATACCAACTTGTAAAGCCCCGTTCCCAGGACGCTTACAGCTGGCCATTCATTGCTCTTAAAACATATGACTTCATTAACTTTAATAAACATTACAGCGGAATCAATGAAATAACTTTTCATTTTACTATAAATGCTTTTGCAAGTTAATACAACATTCATTACAAAACGTTGTTAGTTCAGATTACAGTGCAAAAACATTATACAAAAGAATGCCATCCAAAATAAGCCGAGTAGCCGCCCTATGCCATCCTCAGCAACCTTACCTGCTAACTGGAAACACATAAAAAGTCAGCGTTGCTGAGTGAGTTCTAGTTTTATAATAAAACATACTTTACTTTCATTAAAACCGTTTCTTTACTTTCACGCAATCATACATCATACGTACACATAGATAGTATCATTATTATCTTTATTGTTCATTATCATTTACTTCTATCTGGATCCTGTCAAACTTTACCATCTTCATGGCACGCAGCCATGACTACTGAAGTCGAGTGACAAGGATCCCGTTCATACTTTGTTATTACATTTAGTCCGTTCATTTCTTTCGTTCGTTCGTTCTTTAACTTTCGTTCATTCAACGTATGTCATTACCATTCACATTCGTTACTTTCCTTCATATTCGTTCATAACTTCTTACTTTTATTCGTACGTTCATTACTTTCGATGACCTGTACATTACCCCGAACATTGTGCACGAAGCGGGTAACTGAGCCTGAGGTCTTTCATAGACCTCAAACATTAGGCACGGAGCTGGATCCAGTACCTTGGGTAAGTACATTCATCACTTATCTTTCCTCTTTCATTTTGGATCAATGCCTTATGCTATACCCCGAACATTATGCACGAAGCTGATGCTGGACCTGTGGTAATTAAATCACGAACATTATGCACGAAGCTGATCCAGTCACCTAGGATAAGCGGCACGGATCCCGTACATATGGTCAATCATAAAGATTGGACCCCAGTGTGCATCCTTCGGGGTAGCTAACCCGCACACCGTTGAGCTAACACCTTCATTGGGTGTGCACCTCCATACATTTGCTTGCAAGCCTTTCTTACATTCATTCGTTCAATCATTAATACATGCATTCGTTCATCATGTTCCTCTTTCATTATCTTTCACTTTACGTTACATAATACTTTCGTTTTATTCATTAACATAACACGTAAAGCCACGGAAAAATAAACATATGTCATGAATAGGAACATCAACATACACTATAGCATCATCACACAGGGCATCATCATACATACTTAACATACATCATTCCTAAACATGCAACATCATCATCACGCCCTACATACCCTCTAAGGCCTCCAAAGGTCATCTTACATGTACCTACAAGAACTTCCATGTCAAAACTTACATCTGCACTTTCCCTCGAAGGTCAGTACTTTAACTATGCTCCTCCTCGAGTACAACAGCCCTATTTGGGCGTATGGACACCCTTCAGTCGCACGGTCTTCATGCGATTGAACCTCATACGATTGGACTTATGTGGATGAACACCAATGCGGATGAACACCCAATCGTGCGAATGGACCTCATGCGGTTGAACACTATGCGAATGGACCTTATGCGAATGGACCTCATGCGATTGGACATATGCGGATGAGTACCTATGTGACTGGACTCTCAGTCGCATGAATCCCCATGCGACTAACCCTCTAGTCGTGCGACTGAACCTCAATCATGCGACTGAATCTCAATCGTGCGACTGAACCCCAATCGCACTCCAGTCGGCCGAATGGCCTCCACTCGGTCGCCTAGCCCTAACTGATGCAGAATCCAGTTCATCCCGAACCCAATCTGCCATTTTTGACCTCCAAGCTTATCCGAACCCATTCTAAGCCCAAATCAACCATCCTAAACCTTAGGAATGCATACTGCAACACCATTCAAGCACACACAAGCCCAAAAACATACCCCAAACGCATCACACGTAAACACCCCCAAATGGGTCAAACACACGCACACACAAAAACAGGTTTACTATGTGTTCTAGCCCCAAATCAGATGAAAACAAGTAAAATAGGGGTCCTAGAAATCACACAAACTACAAGAAGAAGAAGAGCTTCGTGTTGACTCGCTACCCAACGATTTTCGTGCTCGGATCCACCCGAACAAACCATTTTTCTCTCTTTTCTCTCTTCTTCTCTTTTTGCTGAGTTTTCACAAGAGTGGGGAGGATGTGGCTTCCCTCCCCCTCTTAATCCCCAATTTTTACGAATTTTCTCCCGTTTTGGCAAGTTTGGTCCCCCAACTTTGGACTTTATTTCTTTTTCTTCTTTTGTTGGCTACAAGGAAAATATCTGGGTGTTACAATGATATTAGTCCTAGTCTCTATGAGACGTTGCTCTTTCTAGCATTTCAGTGATCATGCAATAATATTCATCTACAATGTGCCAGATCTTGAAAAGTTGCAATAGAGTGATGATACTCCCTGTGCATGTAGTTCTTGTTCATGGATTGATCTTAAGACTTAGAGTCTTGGTAATTTGAGTGTTCCAACATTCATTTCATTTGATATTTATCATGTTTAAGCGTATGTTACATTTGTTTGTTCCCCCGTGGTGGGATCCAGTCAGATTTTTTTGGCTGATTACGTTAGCATGGGACTGAATAGCAAAATATTATGATAACCTCGTCCATTACATCTCTTCTTTTCCATTATAAGCAACAAGTGTAACCATAATCACCATGGGCCATGTAATAAGAACATTTGAGAGCGTTGTGGAGAAATTTGGCTATACATTCAAGAACTGTCGTGTGAACATCCCGGACAGGTCACCTTAACCATAAGAAACATAAAAGAGATGTATGAGTATGGACAATCTGTGTATTTAAAGAGAAACTATTCGAGGCTCAAGAAGATAGGGAATCGGTAGAAATGGTAGTTCTGCTTCATCATTATCTCATTCGAGTACCGATGGAAGTTTTATACCCAGTAACTTGAGTGGACTGCTAGAGGTAGTTCTACCAGCTTAAGTTCCAGAATCTACCATAAAAGTAACCGATAGTAGAACTATAACCGCCACCCATGTGCTTGGCAGTTCTAATCTAGGTTTGTCTAGACATTCGTTCGATATAAATCGGATTCCTATTACCCATGGTATCTTTGATGTCATGGTTGAAATGGATGGACTGTCTAAAAACCAAATAGAGATCATTATGGAAACAAACTGATTAAGTTACCTCTTCCTAGTGATGGGATCCTTACGGTAGAAGGGCATAGGGTTGGTGTTGTGTTTGGCATCATCTCATACGTGAAGGTGCATAAATATCTCAAGAAAAAGCATTTCGCTTTACTTACACTAGTTACTGAGAAGAAGGCGGATGAGAAGCGTGTTGAAGATATTCAGTTTTCAGAGACTTTTTAGAAGTATTTTTGAATACTTACCTAGCCTTCCTCCGAACAAACAGGTAGAGTTCCAGATTGAGTTAGCACCTGGAACAGCTCCAATCGATAGGGCGCCGTACCGTCTGGCACCAAACGAACTACAAGAGTTGTCTAAGCAATTGTAGGAATTGTTAGACAAGGGATTCATACATCCCAGCTCTTCATCCTAGGGAGCTCCAGTGCTTTTCGTGAAAAAAAAAAGAAGGATGGAACTTTCAGAATATGTATTGATTATCGGAAATTGAACAAAGCTACAGTTTTAGGATCGTTATCCACTTCCGCGCACTGATGATTTGTTCGATCAGCTTCAAGGGTCGAGTTTTTATTCCAAGATAGATCTGAGGACGAATATGACCAACTGAGGGCTCGAGATGAGGACATTTCAAAGACCGCGTTCAGAACTAGATATGGCCACTACGAGTTTTTGGTTATGCCATTTGGGTTGACCAATGCACCAGTGGTTTTCATGCATCTTATAAACCCAGTGTGCAAACCCTATTTGGACAAGTTCATCATAGTCTTCATCGATGACATCCTTATTTATTCAAAGAATAAGGAAGAACACGGGAACACTTTAGACTGGTTTTGGAACTGCTGAAACGAGAACAATTGTATGCTAAGTTTCCAAAGTGTGACTTCTGGATATGAGAAGTCCAATTCTTGGGTCATGTGGTCAATGAGAATGGAATACATGTTGACCCGGGAAAAATAGAAGCCATCAAGAACTGGGCTACGCCTAAGACTCCGACTGAGGTACGACAGTTTCTTGGATTGGCTGGCTATTATCGACGATTTATCAAAGGGTTTTCAAAGATTGCCCAACCTCTCACCGCGTTAACACATAAAGGCACCACATACAATTGGGGTGACAAACAAGAATCCGCATTTAAGGTTCTGAAGTAGAAACTCTATATGGCACCGATTCTATCCCTACCTGAGGGAACAGACGATTTTGTAGTGTATTATGATGCTTCCATTCAAGGTCTCGGTTGTGTGCTAATGCAACGCGAGAAGGTGATCGCTTATGCTTCTAGCCAATTAAAAGTTCATGAGAAAAACTACACAACACACAACTTAGAGTTGGAAGCCATTGTGTTTGCACTCAAGATATGGAGAGATTACTTGTATGGTACCAAGTGCACCATATACATCGATCACAAGAGTCTCCAGCACATCTTTGAACAAAAGGATTTAAACATGAGACGACGTTGTTGGGTCGAACTATTAAACGACTATGACTGTGCGATCAAGTATCATCTAGGTAAGGCTAATGTAGTAGCTGACGCCTTAAGTCGAAAGGAATCCTCTAAGCCAAAATGAGTTAGAGCATTACAACTTACCATCCATCCACATCGGATTACCTGATCAGACCCATAATGCTCAACTTGAAGCTTTGAAGGACGAGAACTTGAAGGCAGAGTCCATGCGGGGCATGGAAAAGCAACTAGAGACCAAACCTGACAGTATTCGATACTTCATGGAAGGAATATGGGGTCCTTTGTATGGAGATTTACGAAAGCTGGTAATGGATGAAGCTCACAAGTCACGATATTCTATTCATCCAGGTTCGGATAAAATGTATCAAGATTTGAATGTCCTATACTGGTGGCCAAACATGAAAGCTGATATTACCACTTATGTAAGCAGATGTTTAACATGTTCTAAGGTTGAGGTGGAGTATCAAAGGCCATCCGGCTTACTTCAACAACTGGAGATTCAAGTATGGATGTGGGAACAAATATCAATGGATTTCATCATGAAACTGGCTCAGACTCCCAGCGGATGCGATACCATTTAGGTGATTGTAGATCACTTGATGAAATCCGCACATTTCCTGACAATCCGAGAGACTGACCGAATGGAAAAGTTGACTCGTATCTACCTAAGAGAAATAGTCTCTTGGCACGGTGTACCAATTTCCATTATCTTCGATCGTGATGCACGATTCACTTCACATTTCTGGCAATCTTTACAATGATCATTGGGAACGCGGCTAGACATGAGCATGGCGTACCATCCTCAAACTGATGGTCAAAGTGAGCGTACGATCCAGACTCTGGAAGACATGTTGCGCGCCTGCGTGATTGATTTTGGCAGGAGTTGGGAAACTCACTTACCTTTAGTTAAGTTTTCTTACAACAACAGTTATTACACCTTAATCAAGACCTCTCCGTTTAAGGCACTGCATGGATGTAAGTGTCGATCACCTATCTGTTGGGCAGAAGTTGGAGAAAGCCAACTTACGGGGGTCCTGAGCTTATGCAAGTGAAGACTGAGGATCATGTAAATTCATAATCGTATGGCAGCGGCACATGATTGACAGAAGAGTTATGCTAATAAGCATCGTAAACCATTAGAATTCTAAGTTAGTGACAAGGTACTTCTAAAAGTCTCACCTTGGAAATGTGTAATACGCTTTTGAAAGCATGGAAAACTAAACCCTAGATACGTTGGGCCATTTGAGTTTGTTATACGGGTTGGCCCAGTAGCATATCAGCTGAATTTACCTGAGGAGCTTAATGGAATACACAACATGTTTCATGTTTCAAATCTGAGGGAATGTCTAGCTGACGAATCACTTGTTGTTCCCTTAGAGGAATAAGAAATTAAAAAACAGCTTCATTTCGTCGAAGAACCAGTGGAAACCATGGATCAAGAAGTCGAATCCCTAAAGCGAAGTAAGATCCCTATTGAACGCGTCAGGAGGAACTCGAAGCGTGGACCAGTGTTTACCTAGGAATGCGAGGATCAAATGAAAAAGAAGTATCCACAACTATTCAAGGATCAGACTTCCACTTTTTTTAAAGTATCATTTTTAAGATATCTTTTCTTTCAATTTCGAGATGAAATTCCCTTCAACAAGGGGATGATGTTGCAACTCTTGCGAAACCTTACGTTCCTTGGTCTTGGTTATTTCAGAAACTCTCAAAAAACCTACCATGTCTACGTTCCAGATAATTGACCATCTTACTCATTACGTTCGTTGACCCTAATCTTCTAATTTTCGTGACGAAAATTTCTTCAACAAGGGGATGATATGACACCCCGTAATTTTCAGGTTAAACATCACTACTACCTTCCGCCATTTTAAATAAACCAACTTTTAGTTAAATGAGTAGTAACTTAAATAAATTAACTTAAAAGCTTAAGATATACAAACTTGGAGGACTAAAGTTTAATTATAATCCTAAAGCTTAAGTTATAGAAACTTAGGGGACTAAATGGCAATTATAGCATCCATAAACTACACAAACCGCAACCAACTCCCCCATCCAATATCATCTTCTTCCTAGCAACCCTAATCACTCCCTGTCATCAATATCACCACCGGGAGCAACTCCGGTGACTTTCCTCCTCTCACGGCTTCAGCGGCTTTCGTTCGCAGCCATGTTTACCAAAGGTTCCTCCTTCCGACGTTGAGTCCGCCAAGAGAACTCCTCAACAAAACACCATAACGACAACCGTCACCGATAGAATCCTCCATCGCAAACCGCACCTGCGGCAACCCTGTTCGGTATGATTCTCCTCTTCTTCATTTAATATTGTTCAATTTCGAGTACAGTTCTCCTCCGTTCATGACTCGTGTTTATTGTGGTGCCAGTTTTGGGTTGTTGTGTTGATGTGCATGTCGAAGGGTGTATGTTGGGTAACGGTTTTTGGCAGCCCGTTTGGGCAAGGATTGTTATGGTTGGGTGGTTGTACCCGTGAGTGTGTAAGGGTTGTGTGTATACATATATATATGCATGCGATTGTATATGTGTTTGTGTGTGCTTTGTGTGTGAATTGGTGTGTGTGTGTGTGTGTTTCTTTATTCCTTTCTACCGAATGAATGCATATTTGTGTGTGTATGTAATATGCATGTGTGTTGCGCAATCACGTGTGTGTTTAAAATTTTTATTCATTATGTGTGCATATATATATACCCTAAGGTGTATGTATGTTCTTGTGTTATAGGTACAGCCTATATGTGTGTTTTGATATGTGGTTTGAAGTATACGTATCATGCATGCATGATTGTGAGTATGTCGTGTATGTAGTGAGGATGTGGGTGCCATGGTGGGATGAGTATGATGTTGGGTTGTCTTCTTCTGCCATGTATATGGTAGTGGAGGATTTGTTCATTATTTGGCATGAATGAAAGGCATGGGTATGTATTTAGGAGTTGTGATAGTATATAAATCAAAGTGCAATCTTCGGTTAGTCGGGTTTGGATGATATGGGTGTGTTGATCGCATGGCAATGTGTGTTAGGTGGGTTCGTATACGTGCTCACCATGAGATGTGTGCATAAATGCGTGTAAGGTATGAAGGGAAAAATATATATTATGTGTGGAGCATGGGCTGAATAATATAAATATATTTATAGCACGTATGTGGGGGTATAAGTTGCATAATATATATAAATATATATATTTTACGTGTTATCTTTATGTAATATATATAAATGTGTCATATATATGTATGTGATAAGTATATTGTGGGTGTGTTGTATGTATTAAATAATGTGGGTTCTACAATATAAATTTATACATTTAAAATGTATAAGTAATACTTAAGTGTATTGTCGCGAATATGTGAGAATAATTGAGTTTTATGCGTGCGTGATGTTTTGTTGGTCGTGCTTGCTTGTGAATGTAGAATTTAATCATTAGCCCGCAACGTAATCGAGTCGTGAAATGCGAAACCGTACAATCATTATATTAATATCAAGTAATTATTATTAATTATATAATAAATGGAATTTAGGTTAACTGGAGACCTAACTTCCCGTTCTCTGCGTTAGTTTGTTGCTGTGCTTTTAAGGTGAGTTTTCACGACCCCATTTTACATTCTTTCCTTTTCGGGGGAGAAAACATGCAAACACTATTTTTGTTATGGTTGCCAGTATTATTGATATCGTCTGTTACGTTAGTGGAGACACATTTAAAAGTCATTACAGTATCGAACCGTTAGTATTTGGATTAGCGAGGAAATTCTGAGTAGTACTGCTGGGTTTGACAAACTCTGCCCGGGCTAGTCGCGCTAGCTTGATTGGAAGTCGAACGGGTGCATAATTGACCTAATGATTGCCACGGTCTATGATAGATGTGGTGGAAAGGCATAAAACACACACAGTCAGCTTTGGTTTGAAACACTAAGTAACTTATTTACAGGCTAGCTACCTATCGATATGCTTTATATACTAAACCATATGAAACATTTTCTGACACATTACTTGTTGATTAAACCTGGTGACTCACCAACTTTATGTTGACACACTTTAGCATGTTTTCTCTGGTCACAGGAATGCACAAAGTTAAGGACTCTGTGACACCCGGTAATTTTACGTTACCAAACTTCGTTAGTCTCGTTAAGTCTTGCATACACGTGTCTTGAGCACACACTGGTTGTCATTTAACATTGGTGACCTAATGATAATTAATAATGTTAGATTAATGATAATCTAACTGATTATGTGATTACTGCGTTATGTTTATATGCTTGTGTGTTTTACATGTAAATTGAGAATTAATCGCGTAACGTGGAAACGTGTGTATAGATTCGTATGTTTTATGTTTTATAAAGATCAAATGTATAAAGGTTACCATGAGTTAACATGCTTATTAATTTAGTTAAAAAAAACACTTTTAAAAGAGTTTAAGCTTGCTTTTTATAAGCGTACAAAGTGAAAGGGGTAAAAGGGTAACTTTAAAGGAATTAAAAACTAAAACACACCTCTAGAACATCATTTGGCCGACTCTCTTCTTCTACACCCTTCTCCGCTTCGAAAATCAGCCAAGAACAAGCATTTGGCTGCGATTTTGGACCGAATTCAAGCAATACAACAAGTTACAAGCATCAATTCGTGTTCTATTGCAAGAACTAAAGGTTAGTTTTGATGTTTTAAGTGGTTCCTTAAGTTGGCCGAGGCTTTAGGGATAAATTGATGTTCTTGGTGATGATTTTTGGGTTAATTGATGATGCTAGTAGTTTAGTTTGATGGTATACATCTTGTTTGATATCGATTATGCAGGAATTATACGTTTTTGTTGATTAATTCGTGGATTTTGATACATGATGAACCCTATTTCGAATTTGAGGTTAATTACTTGAAATTGATGGTTTTTTGATGATTTCATGATGTTAGTTTGATTGGATGAATGCTAGAATACGTTGATCTTGCAAGAAATTGATGAATTGAAAGTTTTGTTCATGGGTTACTAATAATAGTACCTTTATAATTGTATATAAGGCTGAATTATTGATGTTTTGATGTTATGGATGTGTTCATGGTGATAATTAGACGTTAGATTGTTATTATTATCATTGGGAATTCAAGAATACATGTTATAGTTCATACCTTACTAAATATAGTAACTTTTTGTTGTATGAATTGCTGAATTATGCTGATTTTGGTGTGGTTAACCATGCCTAGTTATGTTATGAGCTTGATTAGGCTTGTGATTGATGAATTTGTGATTGCTATGGATAGTAGATCACTTTTGGGTATTACTTTCCCAAAAGGGAAACTTTATTTTCAAGGAACGTTGGATATTGTGAATTTGACACGTTCTTGATATTAGGATCATGCTAAAGTGGTTATTAAGGGTGCCTATTGTGATAGAATGTGTTAATTGGTTTGTATGGAACTTGATGATCATGCATGATGTTGAATGATGATTACTAACTAGGACGTCATGTTTGGGACTGGAAATTGATTGATGTGGTGTATGTTAACCATGCTTGAGGAATGATTATGTTGCTTAAATGAATTACAACTCATAATGTCACCAACGGGTCAAACGGGTCAACCGGGTCAAACGTGTCTATTTTCTGAAACCTAGAGTCCTTGGTTGTATGTGCTTAGGGTTCCACATGTTCTCTGTTTGCACGTACTTATGCACATACATGATCTAGGTAACCTCTGAAGGTTGTTGGTTCACTTATTCTCCAAGTCAACTTTAAATAGTTGTTACGCATACTAGGTGAGTTTACAGCCCCACTTTTACTTTACACTCTTTTTGGGGGAGAGAAACATGTTACTTTCATAAACGTTACATTACATTGGATTTTTGTAATACTGCATATACCTGATACTATAGTGTTATACTTTGCCCTTCGGACCGTTAATATGCAAATAGCGAGGTGATTGTTAGTAGATCTATTGGGTTTGACATGCCCCACCCGGGCTAGTCGCGCTAGCTTGACTGGAGGTCAAACGGGTGAATGGTCAGCCTGTTTTACAGTGCCGTGGTGGGGAAACCACAGCCGGGCCTACATTATTACTATTGATTACATGACAGCTCGGTCGTGACTTCATACACATAGTGATTGCTCTGGGATAGCTACCCATTATATGCTTTGATTACTAATCCAGGAATTTCATTACTGATACTTACTGTTTTCTGATAAACCTGTGAACTCACCAGTCTTGTACTGACTTTTGCATGTTTTCTATAAGGTCATTGAAATGGCACGTTTAGGAGCACAGCATCCACTACATGTCATTCCGCATTCATCCCAAACTGTTTTCAAGTTTTATTTTCATTTACATTACATAACTTGGATTGGGCGCGTGTTTACGTATTTCAAACTATTGTTAAATGTTTTTTCTGTTTTCGCTTCCGCAATACTTAAATACAGATTGGTTTATTCCAATATTATTAAGCAATTTATACATTTTGTAATTGTCAAGTCATTTGGTGTAACTATGCTTATCTGAGATCCTGGTTATGTCATATGCCTAGCGGTAAAACCTCGTTTATGGAAATTGAGGGTGTGACAGAGTGGTATCAGAGCCAGGTTATAGTGAACTAAAATGAACTATGCATCTCATTTGCATTGCATTTTAGACTATAGTTGGATTTGCATTAGTTACACACACATAGATTACTAAGTTGTACTTACTTAATTTGGTTGCCTGAGAACTTTTGCTTTAACGTATCCCTGTGAGCTTACGACTACAGGGATGGTGGCTTCGAGTTGCTGTGAGTCACGGAAGGGGTTACTTATGAATTTCCTGAACATTACTGATCCTTCCGTATACTTTGATTAATCGACCCCGATATAATACTTACATATTTGGTACTCCTATCGTTGATGACCACTGTACTTGACAAGATATGTTAGCATGATAGGAGGAACCGGTGGTGATCATGCAAAGCAAATTACCATTACGGGTGCACACGTAATTGTAATTTATCGTGCATGCTAAGTCCGGTGAATTTGTTCGCGTGGTAACGTTATAGTCAGTATAAGTCATCATTTCTACACCTTGAGCAAGAAAGTCTTGGTTTTCATAAAACATTGCTACTGATGTGGAAACTATCTATCAGTTCTACTCGTATGAATGCTCACTCTTACCTTGAATTTGGATGAAATTCAAACCATGACATTTGTGCTAATCCCTCGGATTCGAACTGATTCTCTAGCCTGTCTATTTCTTTAAATCCTTAGATTTCTCTTCCTTTTCATTCCAAGAAAAAAGGTTTATTTACATGTGACTGATAGCTTTGGATTTTGATATTTGGTTGGATATTTACTTATTTATGTATATGGTAATTTAAAGAATGTCTGGAAGAGAACGTGGACGTGGAAGAGGTAACATCTCCATGACGTTTGCAGAATTGGCGGCGCTAATCAATCAGAGTGTTACCGCAGCGTTGGCAAGCCAACACCCTCCACAACAGAATCACATTGGACAACCACTTACACCTACAAGTCCTTTATGGACTGCAAACCTAATCCATTCAGTGGAACTGAGGGAGCAATGGGACTGCTCCGTTGGTTCGAAAAGCTGGAGTCGGTGTTTGAAATCTGTAACTGCCCTGCCGAGAGTAGGGTGAAATATGTTGCTGCTACCATGGATGGTGCTGCACTGAGCTGGTGGAATACGCAAGTCCAGATGTTGGGTGTTGAAGCTGCAAATGCCATGACTTGGGAAGAATTCAAGAGTCTGCTGAAAGAGGAATACTGCTCCAGAGATGAAGTGTAGAGACTAGAAACTGAATTCTGGAATTTAAAAATGGTGGGTTTCGAGATTGAAGTCTACATGACTGTTCCCACGAGTTGGCTACCTTATGTCCCACTATGATCAACTCGGCTTACAAACGAGTTGAAAGGTATATCGATGGACTAGTACCGGAAATACAGAGCATGGTCACCACTGCTAGACCAGCTAACATTCAGGAAGCTGTCCAACTGGCCCACAAGCTGACTGACCAGGCTGTCACTCAGGGTAAACTGCCCCCACGTGGTGCTGCATCTGGTTCCAACGATAACAAGAGGAAATGGGAACCATCTGCCAGCGGGAAGCAATCTTCATCCTCTACTCATCAACCCCAACACAAGAAGTCAACCCGTCCCAATCTTCTCATGACATGGGGAATTCGGGTGGCTATCACGGAAATCTTCTGAAGTGTAACAAATGTAAGTTCCATCATACTGGGCAATGCACAAGGAACACTTATGAGAGGTGTGGAAAGTTTGGGCACGTTGCTAAAAACTGCAGGGTAAACCTCTCGGGAAAAACACCTCAGTAGCAGCAAAACTATAACCGTACTGGGTGTTATGAATGCGGTCAACACGGTCACTTTAAAAGGGAATGTCCAAGGCTAAAAGGGAATCAAAATAGCGGTGCTACTGATAAGTCTAACGACAACAACAATGGTGGTAGGGGCAGAGCTTTCATCATGGGCTCAGGTGAGGCTCGAAACAACCCTACTGTAGTATCTGGTAGATTCCCTATTAATGGATGTTACGCCTCTGTTTTATTTGACTCCGGTGCTGATAAAAGTTATGTATCCATAAAATTTAGCAAAGTACTAGGAATGGTACCTACTAACTTGACTTCTGAGTACGCCATAGAAATAGCCGATGGTAAGACGATAACAGCAACCCAAGTGTTTAGAAACTGTAAGCTAGGCTTATCTAGACACACCTTCTGCATAGACCTTGTACCTATCACACTCGGTAGCTTCGATGTAGTAGTCGGGATGGATTGGTTATCCAAGAATAGTGCTGAGATCATTTGCAAGGAGAAGTGGATCAAGTTACCCATTTCAGATGATGAAATTCTTACAGTGGAAGGTGATAAGGTGGGTGCGGTGGTCGGCATAATATCATATCTGAAGGCTCAGAAATGTCTCAGGAAGGGACAGTTTACCTTGTTGGCACTTGCTACTGAAACGAAAACGGATGAAAGGCGAGTCGAAGAAATTCCAGTTATGAGAGACTTTCCCGAGGTATTTCCCGAAGACCTACCTGGCCTTCGTCCACACAGACAGGTAGAATTTCAGATTGAATTAGCACCCGGAGCGACTCCGATCGCTCGAGCGCCATACCGTCTGGCACCGAACGAACTACAAGAGCTTTCTAAGCAATTGCAAGAATTGTTAGACAAGGGATTCATACGTCCCAGCTCTTCACCCTGGGGAGCTCCAGTGCTTTTCGTTAAAAAGAAAGATGGAACCTTTAGGATGTGTATTGACTACCGCGAGTTGAACAAGGTGACGATCAAGAACAGGTATCCACTTTCGCGTATCGATGACTTGTTCGACCAATTGCAAGGACCAAGCTACTATTCCAAGATTGACTTGAGATCGGGTTATCATTAGTTAAGGGTTTGAGAAGAGGATATTTTGAAGACGGTGTTCCGGACTCGCTATGGACATTATGACTTTGCTGTAATGTCGTTCGGACTGACCAATGCCCCAGCAGTTTTCATGGACCTCATGAATCGCGTCTGCAAGCCTTATTTGGATAAGTTTGTCATTGTATTCATCGATGATATACTGATCTACTCCCGTAATAAGGAAGATCATGAGGAACATTTGAGATCCATACTGGAATTGTTAAGGAACGAACAACTTTATGCCAAATTCTCAAAATGTGACTTCCGGATGCGAGAAGTTCATTTCTTTGGGCATGTGGTGAACGAAAAGGGTATACATGTGGATCCATCAAAGATTGAAGCCATCAAGGATTGGCTAGCACCGAAGACGCCTACCGAGGTGCGACAATTCCTTGGTTTGGCAGGCTATTACAGACGATTTTTTGAAGGGTTTTTGAAAGTGGCACAACCTTTGACTGCCCTGACCCATAAGGGAATTATTTACAAGTGGGATAGCAAAGAGGAAACAGCATTCCAGATGCTTAAATACAAACTCTGTAGCGCACCAATCCTAGCCCTACCAGAAGGGACTGACGACTTTGTTGTTTACTGTGATGCTTCCATCCAAGGTTTGGGATGCGTACTGATGCAACGTGACAAAGTCATAGCTTATGCGTCTAGACAACTCAGGGTGCATGAGAAAAACTACACAACCCATGATTTGGAATTGGGAGCTGTAGTGTTTGCCCTGAAGATCTGGAGACACTACCTACATGGAACCAAGTGTACGATCTATACGGATCACAAGAGCCTCCAGCACATATACGATCAGAAGGAATTGAATATGTGACAACGACGATGGTTGGAATTACTCAATGACTATGATTGTGCAATCAAGTATCATCCGGGTAAAGCTAATGTGGTAGCCGACGCCCTTAGTCGGAAAGAAACATTAAGACCTCGTCGGGTGCGCGCATTACAGATGACCATACATTCTGATCTACCAGTGCAAATCAAGGCTTCTCAAAGTGAGGCCTTAAAGACTGAGAATATGAAAGCCGAACCCATGCGAGGCATGAGAAACAGTTGGAGATCAAAACCGATGGAATCCGTTACTTCATGGAACGGATCTGGGTACCACTGTACAGGAATTTGAGAGACCTGGTAATGGATGAAGCTCATAAGACGCGTTACTCGGTTCATCCAGGTTCAGATAAGATGTATTAAGACCTAAAGAAGTTTTACTGGTGGCCGAACATGAAAGCGGAGATCGCCGCGTATGTAAGCAGATGCTTAACTTGCTCCAGAGTTAAGGCAGAATACTAGAAACCATCCGGCTTACTCCAACAACCAGAAATTCCCGTGTGGAAATGGGAGCAGATTTCAATGGACTTTATTACGAAGTTACCCAGGACTCCCAGCGGATGCGACACCATTTGGGTTATAGTAGATCGCTTAACAAAATCCGCACATTTTCTGGCAATCCGGGAGACTGACCGAATGGAGAAACTGACACGCATTTATTTAAGAGAAATAGTCTCTCGGCATGGCGTGCCAGTATCTATCATATCTGATCGTGATGCTCGGTTTACTTCTCATTTATGGCGGTCATTACAACGAGCATTGGGAACACGACTAGATATGAGCACTGCGTATCACCCGCAAACCGATGGTCAGAACGAGCGTACGATCCAGACACTAGAAGACATGTTGCGTGCCTGTGTGATCGATTTCGGCAGCATTTGGGAAACTCATCTACCGTTGGTTGAGTTCTCCTACAATAACAGTTATCACATCTCAATTAAAGCCGCACCATTTGAGGCACTATACGGACGTAAGTGCCGGTCACCTGTATATTGGGCAGAGATTGGAGAGAGCCAACTTACTGGTCTGGAACTGGTGCACGAAACAACTGAAAAGATTGTACAAATTCGTAATCGGATGGCAGCGGCAAGTGATCGACAGAGGAGTTATGTTGGCAAGCGTCGTAAACCATTGGAATTCCAAATTGTCGACAAAGTACTTTTAAAAGTCTCGCCGTGGAAAGGAGTAATACGCTTTGGCAAGCGTGGGAAGCTAAGCCCTAGATACGTGGGGCCATTTGAGATTGTCAAACGGATTGGCCCAGTAGCCTATCAGTTGAATTTACCTGAAGAACTCAGGGGGATACACGATGTGTTTCACGTATCCAATCTGAGGAAATGTCTATCTGATGAATCATTGATCGTGCCATTGGAGGAACTAAAGATAGATGACCAATTACATTTCATTGAAGAACCAGTGGAGATCATGGATCGAGAAGTCAAAACCCTAAAACGTAGCAAGATCCCTATTGTGCGTGTTAGGTGGAACTCAAAGCGTGGACCAGAGTTTACCTGGGAACGCGAAGATCAAATGAAAAAGAAGTATCCACAACTATTCATCGATCAAATTTCCAATTCCTAAGATGCAGTTTTAAGATATCTTTTCCTTCAATTTCGAGACGAAATTCCCTTCAACAAGGGGATGATGTCACAACCCTCGCGAAACCAACCCTCGCGAAACCTTAAAAACCTTACATTCCTTTATTTTGGATTTATTTCCGAATCTCTCAGAAACACTAGCACGTCTACATGCTGGATAACCAACTAGTGTGCTCACAATGTTTAGTCTACTCACTACATACCTTGACCCAGTGTTCCAATTTTCGGGACGAAAATTCTTTCAACATGGGGATAATGTGACACCCGGTAATTTTACGTTACCAAACTCCGTTAGTCTCGTTAAGTCTTGCATACACGTGTCTTGAGCACACACTGGTTGTCGTTTAACGTTGGTGACCTAATGATAATTAATAATGTTAGATTAATGATAATTTAACTGATTATGTGATTATTGCGTTATGTTTATATGCTCGTGTGTTTTACATGTAAATTGAGAATTAATCGCGTAACGTGGAAACATGTGTATAGATTCGTATGTTTTGTGTTTTTTAAAGATCAAATGTATAAATGTTACCATGAGTTTACATGCTTATTAATTTAGTTAAAAAACACTTTTAAAAGAGTTTAAGTTTGCTTTTTATAAGCATACAAAGTGCAAGGGGTAAAAGGGTAACTTTAAAGGAATTAAAAACTAAAACACACCTCTAGAACATCATTTGGCCGCCTCTCTTCTTCTACACCCTTCTCCACTTCGAAATTCAGCCAAGAACAAGCATTTGGCTGGGATTTTGGACCGAATTCAAGCAATACAACAAGTTACAAGCATCAATTCATGTTCTATTGCAAGAATTAAAGGTTAGTTTTGATGTTTTAAGTGGTTCCTTAAGTCGGCCGAGGCTTTAGGGATAAATTGATGTTCTTGGTGGTGATTTTTGGGTTAATTGATGATGCTAGTAGTTTAGTTTGATGGTATACATCTTGTTTGATATTGATTATGCAGGAATTATACGTTTTTGTTGATTAATTCATGGATTTTGATACATGATGAACCCTATTTCGAATTTGAGGTTAATTACTTGAAATTGATTTTGATGATTTCATGATGTTAGTTTGATTGGATGAATGCTAGAATACGTTGATCGTGCAAGGAATTGATGAATTGAAAGTTTTGTTCATGGGTTACTAATAATAGTAACTTTATAATTGTATATAAGGCTGAATTATTGATGTATTGATGTTATGGATGTGTTCATGGTGATAATTAGATGTTAGATTGTTATTATTATCATTGGGAATTCAAGAATACATGTTATAGTTCATACCTTACTAAATATAGTAACTTTTTGTTGTATGAATTGCTGAATTATGCTGATTTTGGTGTTGTTAACCTGCCTAGTTATGTTATGAACTTGATTAGGCTTGTGATTGATGAATTTGTGATTGCTATGGATAGTAGATCACTTTTGGGTATTACTTTCCCAAAAGGGAAACTTTATTTTCAAGGAACGTTGGATATTGTGAATTGGACACGTTCTTGATATTAGGATCATGCTAAAGTGGTTATTAAGGGTGCCTATTGTGATAGAATGTGTTAATTGGTTTGTATGGAACTTGATGATCATGCATGATGTTGAATGATGATTACTAACTAGGACGTCATGTTTGGGACTGGAAATGGATTGATGTGGTGTATGTTAACCATGCTTGAGGAATGATTATGTTGCTTAAATGAATTACAACTCATAATGTCACCAACGGGTCAAACGGGTCAACCAGGTCAAACGGGTCTATTTTCTGAAACCTAGAGTCCTTGGTTGTGTGTGCTTAGGGTTCCACATGTTCTCTGTTTGCACGTACGTATGCACATACATGATCTAGGTAACCTCTGAAGGTTGTTGGTTCACTTATTCTCCAAGTCAACTTTAAATAGTTGTTACGCATACTAGGTGAGTTTACAGCCCCACTTTTACTTTACACTCTTTTTGGGGGAGAGAAACATGTTACTTTCATAAACGTTACATTACATTGGATTTTTGTAGTACTGCATATACCTGATACTATAGTGTTATACTTTGCCCTTCGGACCGTTAATATGCAAATAGCGAGGTGATTTTGGTGTAACTGGTGCTATCTGAAATCCTGGTGTGTCATACGCCTGACGGTAAAATCCCGTTAGCGGATATTGAGGGTGTGACACTATTCATTAAACCCCACCCCATTTAAAATACCCCACCCGTACCCCACCTTGCATCACTTCCCTCGAAACCCTAAAATTCCTTAACCTCCCTGCCATGAACAGCAACAGTCGTTTCCGGCTCATCTCCGGCGAGCCCCGTGTGTTCAAAGCGACAAACCGTATAGGTTCACCCTTCTTCACGTCCTCGACACTCTTGCGGTTCAGTGGGTACGTTTTCCTCTCATTCGTGATCAGGGTTACTCTTTCGTCACCGAGTTCGGTTTCGGTCGGGAACGGGAGTGCGTGGGTGTGAGCGGGTGGTGGTTGTAGCCCTCAGGTACGGGAAATTGATGTCAGTTGTGTGTGTATAGATCTTGAATACGTTCGGTAGTATGTATGTATGTATGCGTGCGCCGTGTGTTCGCGTAGGCGGTCTGCGATGTATATGTATATGAATGTTCTGCGTGTATATATATAGATGTATATATTCATGCATGCGTATGTAGGGTGTGGGTGGTTTGGATCTTTGGTTTGTGCCGTGTATATACATGTACGTGGATGTATGTAGGCTGCTTTGTGAGTGTGATGGCGTGGGAAAACCATACGTGTGTATTTGCATACTAGTGTGCGCTTGATAAGTATCAGTGTTCTTGGTATGTAAAGATGCATATATATGTGTTGCAGGTATGTTCTCCGTGGTTTATGTGATCGTATATGCGATTATATATATGATAGTATATGTGGTGATGTGTGTTGTATAGGCTGCACATTGGGGGAATCATATAAAAAAACAAAAAGGGCAGTGGAGTATTAACCAAGAGAAACCCAAATTGTGTTTTTATATTTTTTTCTTTTCTTTCTTTTGCTCCATGCATACGTATGTATATGTGTTATGTGTGTAATTTGGAGTGTGAACTTTGTGGTGATGTGTGTATACCTATCATGAGTGATTGTTTTGGTTTTTAATTGTGAGGGTGCATGTGTTTTGGGGTGGTATATATGCATGAAAGCATATAAATATGTATATGTGTGGATAATGGTGTATATATATATATATATATATATATATATTGAGTGCATGAATCCATACGTACGCTACTTATACACAATAATTGAGTTTTATATAATTCAGAGAATTAGTGTTTAGATGTGTTTACTTGTAAATGGGAAAAACCAATAACCGACACCGTACCCGAACCGAGAACACGAAATCGTACAACCACATTATTAGTATTTAATATTAATTAAATATTAAATATACATTCAGGTTAATCGGAAACCAAATCTTTTGCGATTTCAACTGCTTATTGTTGTGCATTCAAGGTGAGTTTACAGTCCCACTTTCATATTATTCACTCTTTTTTAGAGAGAGAAACATGCGGCTTTTCAATAACGATACGATACCTTACATTTCGTAATATTACATATACCTGAATACTATTGTGTTACACTACACCTCTTAAGACTGTTAATATGTTACTAGCGAGGTGATTGTTAGTAAATCTACTGGGTTTAACAAACTCCGCCCGGACTAATCGCGCTAGCTTGACTGGAGGTCAAATATGTGAATGGTTAGACTGTTTTACAGTGCTATGGTCTGGATTCCACAGCCGGGGAATACATTATTATTATTATTATTGTCAGCTCGGTCACGACTTCATATACATAGTGACTTGCTGTGGGCTAGCTACCTACTTATATGCTTTGATTACAAAATCTGGAATTTCATTACTATTAATTACTGTTTTTTGATAAATCTGTGAACTCACCAGTCTTTATACTGACTTTAGCATGTTTTCTCTCAGTTCGTTGATATGGCACGGCTAGGAACACCGCATTCTTTGCATATCATTTTCATTCGCTTTTAACTGATTTTATGGTTTAATTACGTTTACATTTACTTAAATAGGTTTGGGCGCGTGTTTGCACAGTTTTAACAGTCATTCAAATGTTTTCTGATTTTGCTTCCGCTATGCTTAAAACATACTTCGTTTGTCTCACTATTATTAAGTAACTTATGTGTTTTGTAATTATCGAGTCGTTTGGTATAACTGATGCTTATCTGAGATCCTAGTTTTGTCACACGCCTAACGGTAAAACTTCGTTCGTGTAAATTGAGGGTGTGACATGTATCTTATTTTAAAAGTTATATTAGGTGTCTTAAATTTTGAGTAAAATTATAAATATGTTACCCACAAATGCTTTATAATAGTATATGTAATATAGATATAGATTATTATTATCATCATTATTATAAAAGTATTTAGTAATTATATAATTAAGTATTCAAATAAGATACTATTTATTTATAAATTTAATTATTATTATTAAATCTAGAAATTATATAGTTAGATATTCAAATAATATAATACGTATTAATCAATTTAAATGTTAATTTAAAGTGTAGTAAATAATATAATATAATATAATATAATATAATATAGTGAATTAAAGAATCTCACATTATTAAATAATATATTAATAATATGCATTAGCTAATGTATTAATTAGAAAAAATTTATTAAATGATAGGCAAAATATGAATGATTGTATAAAACACTTATACCTAATGCTTAAAAAGTTGTATCAGGTGTCTTAAATTTTTTTATAAAATTATACTTGTGTCCCAAAATTATGCTTTTATATAGATCATGTAATAAATGATCAAGGTGTATAGATCTTACACATAAGTAATCTCTACTACTACATAATACTATTAGAATAATAAGATGGTTTTATTCAAAGTATAAGACACCTATACAATATTTTAAAAATAGAACACAAGTGTTTTATGCAATAATTTCACTTTTGCCTCTACTTAATTAACTTCTTCTAATTATATATTATTTAATTCATATTATTAATATATTATTAAATAATGTGATATTATTTAATTCATTTCATTAAGTTTTATTTTATTTATAATAAAATAAAATGACTTTTCCATTTATAGTTACTAATCATTTTCTATAAATAAATTTTATTTAAATTAATTATTATTTTATTTAAATACTTATATCTATACTAATAAATATTATTTAAATTAATTATTATTTTATTTAAATACTTATATCTATACTACTATATAATGCGCCTCTTTGGATAGAGATATAATTTTACCAAACATACAAGTTTTGAAGCAACATGTACAAAGCAGTATAAGGCATTTAAAACGGGTAGAATAAGAAATTGATTAAGATTTTAATACATTTTAGGGGTAATATGATAAATTATCCATTAAATTTTATATACCTTCATATTTTTGCCCTTGTCTCTTTCATGTATTTAATAAACATTATTAATATATTATTTATTAATATAATATTATTTAATTCACTTTATTAAATTTTATTTTATTTATGATACTATAAATTGACATCTAAATTTATATTTACTTATATTTTTATAATACTATTTATCTATATCTTTTATAATAAAAGTGAAATAAGAATAGGATGATAATTTTACATATGGATTAAGACACCCATGTGAATAGTCATACTTAAATTTCAAAAAATTAATCATTTTATTCTATTTATGCACTTACAATAGAGTATAACATATATTGCTTATAATACAAATGCTAAAGCATATACACGTGGCCAACAAAACCGTCATTTACTTTCAATGTCGTTCATTCATTACGATTGAGCACTAGTATCTTTTTCTATTTCCCTTGTCAGTTGTTAACAACATAATAACAATCAAGATGTAAATTTATGGTGATAATTTTTCCATTAACTTTCTCCTATCTATGCAAATCACCACCGAAAACTGTCTCCGATGATTATAAAACTTTAACCTACATTCATAAACGAAACCCCCCCTAAAATCTAGGTAATAAGTGATTTTCAACCACAAATACCATCCATATTTTCACTAATCTTGTTGGGATAATATAATTTTCTTAAAGACTTTTGTAATATACGTAATTGTTTTCTTTCATTCAATTTTTTCAATAATTATATTTTATTTTTAATTAACATCACAACGCACCGATCCATACTAACTAAAATCGAATTCTCAATAAGCGTGCAACAGTCGTACCGCCGCAACGCGTGGGCATTTCCACTATGTTGTTAAACGTATTGTTGGATCTAGATAGTATAGGTCTAGATCATTTTGTATAGGCTTAGAACTTTAATCAAGTCTTGTAATTAATGATTGTAACTAACCATCAGTATATATATATATGTGTGCATTGAATATATAGGTTAACCCATGTATATATATGTGTTGCTTTGTGATGACAGGAAAAATCAATATACTTGGCAGGATTTCTGAATTTAGCCAAGTGTAAGAAACATCTACGGATGAACAATAATGTTAATCCGTAGATATGTTTCTTACAAGACCAAATCACTCAAGTGAAGATTCCTGTGAATGATCAAGGATGGCATGAAGTGAAGACTTCTACGGAAGACAAACTTCCTACGGAAGAACAAGACTTCTACGGAAGACCAAGTCATCTACGGAAGAGCAAAACTCCTGCGGAAGACAAGACTCCTGCGGAAGATCAGAACACTTGTATGATTTCAAATATCAACAAGTCAAACAAGTCAATCAATCAATAACAAATCCCAAGAGATCCGGTGTTTCCTCAACCGACTCAAAGCATCTATAAATACGAGTCCTAGGTTTCACATCTCTGGATACAATCAAGCAATATTACGGCTGTCAAACATCATCATAATCGTGCAACCCTAGCCGCCGTCATATCAACAACAACATTAATTCGATTCACAGAAATCATTGTTCATAGTTATTCATAATTATTCTTTTGTAATCATTACTTGAGAATTAATGAAATACTTTTGAATAATTATTGTGTTCGTATTTACTGTGTCTTTGTGTTTGTGTTCTTCAATATCAATTAACACAATTTAACAACAATTAATGATAATTCCGCGATCATTAATTTGATTGTATTTTAATACTGATAATTCCTGAATTGAGATCCTTGGATTCACAGGTGGTATCAGAGCCAAGTGCTCATTGATTTAGATCAATTGATCTATCAGTATTAAAATTGTTTAATTGTCTGTTAAACAATTAATTCAGCGACTAATCTTTCAGCAAGCATTCTCTCATTGCTTGATTGATTTAGATCTATATTCAAATCAATTGAATACTAGATCTGAGTCTTTGATAGATTTGTCCACTTTAACATTCAAGTTTTGTTTCATAACGTTTAATTAAACATGAGTACTTTTGGTGGATCATATCAACCACCAAAGTTGAAAACAAAAGCTGATTTCAAGTCCTGGAAAATCAAGTTCAGGAATCATGTGAACTACACTGATTCTGACTTGTGGGAGTCCATCACTGAAGGTCCTTATATTCCACCCACTCTTGGGCCGGATTATAATGACAAAAATCAGCCTATCAGCACAAAATAATTGTCACCGGATGATGTCAAAAAGGTTAAAGTTGATATTAAAGCATACAGTTTACTTAGTATGGCTTTGCCGGAAGAGATATTAATCCGATGTGAGAATTATAAAACAGTAAACTCCTTGTGGAAGATACTTCGCACTCTCTGTGAAGGGAGTGATGAGATCAGAAGCATCAAGAAAGACACCCTCAGATCACAATATGAAACCTTTCATCATATTAAGGGTGAGTCAATTCCTCAACAACTCCATAGATTCATGCAACTCGTTACTGAGATGAACATCTTGGAGTTGAAGTATACTACTGAGGAACTCAACAAGAAAATACTCCATACTTTGCCTGAAAGTTGGAAGCAGACTGTGTCCATGTTCAAGAACACCATAGATCTTAAGACAACTGGTCTAGACACACTGGTTGCTAAAGTAGAGGCTCTTAAAATGGATGAACAATCAAGAAATAAGAGTGTGAGAACTCATGTCTCATCTTATCACTTCAAAGAAACCAAAAATGCTGGAAGTGCATTTATCTCAAATAATGATGGTGATAACTCTTATACTTTGAGTGATGATGAAGAGAAAGTCAGTTTCTATGCCTCTAAACCCTCTAAGAAATCATCTCAAACTAAGAATCAAAAGGAAAAAGGAAGATCTGCTGAGAAAAGAGAGACAACTACAGCAACTGCAAAATCTTCTCAACAAAACAATCAGTTAGAGCCAATCACTATGATATTGGATTCTGAAGAACAAAAAGCAGCCTTTGCAGCTTTTAATTCTAGCTTTCAAGCATACCTGGGAAGCTCACTAACATCAGCAAACATTTGCCAACAAGACTTGGAAGAACTACATCCTGATGTAGTAGAAGAGATGGATCTACAATGGCAGATGGTAATGATTGCTTACAGAGCTAAGTAATATCTCAGGAGAAACAAGAATCTAGCTGCTGCTAGTAAAACATCAAAGATTGGTGTTGACAAGTCCAAGGTCAGATGCTTCAAGTGCAATCTCTATGGACACTTTTCTAGAGAATGCAATCAACAATCACCTCCGGAGATGAGACCCCCTCAGCATCAGCAACATCAGCAGTATCAGCACCAGTAACCAACCTCTCAAAAATCTCTACTCAGACAACCACAACTGACAAATACATCCCCACCAGCCACAAATGAATCAGCAGGACCGAGTAATTCAAAGGAGTCAGGACTGATCATACTTCAAGATAGAACATGTGACTGGAGTATGTATGAGAAGGAAGTCTTGGAAGAGAATCAAGCATTAATGGCTCATATGGAAAACAAAGTTCCTCTAATGGCCAGAGAGGTAAGAGATAGGTTATGTTCATCATCATGTGTTGAGGAAGTTGAACGTTATAGAGTCCATGCTCAACAGTTGGCTGACAAAGTAAAAGAAACCATGATTTTAAATGAATCCCATTTAATAGAACATAAATTATATCAAATCAAAATTAGTTCTTTGCAAAAGGATTTAGAAAAATATGTTTCTGAAAATTACAGCCTCAAAGCCCAAGTTGAGCATCTGACCACTTCCTTAACAAAATCCATGGCTGATCATGCATCTGCTGAAGTGAAACTTCAGAAGTTTCAACTATCATCTCAGCAATATGAGAAGTTGTTAAACTCTCATATTGAATCAAAAAATAGGTATGGGTTGGGTTATAATGCTGTTGCACCACCTATAAATGATAATTACACAACTCTACCTGAAATAATGACAAACACATTGTCAAATCATTTTGTGCCAAGCACCAAAATTGACATAAAAACAAGTCAAATAAATATTAACAATGAAGCTGAGGTGAGTAAAACTGAATCTTCTGAATCAGAATCACTAAAACATAATGACTCAGATTTTGATTATGATAAATGTGATGACTTGGATGATTCTGATGAACATGACATTGATCAATTGAACATTGGTAAACATGTTCAAGTTGAAACTGGTCTTCTAAAAGTTCTTGAAGAATCAAAGCTGCAATATCCTCCAAAGCAACAAAACATGCTGAAGACTATCTGCAAAAGGATTGTTGAACTGAATGAAGGACTTCAAGAACTGAACCTTCATAAAGTTGATCACTGCGGATCAAGTAAGGAGGTACCTTTATCTCATTCAGATAAAGGTAAGAAGCAACAAACTTCAACCAAGCACAAGAAACATTCAAGTGTTGAAGATCTGCGGAAGGAAAAATCTGAAGAATCCGTAGAACATCTGCGGAAGGCAAAATCAGCCAAGTCCGTAGAACATCTGCAGAAGGGAAAAACTGCTGAATCCGTAGAAAAGCCGCGTGACTGGGTTTGAGAATAATATTCTCAGTTGATGTGAATCAACAAGGATCGAATATGATGATTGAGTCAATGATTGAGTGGCGAAATCAAGCAATCAATGAACATAGAACACTTAATATACTCATAAATGCATACTTGTATTAATTAGATAAACTGTTACAAAGTAAATGCTAGGGTTTTTAGCATTCTACAGTAACAAGACAGCTAATCTGTATATTCTGATTGTCTATTCTTCGTGAAACACAAATGTTTCAGAAGTCTCAAAAGATGTAAAAATCACCTCACATACGAGGTTTCTAATCTATTTATAGGCTGACTAACAGCTTGTACAAAAAGACTAAACTACCCTTAGTCTAAGTCTTCATCAGCATTTGTCTGTTGTTCATCCGCATTGACTAATGCGGATGAGTACTTCATCAGTAGCATTGGTGTTTGGTCATCAGCATTGGTTAATGCGGATGAACAAACACGACCGCATTTGTTGCTGATCACCCGCATAGGTTAATGCGGATGAACAAATGGCTTGTCCGCATCTTATCAATTGTCCGCATTAGTTCATGCGGAAGAACAAATGCTTTGTCCGCATTTGTTCTTGGTCTTCCACATTGACAAATGCGGATAGCCGACACTTGTTCTTTTCTTCTTATGCAGACTTCTGTATCCGCATTTCTTCTTAGACCTGGGGAGATTTCCAGCAGAACAACCATCCACCACTTGAATTGGTATGTATGATCCTTTCAAGGTCCAACAATACTCCCCCTAAGGATTATACAGCCTAAGTACTTCAAGGGTTTGAGGGTGGATCAGGTTGTGAAGATTCTGTTGGGTCTTGTGCAGTAGGAGTACATGATGCTGAAGTTGGGTCTGTGTATGATAGGTCCAGAATAGCCTTGATCATGTTGGAGAACTGCTTAGCATCATTCAGCTTCTCTCTGTCCAGAACATGAATCTTCATTTGGCTCATGGTGTGTATAGCTTCAATAGGAAGTTTCTTCAGTGACATAGGTTCCTAAAATGACACAGTTGATAGCCCATCCCTGTGAATCAGTAGAGAGCCATCAGCATCCACCTCTAACTTCACAATGTTGCCAAATTGCAAAGGAGTCTTCTTCTTCCTCCTTTGTTCCTTCTTCTTAATGATCCTATCATAGGCCATCTTCAGGAGCTTGATGCACTTGAGAAAGAAGTACATGTCAGCTTCACCAAGCTTGTTTCTAATCTCCCTGAAGTGCCTGGTATATATGTAGTGGATGTATGATTCATCAAGCAATCTCACTTCATATCCACTAAATAATCGAATTTCAGCTCCTTCTTTTCCTCCCCACCTCCTTTCAATCACCACCTCATAAATCTTTTCATCATAGTAAACATTTGAGATTGGCACAGAGGTGTGAGTACGAGCAACCATCTTTCTTTTCAAAGATTCAGTGGGCTTTACCCTAAGTTCAGGGAATACCACTTCTTCAGCTGGTTTTCTTTTTTTTTCTCTAGGGGATTGACAAAAGATCTATCCTTTCTCATGCAGATAGATTTCAAAGACTTGAAATTGTCAGTTCTCTTGAACATCCGTAGAATGTCCTCAAACTCATATCCCCTGAACATAGCCCCATGATTTATCAATCTTAAGTTGGCTAGTTCCTTGAGATCATGGATCTTTAGAGAGTTCACCAGAGCAGAGTACTCTGTGAAGAATTGGACCAATCCAGATATTTTCTTCACCATGAACATGTTCCAGTCACTGTCATACTTCCAGGCTATAATCTTCTGATCTATCTTTCCTCCCGGAGTAGACACACCCTTTATCATTTCAGCAGTTGTGAGGCCTTCATGTAGTTCAAGTTGAGAAGGCTCAGCAAACCACTCAGGATATCTATGTAAAATGGGTGCCAGGGAGTCATGATCTCCCTGAGTGAGTCTCATTTCTTGAGCTGAAACTCTGGATCTTGGTTGGGTACTTGTAATCTCTTCCTTCATTTTCTTTAACCTTTCTTTCTTTTCAAGGATCATCCTAAGTCATACTGTTGACAGATAATCCTTCATCTCCTTATCTGTCATACTGTAAGGATCTGGGAACATAGGTTAAGGAGGAGGAGTAGATGTTGCTTTAGAAGTCTTGACCTCTGAAGATTTGGGGGATTGAGCTTTTTCATACTCAGTTTCGAATGTTGGATCTAGCAGCTTCTTTAGTTTTTCTTCTTCTGCTAGCATCCCTTCATAGGTCATCCCAAATACTTCATCTGGGTCATACCCATGATCAATCAAAAATACGGCCTTTTTCATCAACTCATCAGACTTGGCCGATTCATTCTTTTCAGCAACATAAGATTCTTCATTCACAGGGATTTTACTGATCACTGGCTTATCAACCATGAATCCACCTGGAATTTCACCTTCTTTTAGATCAATTACATCACCCTTCTTTTTCAACAGAGCTTCTGCTTGTTCATGTTCTTCCAAGAATCCAGCAATAGCTGCTAGACTCCTTGGATCATCTTTCTGTTTCTTTTTGGCAGGTTCTTCTTCCACTATAGGCCTCTTTCCTTTGGCCTTTTCCTCAAGAAAGCTCCTTCTTCTGGCATATGTTTGCTGTTGGACCAAAAGAACCAATGAGCCAAGATCAGGAAAATCTCTAAGTCCCACATGACATCACAACAACTGCTGAAGACCTTCATCAGCAGGTTGACAAAGTCTGAAGAATCAACAACTGAAGATCAAAGATCTGAAGTACAACAGCTGAAGATCCCAAAGTACTGAAGATAAGTACTGAAGTCTAAAGTACTGATAAATACAAGTACTGAAGACTTCAAGTACTGAAGACAAGTGCTGAAGATCAAAGTCCTAAGAACTGAAGAACTGAAGATCAACTACTGATGCACAAAGTCTGAAGACAACGACTGAAGACATCAGCTGATGACAACTACTAAAGTCATCAGCTGATGAAACATCTGAAGATCAAAGTCTGAAGACCAAAGTGCTAAAGCTTCAGAGTTTGTCACAACAGCTGAAGAAGTCTTCTTCAGTTGTTGTGATGGTTTTTCTTTTCAGTAGTTTTATATTTTTCCTTTCAGTAGTTTGTACAACAGCTGAAGAGTTTGCTCTTCAGCTGTTATAGTTCAGTAGTTGTAAACGACTGAAGAGTTTGTTCTTCAGTCGTTGTAGCTTTTCAGTAGTTTCCTTTTCAGTACTTGTAATAGGTAGAACACTTAGGAATTTTGTAAGAAGATGTCAGCTGTTGTGACATCTTCAGCAGTTTGTGTTCTATCAGTAGTTAGTTAAATAACTGTTAAATGTCAGTTGAATCTGACAACAGTTGGGTCTTTTGCCTATAAAAGGGCAGTGACCTGATTGTATTCCACGCCGAAACGTGTGAAATAAACATAATATTATTCCTTTTATGCAGAATTATTCTCTCTCTCTACATTTACTTTACATGCAACATTCCTTATGTTCTTGCATTAATTGCTAATTATCATGCTAAATCCGCTGCGAACACAACCTAATTGATCAAACTAGAGGCTGAGATCCTGTCAAATGGTATCAGAGCGGGTTAATCATTGATCGATTTCACTATTGATCATTTGAAACTGCTCTTTTGATCTCTACGTTTGATCGAATTAGCAATTTGCAAGAATTAGCTGTAGAGAGAGAGATTCTACTGTTTCTGGCCATAAACTTGAGGTTCTCTGGTGGTTTTGAGCTACATTTGTTTTGTTTAAACTTGAGTTTGACTAAAAACTGAGATGACTACACCAACAAACGATCCTCACAATACTGGTTCCTCAACCAAGCCTCCGATGCTTGTGAGGAATGAGTATAACATATGGCAAAGACGTATGCTTCACCACTTGTCTGTCAATAGTGCTGGTTGTTGGAAGTCAGTGGTGCATGGACCATACAAGCCTATGGTGAGCGTCCCTGAATCTAATTGTTGGACCAAAAGAACCAATGAGCCAAGATCAGGAAAACCTCTAAGTCCCACATGCCACTGCAACAACTGCTGAAGACTCCCATCAGCTGTTCTGACAAAGTCTGAAGAACAAAGTATGAAGATCAAAGAACTGAAGAACAACAGCTGAAGAAGACTCCAAAGTACTGAAGACCAAGTACTGAAGTCTGAAGTACTGATCTTACAAGTACTGAAGACTTCAAGTACTGAAGACAAGTACTGAAGAATCAAAAGCTGAAGAACTGAAGAACTGAAGACCTTCTACTGAAGCACAAAGTCTGAAGACAAAGACTGAAGACAACAACTAATGATATCTACTGAAGTCATCAGTTGTTACATCATCTGAAGCCAAGTCTGAAGACCAAGTACTGAAGACTCAGAGTTTGTCACAACAGCTGAAGATGTCTTCTTCAGTTGTTGTGATGGTTTTTCCTTTTTAGTAGTTTATTTTGTTTCAGTAGTTGTACAACAGCTGAAGGGCATGTTCTTCAGTTGTTATAGTATCAGTAGTTATAAACGACTGAAGAGTTTGTTCTTCAGTCGTTGTAGGATTTCAGTAGTTTTACTTTTGTCAGTACTTAGGAAACTTTTGTAAGAAGATGTCAGCTGTTGACATCTTCAGTAGTTTTATGTTTTGTCAGTTGTAATTTTAATATTCTGTTGATGTCAGAAAAAGGACATCAACCCATCCTTTTGCCGCCTATAAAACGATGGGGAACCATACTGTTTTAATTGCCGAAACGTGCGAAGCAATAGAACATTTATTATTTCGCAGAACTCTTTTCTCTCTCTATGCTTGTGCTTTTACATGCAATATCTTTTATGTTCTTGCATTAATCGCTAATTAATGTGCTAAATCCGCTGCAAACATAATCTGATTGATCAAACGAGAGGCTGAGATCCTGTCAAATGGTATCAGAGCAGGTTAATCATTGATCAATTTCACTATTGATCAGTTGAAACTGCTCTTTTGATCTCTCTGTTTGATCGAATTAGCAATTTGCAAGAATTAGCCATAGAGAGTGAGTTTCTGCTGTTTCTGGCCAAAATCTTGAGGTCTTTTGGTGGTTTCGAGTTACGTTTGTCGTGTTTAAACTTTTTTTGACTAAAACCTGAGATGACTACACCAACTAATGATCCTCACAACACTGGTTCCGCAACCAAGCCTCCGATGCTGGTTAGGAACGAGTATAACATATGGCAAAGACGTATGCTACACCACTTGGCTGTCAACAGTGCTGGTTGTTGGAAGTCAGTGGTGCATGGGCCATACAAGCCTATGGTGAGCGTCCCGGAATCTAATGAACAGGTTGCGAAGAAACCTGAACAATATTCGGACGAAGATCTAAAGCTGTTCGAAATTGATGCTAGAGCCCATGGAATTCTAGCCATGGCCATTACTAATGAGATATATTCAGGGCTCTTGCATCATGAGTCTGCTCATGACCTATGGGTTGCTCTAAAGGAACAATTTGGAGGAACTGATTCGGTCTTAGCAAACAATAGGGAAATCCTCGCCCAACAATATGAGACATTCTCATATAGAAAGGGTGAGACTCTGACCCAGCAGTTTGAGCGGTTCTCTTGTTTGATCTCTGAGTTGAAGATGGTCAAACAAGAGTACTCCAAAAGCCAGATGAACAACAGGTTCCTCAGGTCATTGCCTGAGAGATGGGACACATATACCATTATCCTACGCTCCAGTGCTGACCTGGACACTCTATCTCTCACCCAACTTCATGGGAAATTGCTCACTTTTGAGAGAGAGGTAGAGCAAAAGAGGAAGTTGTCATCTTCTGGCAAACTTGCTGATGACTTTGTCCAAGGTAATGCTGCCTTGATAAGTCATGAGTCAGAATAGCTTCATCAGAAAGTTCTTATGATGAGCATATTGATTTCTCTACCAACTCAGAACAAGCTTTTGTTAGTGTTAGTAGTTCAGGAGGTGGTGGTGACAACTTGTGCTTTCTGATGGAGGACTTGAAGGGCATTCCAGATGATGATCTGGAAGAGATGGATATTTTGAACCAAATGGCAATGATAAATATCCGCTCTCAAAAGTTCTACAAGAGAACTGGTAGGAAATTCCCAGGACTCTCTGGCAAAACCAAAGTTGGTTTTGACAAGAGCAAGTTGAGGTGTCACAAGTGCCAAAGGCTTGGACACTTTGCAAGAGAGTGTAGATCATCTGGATCTAACTCATCTGCACCCTTTGTGACTTTTCCTAGCAATAGCTCACAGCACAAAGGGCAACCTTCCTCCAGTTCTAGCTATCCATCTCAGGCACAGGCACCACCTGCTTATTTTGTGCCACAGGGTCATATGCCATATCCTTACCCCTGTTACTACATGCCTCAGCCTAGTCAGACTCAAGCACCCTCGGCTCAACCTCCTCATGCTCTTCCAGAGCCTCATTCTTCCCAATCTCATCACCACACACAACCTCAACAACAAAGCTTTTTCACCCCAACTGTTGTTGACTGGAGTAGTCTACCAGAAGAGCTATCTGGTCAGGATCAACTACTTCAAGGTGCTGGTCAACATGGTGGTGACCAACCTTTTGGAAATCTTGCTCTGATGGCCCTTGATTCTGCTGAAGGGTCATCATCCAATGCCTCATCTCAGGTATCCACTGAGGCAAAAGCCAAGCTTTGTTCAGAATCATTCATAGCAGCATTTGCTTCTATTAGAGAAGCAAATGTAGCTTTAATAGATAAAAATCTTGAGCCTGAGCAAACAATTTCCAAAGAAAGCTGATTTTGAGGTTGTTCTAAAAGATAAAAATGATGAGATTTACAAGCTTAAATGCGAAATCAAAGATGATAAAGCTAGGGAAGATGTACTTCTAGAGAAGTACAAAGACCTCAAGGAAACTCTTGCAACCACCCAAGTTGAGTGTGATCGATGGGTGCAATCATGCAAGGGTTTTGAAATGCTTCTTAGCAAGCAATCAGCTTCCAATGTGAAGTTTGGCATTGGTTATAATCACACTGCTCCTCCCACAGATTTCACTTCAAGAGCAGAAGTTGAATCTGATGGGGAGAGCAATAACCAATCCTTCTCATCATGTGACTTACTATCCTCTGAATCAGCATCATCAGAGATAGATGTCAGCATTTACTCCTACCAAAACCAATCAGCTGATGCTACAACAGCTGATGGTTCAAATGCTGACTGTCACATGACCAAAAGGCTGATCAACTCAGGTGTTGTCACTAGAAGTACTGAAGGTACTGGAGAGCAAGTGACAACATCTGAAGTTCAAACCTCAAATACTGTTAGCACTAAAGAGAAGAAAACTAACAGTAGGAAAGGTTTGAAGATAGCTAGAGAGGATACCAGGAAAGCAGGCACTAGGAAGAAAACTGCTAGTACTGATGACAAACAGCTGAAGAACAAGTCTTCAGCAGTTAAATCCTCTTCAGCTGATGATCAGCATAAGATGAAGAAAAAGCCATGTGAGATATGTGGCTTGTTCAATCATCTTACTGATGATTGCTGGTACAAAAGGGGTTCCAAACTCAAACAAAAGGAGAAAATTAATGAGAGCATCAATGAAATGAAGAATGAGTTTGAAACCAAGTTTGTACTAGCAACATCCAAGCCTGAAATCCCTAAGCCCAAAGCTAAATCTAAAAAGAAGGTAGGGATTACTCAGGCAACAGCTGAGGTTGCTCAGAAAAAGATGGTACAACATAGGAACTCATCATCAGCAAACTCCAATGTGTCTGAAGAGCTGAAGGCCTTATCACAGAGTCAGACACAATTGGTGATGATGGTTCAGCAGCTAGTGGGAAGAGTCAACCACTTAGATGCCCCTGTGTTGAAACCACAGAAAAGGAAGTCCAAGCCAAAGGGTTCCACTTCTGTACCATCTTCTTTACCTCAAGCTGTCACACACAACACACCTGTTAGTGCTGCACCTGTAGCTGAGAACAGACCCAAAACCAAGCAGGTTTGGGTCTCCAAGACAAACTAACACATGGTTGTGTTTGCAGGGTTCTTCAACATGCCATAGAAGCATCTGGTATGTAGACAGTGGAGGATCCATGCACATGACAGGAAGCAGCTCCCTTCTTAATGACTACTCTCAAGGAAAGAAGGGATTTGTTTCCTTTGGCAATGATGCAAAGGGTTACATCATTGGTAAAGGCTTTGTTTCTAATGGGGAAATAAGGTTTGATGATGTTAACCATGTGGAGAATCTCAAGTACAACCTCTTGAGTGTCAGTCAAATGTGTGACAAAGGCCATGTTGCCCTTTTCACAAGCCAGAACTACGGATTCTGTCATCCAAAGTTCTGAGTTTGATTGACAAGGCATTGGATGAGCACACTCTCCTGAAGGCCAACAGGACAGGAAGAGTGTATGCTTTAGATCTTTCCAAAAAGATGGATCTAAAAGGCCATCCTTGCCTATTCTCCAAGGCATCTCCTCAAGAGTCTACACTATGGCATAGAAGGCTGGGTCATGTTAATTTCAAGAATATGAATCAGCTTATAAGCCATGGTTTAGTAAAAGGACTGCCTCAGAAGGAGTTCAAGTGTGAAGATGACTGCACTGCTTGCTTGAAAGAAAAACAACACAAAGTTTCATTCCCTTCAATAGAAGAACCAAAGTCCACTGCCTGCTTGCAGCTCTTGCACATGGATCTCTTTGGTCCTGTCAGAGTGATGAGCATGGCAAAGAAGACATACTGCCTGGTAATTGTGGATGATTATTTCAGGTTTGTATGCACTTTCTTCTTGCACTCTAAGGATGAAGCAGCAAAGACAATAATGAACTTTGTGTTACATGTAGAAAAGCAGTATTCCCTACAGGTCAAGTGTGTGAGGAGTGACAATGGAACAGAGTTTAGAAACCACACACTTGATGACTTCTACCTGTCTAAGGGAATTAGAAGGCAGTTTAGCATTCCTAGAACTCCTGAGCAGAATGGAGTGGTGGAGAGAAAGAACAAGACCCTCATTGAAGCAGCAAGGTCAATGTTGGCTGACTCAGGGTTGCCACTGACCTTTTGGGCTGAAGCTGTCAATACAGCTTGCTATGTACAGAATAGAGCTTTAGTGAATAAGAGATTGATGAAGACTCCATATGAAGTTCTTCATCATTTGGCCCCTCTTATTTCATTCTTTAGAGCCTTTGGGTGTCCTTGTTTTATTCTCAACACTAGCAACCCACTCCAGAAGTTTGCTAGTAAGGTGGATGCAAGGTATTTTGTTGGTTATTCATCAACTTGCAAGGCATACAGAGTCTTCAACTGTAGAACTAAGGGGGTTGAAGAAACTCTACATGTTAAGTTCAATGAATCTCCAAAGGACAAGATTCCACAAAACCCTGTAGAGTTGTTTGATCTGGACATACTGCAATATGTTCCTTATCAACCTCCATCTGTTGAGCCTGTCAGCAGATCTCCACCTGGTGGTACTGATGACAATGTAGTCAGTACTCACCTCTTCAGGATCAGTGACAACCTGCCTGAGTCCACTGAACCTGATGCTCCTGTAGCCTCAGCAGCTCCATCCACTACAAATGCTGATGAGATTTCTGCTTGCTCTACTTCGTTTGAGCTGCCATCCTCTTCATGGTTTCAGGAATCTCCATCACCATCTGTTGCTGCTGATGGGTCTACAAACACTTGCACAGATATCATAGTCTATCAAGAGCTCAAGAATCACCCCACATCACAGATCATTGGTGATATCCATGCTGGAGTTTCAGCCAGGAATCAATTGTCCAATTTCTGCTTCTATGCTCTCTTCATCAGTCAGTAAGAGCCAAAGAACTATCATATTGCTTTAAGAGACAATGGATGGGTGGAAGCTATGCAGCTTGAGCTTCTTCAATTCAAGAAACAGCAAGTGTGGGAGCTTGTTCCACTACCTAAAGATAAGTGTGCTATAGGCACCAAGTGGGTATTCAGGAACAAAACAGATGAGAAGGGCCAAATTGTCAAGAACAAGGCCAGACTGGTTGTCCAAGGGTTTGCACAGGAGGAAGGCATCGATTATGATGAGACCTTTGCACCTGTGGCCAGACTGGAAGCAATCAGACTGTTCCTAGCTTATGCTGCCTTTCACAGTCTTAAGGTTTATCAAATGGATGTCAAAAGTGCCTTCCTATATGGGAAAATAAAAGAAGAGGTTTATGTGTGTCAACCACCAGGCTTTGAGGACAATAAACATCCTGATTGGGTGTACAAGCTTGATAAGGCTCTCTATGGGCTGAAGCAAGCACGTAGAGCCTGGTATGAGACACTCTCAACCTTTCTTCTAGAGAATAAGTTCACTAGAGGCACCATTGATAAAACCTTATTCATCAAGACTGTGGGACAACATAAGCTCCTTGTTCAGATTTATGTTGATGACATCATCTTTGCATCCTCTGATCCAAAGTTGTGTGATGAATTTACAAAGCTTATGAAGCTAAGATTTGAAATGAGTGCTATAGGAGAATTACAGTACTTTCTGGGTTTGCAAATCAAACAACAGGATGATGGAATCTTCATCCATCAGTCCAAGTATACCAAAGAATTGTTGAATAAGTTTGATTTACAAACCTGTAAGTCCTGTTCTACTCCCATGAGCAGCATCACACAACTAGATGCAGATCAGAAAGGTAAAGCGGTTGATGAAACCCTTTACAGATGTATGATTGGGTCCTTGATGTACCTTACAGCTTCTAGACCAGACATCATGTTTTCAACATGTGCTTGTGCTAGATTTCAGGCTGCACCTAAAGAATCCCATTTGATTGCAGTCAAAAGGATCTTTAGATATCTGCAAGGTACCCAATCACTAGGTCTTTGGTATTCAGCTGGGCATTCTTGCAAACTGGTTGCTTTCTCTGATAGTGACTATGCAGGATGCAAAGTCACCAGAAAATCCACTTCTGGTGGTTGCCAATTCCTAGGCAATTGTTTAGTTTCTTGGCAGAGTAAGAAACAAACATCTATTGCTACATCCACTGTTGAAGCTGAGTATATTGCTGCTGCAGGTTGTACCTCTCAAATACTCTGGCTTCAGAACCAACTTCTGGATTATGGCATTACTGAGACTAAGACTCCATTATTAATGGATAGTGCTTCAGCTCTTTGTATTGTTAAGAATCCAGTCCAGCACTCTAGGACCAAACATATTGAGATCAGACATCATTTTATCAGAGATTGCTATAAGAAAGGTCTGATTGATCCTAAGTTTGTGCCTAGTGCTGATGAGCTTGCAGACATTTTTACTAAGCCTTTAGACAGTGCCACATTCCAAAATTTGGTACTAAGGCTTGGTATGCTGCAGCTTGACTGATTTGACCTTTGCTGATGCTTTTACTTCACAACTACTGATGAGCATTAGGTCAAATACAAGTACTGATGAGTAATTTAGTCTTCAGCTCTTTCACAACTACTGATGACTAAAATGACTCAAAGTACTGATGTACCTTATTTATTGAAAACAACTGTAGTGAGGTGGATTACAACTACTGATGTATGATTTTCAAATAAATAAGTACTGAAGAACAAATTTTGGTCACAAGTACTGATGTGTGATCTTACACAAGTACTGAAGACAAAATTTGTTCACCAGCTCTGAAGAATATTTCATCAGCACTTGTGAACAATTGATCACAAGAGCTGAAGGCATAAATATTCACAAGAGCTGAAGAGTCGATGAAACATCTGAAAGTCAGCCAAAGAGCTGATGTGTAAGTGTGGAGGCTAGTATGAAACAACTGATTTGACGGAAACAGCTGAAGAGTAATTTCTCATCAGCTGATGACAACAGCTGCTGTTTCATATCCAAACAACTGAAGGACAAAACCATGTCTTCAGTAGTTTCACAACTACTGATGACTAACACCACGTCCTCAGTTGTTTACAACAACTGAAGCAATACCATGTCTTCAGTAGTTCACAACTACTGATATCAGTAGTTTACAACTACTGAAGGCTAACACCAAGTCTTTAGTTGTTACAACGTCTGAAGAAGAATATTAGGTCATCAGTAGTTCATAACTACTGAAGACTGACGGTAACTCTTCAGACGTTTACAACATCTGAAGGACAAAACCAAAGTTTCAGTAGTTTCAACTACTGAAGACCAACACCAAGTCCTCAGACGTTACAACCACTGAAGGTTAAAACCACGTCATCAGTCGTTACAACAACTGATAACTAACACCAAAACCTTCAGTAGTTTTCTTTCAACCTTTGACCTACCCTATAAATACCCCACTTTCAGAGCATTTACTCCTCACTTGACCTAATCCTTCCAAACCTCTGAATTCCCATACACCATTAATGGCGACCATGCAACTGAAACCTCGACACAACTGTGTCGCCCATCTTACAAAATCGCCATTATGGCCTAAGTTTCACCAAGCCATCGATCTTATGAACGACTCACCCTACAAAACGGCTTTTCTCCTGAACCCCACTATATACACCGACTCCTTGGTGGAGTTTTGGATAAATGTAACCGTCCAAACCGGAGAGCAGGATGGTGAGGTCTCTCTCCGGTCCTCCGTCAACGGCCACCCCGTGGTTATCACTCCAGCTACCCTACGCCAAACCCTAGAGCTGGAGGATGCCACCCACCCAACTTCCTACCCCAAAGGTGCCCTGGATCTCTCATTCACATCCCATGACTACCAGGGTAACCTCTCCGCCTCCACCTTGTTGAAGAAACACTTCCCTGACCCTCAACGACAGATGTCCACAAGGTGGCAACAGGTATTGTTCTCTATCCTTGAAAAACAACCATTAAACTTAACTGATTTACTATTTTTGGAAATAAAGGATATGGCCACAAAACCAATTTCTAACCGATGGATCTTGTATCCTCGGTTCAATATGGCCATAATAGAGAACCAGCTTCAGGCTGAGGGACTAGTTGGCACTGGGGTCCCTGCCATGGCTGTTCTAGCCGAGGTATACTCCAGGCACAACACTGACCAAACACTCAAACAGGCTGGCCGGCTGCGAAACCCACGCAGCAGGAACCCACAGCCTCCACCTCCAAATCCAAAGTCCCCATCAAACCAAAAAAAGCCAAAAAGAAGCCAAAAAAGGCTACTCAGGGAGATGAGTCCCCTGAGGATGCCCCTGCAACACAAAGGCAGGATGTGCCTACTGGTTCGATTCTCCCAGCAGGTACCATGACTCCACCCACCACAACCGCACAGGCTTCCTCTCAACAGGAGCCTGATGCAACCAATATTGGGGCAACCACATTACTGGGGTCCTTCTCACTTGAGAAGACTGCCATTGAAGAGCACAGTCCTCCCTCTGTGCACACTGCTTCGAGCCCATCTACTGATGAGACCGCCCCACAAAGCCCACATTGGCAATAGCCAAAGTGCTGACTCATCTGAGCACTCCACCCTCTCCCCAGAAACCTATTACAACTGGGGAGACTCCAACCGAAGAGGGGTGGATACAAGTGCCGGTGGGAGCCCACAGCACAGAGAATCAGTCCAATCTCCCAGTGTGGCTAGGGAGATAGGACATTCTGGTGAGGCTGCCACTTCCCGTGCATCAACATCTGAGCAGGGTGAAGCTGGTAACATCACTAAGACCTCACCAGAGGCAACTGCCGATGATGGATCCAATCCGGAGGCTAGAAGTCCCCAGTACCATGAACAAGGGGCACATGCTATTACTGAGCCACACTCAGGGCATGTACATCCTGACATTGTCAGGAGGTCAGGTGATTCAGCTCATGCTGATGATGACCTGAGCTTCTTCTACGATGTAGTAGCTCAAAACACTATCCTAGAGGATGAGATAAGCAGACTCAAAGAGCTGCTTGCTCAAATGACTCAGGATAGAAGTCCATCTGCCACCACTACCCCACAGATGGCACCTTCACCCGAAGGTCTCATAAACACTGAGCCACTCCCACAAACTCGGCCACCAGCCCCTGCTTCTGGCACTAGCTCTCAGGGTCAGAACCCCCCTGAGCAGCTGGATGCTATCCTCTAAAAATCCCTACCTCTCATCACACCCATGCTTAAAGACTTAGTCATTCAAACCCTTGATGAGAGGCTTCCCACATACATCCAACCCATGGTGGAGGTTGCCATTTCTAAGGCACTTGCTGATAGTCAAACCCCAACCAATGCACCCAAAAAGGGGGAGACATCAGTGCAAGTCAAGAGGAAGAGGGGTGAGGAGGAGGTAGAGGCAGAGAAAGAGGTGGTGGTTGAGAGGGAGTTGGTTGAGGAGACTAGGAAGGTGGGGAGAAAGGGAAGAGGAAAGAGAGGGAGGTTGAGCAAATAGAAGTGGCTGATCCAAAAGGATTTCAGTTTCACTGATAAGAAAAAGGGAGAGGAGGGAAAAAGGTGGTGACTCTGATCTAGCAGCCCTTGTCAAGGAGGCTGATGCTGAACACAGCAAATCAATGGATTCTGCCATTGCTCAGCTGTTCAGGCAAGGCTTTGACAAGGACACTGCCTTGCTAGATCATGAGATCAGAAAATAGAAACTAGGGAGATAGAATACCGATGGTCTACTTATAGCCAAGAGGATCAAAAGAAACTCGAGGCTATGAGTAGATTCATTTCGAAGTATCTGGGCAGGCCAGTCCTTGATGTAAAAGCATGGACCAGGGACAGACTCTTGGCAATAACCACCAAGATCTGTTCGGCTGGTGATTTCACTAAGGGACTGGTCGCAGAGGCCCTCTCTGAAGCAGGTGCTGGGAACAGGACACTGCTAGTAAAACAGACCAAACCAGCCCTTATCTCTAGGTTACTAGCAGTGCCTGCCAACATTCCCACACCAACAACCCAACCACAACCCACTAAACCAACCCCTTCACCACCAAAACCCGCAGCCAATGATCCACCCTTGAAGAAGAAGAGAAGGGTGTTGAGGCTGCAAGAAGAAGAAGAAGAAGAGGGGGATGAGGAGGATAGACTGCCTCTTTCAGCAGTCATTCCTCTACCAAAGGCCAAAACCCAAACCATCACCCCAGCTCACAGATGGAAACTGTGAGGGTGAAAATAGAGGAAGAGGCACAGCAGCTTCATGATGCTGAGATGCTTAAGTCTATTGACCAAGCATATGCTGCCTCTACCTCTATCATGAATATGAAGAAAGAAGCTCTGAGACTCTTCACTCTCAAACAAACTTCCAATATAACAAAGAGAGAGTGAGGACTTGGCCTGATCCTAGGGTGGCTCACAGGATCACAAAGAACAATATTCCTGTGAGGTACAAGAGCCAGATGAAGAGGATTGTAGATGAAGTAATCACTGTGGCTCTTGTAGTAACACCCTGGGAAATTGTGGATGAGTTCGAGAAAGCTTATAAAGCTAAGCTACCTCCTGAAATGATGTTGGAGAACAGGATGGTGAGAAAAGGCTTAGTTTATAAGAAGCTTGAGAACTTCCGCAAAGATGAGCTCAACTGTTGCTAGAAGGCAGACATCCAGATGAATTTGCTTATAAGCAAATCACAACAGTTGAGCTCAAAAATAGGAAACAGGTCAAGTATGTCTCAGAGACGTACGGCCGTGAAGGATTGTTCGATGGTGGGGATGAGGGCATGACCAAAGAAGAACAAATGATCTTTGTCCGAGCCTACACCCGAGAATCCTACCGGCTTGTACATGGGAGGTAGATCTCATGGATGGGACAACAGCTCTGTGTCCAATTCCCCAAGACAGAGCTCCCATCCATACTTAGCCAAACAAACACTAGAGACTACCTCTCAGGCCAGTGCTTATCTGGGTCAACTTCTAATCTGATCTAGAAGGAAATAGACCAATCATTATGCCACCAATAAGTGGGACAACCAATAATTAGAGGTTTTGGCTGCATTGGTTCAGGGGGAGTTTGTTGGACCAAAAGAACCAATGAGCCAAGATCAGGAAAACCTCTAAGTCCCACATGCCACTGCAACAACTGCTGAAGACTCCCATCAGTGTTCTGACAAAGTCTGAAGAACAAAGTATGAAGATCAAAGAAGTGAAGAACAACAGCTGAAGAAGACTCTAAAGTACTGAAGACTAAGTACTGAAGTCTGAAGTACTGATCTTACAAGTACTGAAGACTTCAAGTACTGAAGACAAGTACTAAAGAATCAAAAGCTGAAGAACTGAAGAACTGAAGACCTTCTACTGAAGCACAAAGTCTGAAGACAAAGACTGAAGACATCAACTGATGATAAGTCTGAAGACCAAGTACTGAAGACTCAGAGTTTGTCACAACAGCTGAAGATGTCTTCTTCAGTTGTTGTGATGGTTTTTCCTTTTCAGTAGTTATTTTGTTTCAGTAGTTGTACAACAGCTGAAGAGCATGTTCTTCAGTTGTTATAGTATCAGTAGTTGTAAACGACTGAAGAGTTTGTTCTTCAGTCGTTGTAGGATTTCAGTAGTTTTACTTTTGTCAGTACTTAGGAAACTTTTGTAAGAAGATATCAGCTGTTGACATCTTCAGTAGTTTTATGTTTTGTCAGTTGTAATTTTAATATTCTGTTGATGTCAGAAAAAGGACATCAACCCATCCTTTTGCCGCCTATAAAAGGATGGGGAACCATACTGTTTTAATTGCCAAAACGTGCGAAGCAATAGAACATTTATTATTTCACAGAACTCTTTTCTCTCTCTATGCTTGTGCTTTTACATGCAATATCTTTTATGTTCTTGCATTAATCGCTAATTAATGTGCTAAATCCGCTGCAAACATAATCTGATTGATCAAACGAGAGGCTGAGATCCTGTCACTAATGAACAGGTTCCGAAGAAACCTGAACAATATTCGGACGAAGATCTAAAGCTGTTCGAGATTGATGGTAGAGCCCATGGAATTTAGCCATGGCTATTCCAAATGAGATTTACTCAGGGCTCTTGCATCATGAAACTGCTCATGACCTATGGGTTGCTCTAAAGGAACAATTGGAGGAACTGATTCGGTCTTAGCAACAATAGGGAAATCCTCACCCAACAATATGAGACATTCTCATATAGAAAGGGGAGACTCTGACCCAGCAGTTTGAGCGGTTCTCTTGTTTGATTTCTGAGCTGAAGATGGTCAAACAAGAGTACTCCAACAGCCAGATGAACAACAGGTTCCTCAGATCACTGCCTGAGAGATGGGACACTTATACCATTGTCCTACGCTCCAGTGCAAATCTGGAAACTCTATCTCTCACCCAACTTCATGGGAAACTGCTCACTTTTGAGAGAGAGATAGAGCAAAAGAGGAAGTTGTCCACCTCTGGCAAGCTCGCTGATGACTTTGTTCAAGGAAATGCTGCCTTGATAAGTCAGGAGTCAGAATATGCTGCATCAGAAAGTTCTTATGATGAGCATATTGATTTCTCTACCAACTCAGAACAAGCTTTTGTTGGTGTTAGTAGTAGTTCAGGAGGCAGCAGTGATAACTGGTGCTTTTTTATGGATGATTTGAAGGGCATTCCAGATGATGATCTGGAGGAGATGGATATTTTGAGCCAAATGGCAATGATCAATATTAGATCTCAAAAGTTCTACAAAAGAACTGGTAGGAAATTCCCTGGTCTCTCTGGCAAAACCAAAGTTGGTTTTGACAAGAGCAAGTTGAGGTGTCACAAGTGCCAAAGGCTTGGACACTTTGCTAGAGAGTGTAGATCATCTGGATCTAACTCCTCTGCACCCTTTGTGACTTTTCCAAGCAATAGCTCACAGCATAGAGGGCAACCTTCCTCCAGTTCTGGTCATCCATCACAAGCACAGGCATCACCTGCTTATTTTGTGCCTCAGGGGTATATGCCATACTCATACCCCTGCTACTACGTGCCTCAGCCCAGTCAAACTCAAGCACTTTCTGCTCAACCACCACAGGCTCTTCCTGAGCCTCAATCTTCCCCATCTCATTATCAAACACAACCTCAACAACACAGCTTCTTCACCCCAGGAGTTGTTGACTGGAGTAGTCTGCCAGATGATCTATCTGGTCAGGAACAACTACTCCAAGGTGCTGGTCAACATGGTGGTGATAGTCCTTTTGGAAATCTTGCTCTGATGGCCCTTGAGTCTGTTGAGGGGTCATCACCCAATACCTCATCACAGGTATCATCTGAGCCCAAAGCCAAGCTTTGTTCTGAATCATGCATAGCAGCATTTGCTTCTATTAGAGAAGCAAATGTAGCTTTAATAGATAAAAATCTTGAGCTAGAGCACACTATTTCCAAAAGAAAAGCTGATTTTGAGGCTGCACTAAAAGAGAAAAATGATGAGATTTACAAGCTTAAATGGCAAATTAAAGATGGTAAAGCTAGGGAAGATGTACTTCTAGAGAAGTACAGAGACCTCAAGGAAACTCTTGCAAACACCCAGGTAGAGTGTGATCGATGGGTGAAATCATGCAAGGGTTTTGAAATGCTTCTTAAGAAGCAATCAGCTTCCAATGTGAAGTTTGGCATTGGTTATAATCACACTGCTCCTCCTACAGATTTTACTTCAAGAGCAGAAGTTGAATCTGATGGAGAGAGCAATAACCAATCCTTCTCATCATATGACCTATTATCTTCTGATTCAGCATCATCAGAGATAAAATTCAGCGTTAGCTCCTGCCAAAACCAATCAGCTGATGCTACAACAGCTGTTAGTTCAAATGCTGACTGTCACATGATCAAAAGGTTGATCAACTCAGGTGTTGTCTCTAGAAGTACTGAAAGTACTGGAGAGCAAGTGATAACACCTGAAGTTCAAACCTCAACTACTGCCAGCACTGAAGAGAAGAAAACTGACAGTAGAAAAGGTTTGAAGACAACTAAAGAAGAGGCCAGGAAAGCAGGTACTAAAGGGAAGAAAACTGCTAGTACTGATAACAAACGGCTGAAGAACAAGTCTTCAGCAGTTTCATCTTCTTTGGTTGATGATCAACACAAAATGAAGAAGAAGCCATGTGAGATATGTGGGTTGTTCAATCATCTTACTGATGATTGCTGGTACAAAAGGGGTTCCAAACTCAAACAAAAGGAAATTAAAGAGCTAATAAATAAAATGAAAAATGAGTTTGAAACCAAGTTTGTACTAGCAACATCAAAGCCTGAAATCCCTAAGCCCAAAGCTAAATCTAAAAAGAAAGTAGGGGTTACTCAGGCAACAGCTGAGGTTGCTCAAAAGAAGATGGTGCAACATAGGAATCCATCATCAGCAAGTCTCAATGTGTCTGAAGAGCTGAAAGCTTTATCACAAAGTCAGACACAACTGGTGATGATGGTTCAGCATCTAATGGGAAGAGTCAACCATTTAGATGCTCCTGTGTTGAAACCACAGAAAAGGAAGTCCAAGCCAAAGGGTTCCTCTTCTACACCATCTTCTTCACCTCAAGCTGTTACACATAACACACCTGTTAGTGTTGCACCTATAGTTGAGAACAGACCCAAAACCAAACAGGTTTGGGTCTCTAAAACTAACTAACATGTGGTTATGATTGCAGGGTTCTTTAACATGCCAAAGAAGCATCTGGTATGTAGACAGTGGAGGATCTATGCACATGACAGGAAGCAGCTCCCTTCTTAATGACTACTCTCAAGGAAAGAAGGGATTTGTCTCCTTTGGCAATGATGCAAAGGGTTACATCATTGGAAAAGGCTTTGTTTCCAATGGGGAAATAAGGTTTGATGATGTTAACCATGTGGAGAATCTCAAGTACAACCTCTTGAGTGTCAGTCAAATGTGTGATAAAGGCCATGTTGCCTTTTTCACAAGCCAGAACTGTCGGATTCTGTCATCCAAAGTTCTAAATTGATTGACAAGGTGTTGGATGAATACACTCTCCTGAAGGCCAACAGGACAGGAAGAGTGTATGCCTTAGATCTTTCCAAAAAGATAGATCTAAAAGGCCATCCTTGCCTATTCTCCAAAGCATCTCCTCAAGAGTCTACTCTATGGCATAGAAGGCTGGGGCATGTTAATTTCAAGAACATGAATCAGCTGATAAGCCATGGTTTAGTAAGGGGATTGCCTTTGAAGGAGTTCAAGTATGAAGACAACTGCACTGCTTGCTTAAAAGGAAAACAACACAAAGTTTCATTCCCTTCAATAGAAGAACCAAAGTCCACTGCCTGCTTGCAGCTCCTGCACATGGATCTCTTTGGTCCTGTCAGAGTGATGAGCATGGCAAAGAAGAAATACTGCCTGGTAATTGTGGATGATTGTTCCAGGTTTGTATGGACTTTCTTCTTTCACTCCAAGGATGAAGCAGCCAAGACTATCATGAACTTTGTGTTATTTGTAGAAAAGCAGTATTCCCTACAGGTCAAGTGTGTGAGGAGTGACAATGGAACAGAATTTAGAAACCACACACTTGATGACTTCTACCTGTCCAAGGGAATTAAAAGGCAGTTTAGTATTTCTAGAACTCCTGAGCAGAATGGAGTGGTGGAGAGAAAGAACAGGACTCTTATTGAAGCAGCAAGGTCAATGTTGGCTGACTCAGGGTTGCCACTGACCTTTTGGGCTGAAGCTGTCAATACAGCTTGCTATGTACAAAATAGAGCTTTAGTGAATAAGAGGTTGATGAAGACTCCTTATGAAGTTCTTCATCATTTGGCTCCTCTGATTTCATTCTTTAGAGCCTTTGGGTGTCCATGTTTTATTCTCAACACTAGCAACCCACTCCAGAAATTTGCTAGTAAGGTGGATGCAGGGTATTTTGTTGGTTATTCAACAACTTGCAAGGCATACAGAGTCTTCACCTGTAGGACAAAGGTGGTTGAAGAAACTCTGCATGTTAAGTTCAATGAATCTCCAAAGGACAAGATTCCATAAAACCCTGTGGAGTTGTTTGATCTGGACATACTGCAATATGTTCCTTATCAACCTCCAGCTGTTGAGCCTTTCAACAGTTCTCCACCTGGTGGTACTGATGATGATGTAGTCAGTACTCACCTCTTCAGGTTTAGTGACAACCTGCCTGAGTCCACTAAAGCTGATGCTCCTGTAGCTTCAGCAGTCCCATCCATAACAAATGCTGATGAGATTTCTGCATGCTCTAATTCATTTGAGCTGCCATCTCTACATGGTTTCAAGAATCTCCATCACCATTTGTTGCTGCTGAAAGTCCTACAAACACTTGCACTGACATTATAGTCTATCAAGAGCTGAAGAATCACCCCACATCTCAAATCATTGGTGATATCAATGCTGGAGTTTCAACCAGGAGTCAATTGTCCAATTTCTGCTTCTATGCTCTCTTCATCAGTCAGCAAGAGCCAAAGAACTATCATGTTGCCTTAAGAGACAATGGATGGGTTGAAGCAATGCAGCTTGAGCTTCTTCAGTTCAAGAAACAGCAAGTGTGGGAGCTTGTTCCTTTACCCCAAGGGAAGTGTGCAATAGGCACCAAATGGGTATTCCGGAACAAAACAGATGATAAGGGCCAAATTTTCAAGAACAAGGCCAGGCTGGTTGTTCAAGGGTTTGCACAAGAGGAAGGCATCGATTATGATGAGACCTTTTCCCCTGTAGCAAGACTGGAAGCAATCAGGCTGTTCTTAGCTTATGCTGCCTTTCACAGTCTTAAGGTTTATCAAATGGATGTCAAAAGTGCCTTCTTATATGGGAAAATAAAAGAAGAGGTTTATGTGTGTCAACCACCAGGCTTGAAGACAATAAACATCCTGATTAGGTGTACAAGCTTGATAAGGCTCTTTATGGGCTAAAGCAAGCACCCAGATCCTGGTATGAGACACTCTCAACTTTTCTTCTAGAGAATAAGTTCACTAGAGGCACCATTGATAAAACGTTATTCATCAAGACTGTGGGACAACATAAGCTCCTTGTTCAAATTTATGTAGATGACATCATCTTTGCATCCTCTGATCTAAGGTTGTGTGATGAATTTACAATGCTCATGAAGCAAAAGTTTGAAATGAGTGCTATAAGGGAATTACAGTTCTTTCTAGGTTTGCAAATCAAACAAAGGGATGACAGAATTTTCATCCATCAGTCCAAATACACAAAGGAGTTGTTGAATAAGTTTGATTTACAAACCTGCAAGCCCTGTTCTACTCCCATGAGCAGCATCACACAACAAGATATAGATCAGAAAGGTAAAGCGGTTGATGAAACCCTTTACAGATGTATGATTGGGTCCTTGATGTACCTTACAGCTTCTAGACCAGAAATCATGTTTGCAACATGTGCCTGTGCTAGATTTCAGGCTGCAACTAAAGAATCCCATTTGATTGCAGTCAAAAGGATCTTTAGATATCTGCAAGGTGCCCAATCACTAGGTCTTTGGTATTCAACTGGGCATTCTTGCAAATTAGTTGCTTTCTCTGATAGTGACTATGCAGGATGCAAAGTCACCAGAAAATCCACTTCTGGTGGTTGCCAATTCCTAAGCAATTGTTTAGTTTCTTGGCAGAGTAAGAAACAAACATCAATTGCTACATCCACTGCTGAAGTTGAGTACATTGCTGCTGCAAGTTATACATCTCAGATACTCTGGCTTCAGAACCAACTCTTGGATTATGGCATTACAGAGACTAAGACTCCATTATTAATGGATAGTGCTTCAGCTCTTTGCATTGTTAAAAATCCAGTCCAGCACTCTAGGACCAAACATATAGAGATCAGACATCATTTTATTAGGGATTGCTATGAAAAAGGTCTGATTGATCAAAAGTTTGTGCCTAGTGCTGATGAGCTTGCAGACATATTTACTAAGCCTTTAGATAGTGCCACATTTCAAAACTTGGTACTAAGGCTTGGTATGCTGCAGCTAGAATAATTTGACCAATACTGATGCTCTCAGTTCACAAGTACTGATGAGTATTAGTATGCAAAGGTCAAATATAAGTACTGATGAGTAATTTAGTCTTCAGCATTTTCACAACTACTGAAGACTAAAATGCTTCTAAGTACTGATGTACATTATTTGTTGAAAACAACTGATGTAGTGAGGTGGATTACAACTACTGATGTATCATTTACTAACAAATAAGTACTGAAGAACAAATTTTGTTCACAAGTACTGATGTGTAATCTTACACAAGTACTGAAGACAAAATTTATTCACCAGCTCTGGAGTATTTCATCAGCACTTGTGAACATCTGATCACAAGAGCTGAAGGCATAAATATTCACAAGAGCTGAAGGGTCAATGAAACATCTGAAAGTCAGCCAAAGAGCTGATGAGTAAATGTGGAGGTCAGCATGAAACAACTGATTTGACGGAAACAGCTGATGAGTAATTTTATTCTTCAGCTGATGCCAACGGCTGCTGTTTCATACCCAAACAACTGAAGGACAAAACCATGTCTTCAGTAGTTTCATAACTACTGATGACTAACACCAAGTCCTCAGTTGTTTACAACAACTGAAGCAATACCATGTCTTCAGTAGTTCACAACTACTGATGTCAGTAGTTCATAACTACTGAAGGCTAACACCAAGTCTTCAGTTGTTACAACGTCTGAAGATGAAAACTAGGTCTTCAGTAGTTTATAACTACTGAAGACTGACAACAAGTCTTCGGCCGTTTACAACATTTGAAGGACAAAACCAATGTCTTCAATAGTTTCACAACTACTGATGACTAACACCAAGTCCTCAGATGTTACAACCACTGAAGGTTAAAAACCACGTCATCAGTAGTTTCAACAACTGATGACTAACACCAAAACCTTCAGTAGTTTTCTTTCAGCCTTTGCCATACCCTATAAATACCTAACCTTCAGAGCTTTTCATTCTCACTTGACCTAACTTTTCAAAAACCTCTGAAATTCCCATACACCATTAATGGCGGCCATGCAACTCAAACCTCGACACAACTGTGTTGCACATCTTACCAAATTGCCTTTCTGGTCTAAGTTTCACAATGCCGTCGATCTGATGGCCAATTCACCATACCAAACGGCATTCCTTCTCAACCCCACCATATACACCGATTCCTTGGCGGAGTTCTGGACGAACATCACCGTCCAAACCGGAGAGAACGATGGCGAGGTCTCTCTCCGGTCCTCCGTAAACAACCACCCTGTGGTTATCACTCCAGCTACCATTCAAGAAACCCTAAAGCTGGAGGATGCCACCTTCCCAACCTCTTACCCGAAAGGCGCCCTCGATCTATGCTTCACAGCCAACGACTATCAGGGCGACCTCTCTGCCACCACCTTGTTGAAGAAACACTTCCCAGATCCCCAATGACTCATCTTCCACATGGTGAACGTGTGTCTGGCCCCTAAAACTTCTTCATGGGACCAGATGGCAACAAGGTGGCAACAGGTATTGTATTCTATCTTTGAGAAACAACCACTTAATTTTACTGATATCATATTTTTGGAACTCAAAGATATGGCCACAAAACCCGTTTCTAACCGGTGGATCTTGTATCCTCGGTTTATTTTGGCCATAATCAAGGACCAGCTTCAAGCTGAGGGGCTTGTTGGCACTGGGGTCCCTGCCATGGCTGTTTTAGCTGAGGTATACTCCAGGCACAACTCCGACCACACACTAAAACAGGCTGGCCGGCTGCGAAAACCCACGCAGCAGGAACCCACAGCCTTCACCTCCAAATCCAAAGTCCCCACCAAGCCAAAAACCAAAAAGAAGCCCACAAAGGCTACTCAGGGATATGAGTCCCCTGAGGATGCCCCTGCAACATAAAGGCAGGAAGTGGCTGCTGGTCAGATTCTCCCAGCAGTCACCACGACTCCACCCACCACAACCGCACAGGCTTCCTCTCAACAGGAACCTGATGCAACCACTTCAGGGGCACCCACACATCTGGGGTCTTTCTCACTTGAGGAGACTACCATTGAAATGCACACTCCTCCCCATGTGCATACTGCTTCAAGCCCATCTCCTACTGAGACCACCCCACAAAGCCCTACACTAATAATCGCCAAAGTGTTGACCCGTCTGAGCACTCCACCCTCTCCCCAGAAACCAATTCCAACTGGGGAGACTCCTACCGAAGAGAGGGTGGACACTAGTGCCGGTGGGAGCCCACAACACAGAGAATCCATGTCCAATCTCCCAGTATGGCTAGGGAGATAGGATATTCTGGTGAGGCTGCCACTTCCCCTGCATCAGCACATGAGCAGGAAGAAGCTGGTACAAGCAATAAGACCTCACCAGAGGCAACTGCCGATGATGGATCCAATCCGGAGCCTGGAAGTCCCCAGTACCAAGAACAAGGGGCACATGCAACTACTGAGCCACACTCAGTGCATGTACATCCTGACATTGTCAGGAGGTCAGGTGATTCAGTTCACACTGATGATGACCTGAGCTTCTTCTTTGATGTAGTCGCTCAAAACACTATCTTAGAGGATGAGATAAGCAGACTCAAAGAGCTGCTTGCTCAAATGACTCAAGATAGAAGTCCATCTGCCACCACAAACCCATAGATGGCACCTTCACCCTGAAGGTGTCACAGACACTCAGCCACTCCCACAAACTCAGCCACCGGCCCCTGCTTCTGGCTCTAGCTCTCAGGAACAGAACCCTCCTGAGCAGCTAGATGCTATCTTCCATAAATCCCTGCCTCTCATCACACCTATAATCACAGAAATTGTGATGAAAACCATTGATGAGAGGCTTCCCACTTATATACAACCCATGGTGGAGGTTGCAGTTGCTAAAGCACTTGCTGATAGTCAAACCCCAACCAATGCACCCAAAAAGGGGGAGACATCAGTGCAAGTTAAGAGGAAGAGGGTGGAGGAAGAGATAGAAGTAGGGAGAGAGGGGGCAATTGAGAGGGAGAGGTCTGAGGAGACGGGTAGGGAGAAGGGGAAGGAGAAGGTGAGGGAGGAGAGAGCTCAAATAGAAGTGGCTGAAATCCAAAAGGATTTCAGTGTCACTTATCATAAGAAGAGAGGAGAGAAGAGAGGAGAGGAGGGAGAGAAGGGAGAGAAGACTAACTCTGATCTAGCAGCCCTTGTCAAGGAGGCTGATGCTGAGCATAGCCGATCAATGGACTCTGTCATTGATCAGGTGTTCAAGCAAGGCTTTGACAAGGACACTGCCATGCTAGATCAGGAGATCAGAAATATGGAGAGAAAAGAGATTGAGTACCGATGGTCTACTTATAGCCAAGAGGACAAAAAGAGACTCGAGGCTATGAGTAGATTCATTTCGAAGTATCTGGGCAGGCCAGTCCTTGATGTCAAAGCATGGACCAGGGACAGAATCTTGGCTATAGCCACCAAGATCTGTTCAGCTGGTGATTTCACCAAAGGACTGGTTGCTGAGGCCCTCTCAGAAGCCGGTGCTGGGAACAGGACATTGCTAGCAAAACAGACCAAACCATCTCTTATCTCTAGATTACTAGCAGTGCCTGCCAACATTCCCACACCAACCACCCAAACACAACCCACAAAACCAACCCCTTCACCATCAAAACCCGCAGCCAATGATCCACCCTTGAAGAAGAAGAGAAGGGTGTTGAGGCTGCAAGAGGAAGAAGAAGAGGAGGAGGATGAGGAGGATAGACTGCCACTTTCAGCAGTCATCCCTCTACCAAAAGCCAAAACTCAAACCATCACTCCCACCTCACAGATGGACACTGTGAAGGTTAAGCTAGAGGAAGAGGAGCAGCAAAGACTACACGATGAGGAGATGTTGAAAAGCATTGACAAATCCTATGCTGCTTCTACTTCCATTATGAATATGAAGAAGGAAGCTCTGAGAATCTTCACTCCTAAGCAAACCTTTCAATATGATAAGGAGAGAGTGAGGACTTGGCCTGATCCTAGGGTGGCTCACAGGATAATCAAGAAAGATATGCCTGTGAGATACAAGAGCCAATTTAAGAAGATTGTAGATGAAGTGATCTCTGTGGCTCTTGTAATAACACCCTGGGAGATAGTAGAGGAGTTCGAGATAGCCTATAGAGCTAAGCAGCCACCCCAAAAAATGTTAGACAATAGGGTGGTGAGGAAGGGCTTAGTCTATAAGAGGCTTGAGAACTTCCATAGGGATGAGCTCAACTTGTTGTTAGAAGGAAGACATCCAGATGAATTTGCATATAGGCAAATCATAACAGTTGAGCTCAAGAATGGCAAACAGGCCAAGTTTGTCTCAGAGCTATACGGCCGTGAGGGGTTATTCGATGGTGTGGCTGAAGACCTGACTAAAGAAGAACAAATGATTTTCCTTCAACCCTACACCAGAGAATCCTACAGGTTTGTACGTGGGAGGTAAGTCTCATGGATGGGACAACAGCCCTGTGTCCAATTCCCCAAGACAGGGCTCCCATCCATACTTAACCAAACAAATATCAGAGACTTTCTCCCAGGCCAGTGCTTATCAGGGTCAACTTCTGATCTGATCCAGAAGGAAATAGACCAATCTTTATGCCAACAATAAGTGGGACAATAAATAACTTAGAGGTTTTGGCTACATTGGTTCAGGGGGAGTTTGTTGGACCAAAAGAACCAATGAGCCAAGATCAGGAAAATCTCTAAGTCCCACATGACATCACAACAACTACTGAAGACCTTCATCAGCAGTTTGACAAAGTTTGAAGAATCAACAGCTGAAGATCAAAGATCTGAAGTACAACAGCTGAAGATCCCAAAGTACTGAAGATAAGTACTGAAGTCTAAAGTACTGATAAATACAAGTACTGAAGACTTTAAGTACTGAAGACAAGTGCTGAAGATCAAAGTCTGAAGAACTGAAGAACTGAAGATCAACTACTGATGCACAAAGTCTGAAGACAACGACTGAAGACATCAGCTAATGACAACTACTGAAGTCATCAGCTGATGAAACATCTGAAGATCAAAGTCTGAAGACCAAAGTGCTGAAGCTTCAGAGTTTGTCACAACAGCTGAAGAAGTCTTCTTCAGTTGTTGTGATGGTTTTTCTTTTCAGTAGTTTTATATTTTTCCTTTCAGTAGTTTGTACAAGCTGAAGAGTTTGTTCTTCAGCTATTATAGTTCAGTAGTTGTAAACGACTGAAGAGTTTGTTCTTCAGTCGTTGTAGCTTTTCAGTAGTTTCCTTTTCAGTACTTGTAATAGGTAGAGCACTTAGGAATTTTGTAAGAAGATGTCAGCTGTTGTGACATCTTCAGTAGTTTGTGTTCTATCAGTAGTTAGTTAAATAACTGTTAAATGTCAGTGGAATCTGACAACAGTATGGGTTTTTTGCCTATAAAAGGGCAGTGACCTGATTGTATTCCACGCCGAAATATGTGAAATAAACAGAATATTATTCCTTTTATGCAGAATTATTCTCTCTCTCTACATTTACTTTACATGCAATATTCCTTATGTTCTTGCATTAATTGCTAATTATCATGCTAAATCCGCTGCGAACACAACCTAATTGATCAAACTAGAGGCTGAGATCCTGTCATTTGCACGCTTGGGCCAGAAGAGGGTTCAGGCATTTCATCCTCATGTGGGGCTTCTTCAGTCTGTTCCTTTTCAGGAATGTGTACAGATACATCAGCTTGTTCTTCTTCTTGCTTTTGCTGTTCACACAGCTCTCTGATCATTTCCTTTTGTTCCTCAGAGAGTGAGAGAAGGGACTATTTGCATGCTCAACTCCTTATCAATAGGCACTGGAGATTGAGGTATGATAACAAACGGTTCAGCATCTGCACGTTGATTCACAATGAAGTCCTAGAATTCATCATCAATGATATATTCTTCAGTAGAGAACAAATCTAAGTCTTTCATCATGTCACTGAACTCTTTTTCTTCAGTGTGAACTTCATCAGAAGGACTTGTGTACACTATCATCTCCATGCTAGATGATGTGTGCTTTGATCCACTTGGTTTTCCCTCTTTTTCAGCCATAGTGAGTTTCGTCTTTTTGGCTGGAGGGGAATCATCTCCACTGTCTTCAGATGATTCTTTGTCATCCTCCCTTTTCCTCTTTTCTTTCTTTTCATCACCTTCATCATCATTGTCTTTCTCTGCCTCCTGCTTCAATTTGACAAGCATTTCAAGTTCAGAAACTCTCTTTTTAAGAGCTTCTACTTGTCTATCAGGTCATGGATGATGGAAGATTATTCTTTAATAACTTCTTCTTGTTCTTCCATTACTATTGTTTGCAGGTTCAAGGTTTCCACATGTCCACTTATTTTTTCTTTGAGTGTTGAAGAGCAGCATTCAACATCGCAATCTCTTTGTCTTTCTTATTCTTCTCACTCTCAAGTTTTTCTTTCAACTCTTTTAGTTCTTTTTCTTTCTCATTCAATTCCAACAACCTGTCTTGCAGAAGAACTGATCTGTTTCTTTACATCTTCTCAATCCTTGCAATCTTCTGAAGCAAATTGGAAATCATCTCATCTTTCTCATCAGGCTTGTTTGCTCCAGACTCAGCATAACTTTCTGAATGAGCAGTCTCAGATGCAATTTGCCTTACAGGCATTTTGGTGGGATGATCCTCCTCATCAGATGATGATTTGGATTTCTCAGATGAGCTGGCAGAATCACCAAACTCTTGAGGAGCAACTGAAGTTGGTGATGGAACAGGTGTATGGTGAATGGGAGATGGGATAGAGTGATGAAGTGGTGAGTGTATAGGAGAGATGTGGGGTGTGGTGATGGGTTGAGTTTTGTGAGATGAAATTGGTGATCTTTGTGGTGATGGTAACGGTGAATGAATGGATGGTGATGCAACAGTGGTTTCATGCACAGAAGGTTCAGTGTGAAGATCACCACCTACATCAACCTGTGGTGACACTGACCTCTGTCTATCCTCTGCAATTGCTGATTGTTCTTCTTCATCAACATGCTCATCATGAGGATCTTCAATTTCTTGTACTCCTCCCTGATCGATCTGTTGCTGTATCCAAGGCAACAGAGGGAAGAAAGTACCACTATAAAAGTTCCTCGGATCTCGTTTTGTGATGTACCTATAGGACTTGGCATTATAGTGAGGGATGTCCATCACTGGTCCTATGGGTGCAAGATCAGGAAATGCTTCATTTATGAGGCACTGTATAAATCTGGGGTACATCAAAAACATATGCCTCCTACCCTCCTGTATGTTAGAGACCATTCCATTGAATACATAAGCAGACATGTTGAAAGGACGGTTAGTGCATAAAGCACAGATGGCAGAGGAGGTTGTCACTGGAATATCATTCCATCCAGTCTTCCTCTTAGATAAGCAGTGTTGATACATGTGTATCAAAAATCTCCATTGCAAATCTACCAGACCTTTCACAATTTGCTTTCCTTCATAACCACCTTCATATCATATATTGGCAAAGAAGGACATGATCTCATCATCTTCCAGATCTATAGGGGCATCAGCATCATCTCCAAACTGTAGACACAGTCTCACAGTTTGCTCAGAGATAGCTAAGGAATGCTCATCAGTGATTCTTCCAGTTAGTGTTCTCACACCATCAACTTCAATCACTTCAGCTGTTCTCCAAAATGACCTAATAAAGGTCTCATAAATGATTGGTCTTACTGTCATGGCATAAGACACTCTTGTAGTAAGGAGAAATCTGATCATATCCCTCAGTCCTTCTGCCTTAGTTACATCAGGATCAAGATAACCGCTAACATTATGGAGCTTGCTCCATGTGAGGTTTGCCATGTTACACTGCATTCAAGGCATATGAATTAGAGTGATGAATAATGCATATCAACAAATGGTTTGTCATAAATCAGCCTAATTTTATCATATTTTGACTTTTCTTGGTCAAAATGGAGTGTTCATGTATACTGTTTCATATACATTTGATCTTGTCCGATTTAGTCATACATGTTCATTTTAATGAGTTATATCTGATTACATTGATTATTCTTTCTCAATTTCAACTCATTTTAACCATTGTGATGTCTTTTGATTTCAGCATTTTAGTATTTACATGCTCTGTTCCTACGACAAACTGAACTTGTGAAAATCCTCTGTTTGTTGAGGTTTACATGATTAGCATGTGTCTTTCTGATGAAATCGACAATGGTTCATGAACATTTGTTTGATTTTGCATGCTTTCTTTTTTGACCTAGTTTCCAAAGTTTGTGTTTCTCATTTATGTCTGAAATTTAGGGTTATGAGCAATTTCGGATATTCACCTATCCTTCGATAATACTGTGGCAAAGAGTCGAAGGAGTATGAATGATGATGATTCGAACTTTGATCAGAGTTTTAGAACATGAAGAAGATGACGAAGATGAACAGTAACTTTTGGTGGCACTCGTCTCACTTTGAAGTCTCTCAATTTTGAAAAGTATTAAATGACCTTTCGTTTTTGGTTTATATAGTCAATTTAATATGGATTTCAATTTTTGACAAGTTCTTAAAACAAATGCGCACAGATTAAAAATTACTGTAACAAATGCGGTTGAAGAAATGTTTATCAGCATTTGTGTACTGTAGCAAATGCGGATGAACAAAATGTGTCAGCATTTGTTCACTGTAGCAAATGTGGATGAACAAAAACTTGTCAGCATTTGTTCACTGTAGCAAATGCGGATGAACAAAAACTTGTCAGCATTTGTTCACTGTAGCAAATGCGGATGAACAAAAACTTCAACTTTCATCAAATGCGGATGAGTAAACTCTGTCCGCATTTCTTCAACTTGTTCTAAATCTCGAGACTAATGCGGTAGAGTATTGTTGTCCGCATTAGTATTGCACGTGTTTCAGTCCACAAACCACTACCCGCATTGGTTGAATGCTTAGGTTACCTTCACCCGCATTAACCAATACTCTTACCCGCATTAAGTTTCAAACTTAATGGTTCTGCTTTTGTTGGTTTTGGATGAATTTTCTTCAATGCTTTATGAAGTAATGTCTTTGACTTTATGAAGTTTGTCAGTTGCAAGATGTGTCAGTTGCTAGATCTTATGAATTTTGACTGGTTCTGGGTCATCAATTCTTGCTTGGATTGACTTGTTCATCTGTGGTGAATCAAGTTTCCTATTGTTGACTTATCTTGGATTTTTGTGCATCAAGATGTCTGCAAGAACTGAGATACTATGGTATAACTTCTGCAACAACACAGACAGATTTTCTGATTTTTGTTTTTTGTAACTTGTTTTTGGTTTTTCTAATTTTTAAGAAAGGAAACACCTGTACAAAATTGATCATAATTTTTAAATTTTTAAATTACTCACCCTAAAGTTAATATCCATAATGGATAGAAACTTTGAAGGATTTGAAAATTTTGAAAGGAAATCTTTTTGTGATTTTTGTTTTCTTTATTGTACAAGAAGTAAAGTTATACCTTTCTTTAGGATCATATCAATCTTATCTTTCACAAATGCAAGCAATTGTTAGTAAAACAGCCAATGTCATGAACATATTGATTGTAGGTATGTTTGTCCTCTTAAACTCATACTTGGTTAATATTCTGATGCAAGTGATCTTATCATGTTTTGAGTTGATTGGGTATTCAACATGTACCTCACACTCAAAAGCATGGCAAGGTTAACCATCTGCATGCAATGTATGGTAGAACTTTCAACATCTTACATGACCAGGATACTTAAATTTAGAAATCTCATATTACTTGATCTTCATTGGGATTCTTTTAATTTTGATCCAATTATCACTTTTGATCCACATTGGAATTCTTTTCACTTCACTTTGGAAGGTGATCTCTTAGGATTCTTTTGATTCATTCATTTTGAATGATCTTTATTCTGTTTGTTTCATCCAAGATGGATGTGTTCCTCATTGGAAATTTTGATGGATCTTGACATCAGCACTATGTGCTTGTTTCTCCAGGTCTTTGCTTAGCAAAACAAAGGAGGAACTGATGTGAGTAAAAGAGATTAATAAGTCATCATTACCTGGGGTGTTTTGGTTACTACACACACACACATTTGGACAAGTCATAACTTACACATACTATGAGATGACAACATCACAGTTGAATATAATCTTTAATTTATCACTGCATGTAGTGTCTTGTCCAAGTTGAGCCTACCAACATATCAGATAAGTCATGTCAGTCTTTAAGTTTTATAAATCAGCACAGTGAATGATATAACGACTGTAATTATATCATTTCCCTTAGATAAACTATATACTTCTTCTTTTGATTTCTTTTGGTATTTTTGAAATATTTGAATGTTTTTGTTTGTTTTTATTTTACTCAAGATTAATCATACCAATTGATTGAACTAAGAATTCAAATCTGGTTGGATCAAATGCCTTAGTGAATAAATCAGCTAATTGATTGTCAGTGTGAACTTGTATCAATTTGATTAATCCTTTTTCAGCATAATCTCTCAAAAAGTGATATCTGATTTCAATATGTTTTGTTTTTGAGTGTTGAACTGGATTATTAGTAATAAAAACTGCTGCTGTGTTGTCAATGTAAATTGGAGTGTGCAGAAAGTTAAAACCATAATCAAGCATCTGGTTTTGAATCCAGAGAACTTGAGAACAGCATGTTGATGCTGCTATATACTCAGCTTCTGCTGTTGACATAGAAACATTGGTTTGTTTCTTGCACTGCCAAGATACTAGTCTAGGACCAAGAAATTGACAACCACCAGATGTGGATTTCCTGTTAAAGTTACATCCCCCATAATCACTGTCAGTGTATGCATAGAGATTGAAGTCTCCTTCCTTTGGATACCATAGTCCAAGAGCAGGTTTGCCCTTAAGATATCTGAATATCCTCTTGACTGCATTGACATGAGATTCCTTGGGATCTGCTTGATATCTAGCACACACACAAACACCAAACATAATGTCAGGCCTACTGGCTGTTAGATACATAAGTGAACCTATCATAGATCGATAGTGATTTTGATCCACTGATTTGCCTTCAGGATCAGGTCCAATTTTTACTTTAGTATCCACAGGAGTTCTGATGGACTGACAGTCAGCAAACTTGAATTTCTTCAGCATTGTTTCCACATATTTTGATTGATTGATAAAGATTCCGTCTGCTGTCTGTTGGACTTGTACTCCAAGAAAGAAAGTGAGTTCCCCCATAGCACTCATTTGAAATTTAGAATGCATGAGATTCTTAAAGTCTTTACATAGAGTCTTGTTTGTTGAGCCAAAAATGATATCATCCACATATATCTGTACAAGCAACATGTCCTTTCCTTTTCTTTTTCTGAAGAGAGTCTGATCGATCTTTTCTCTCTCATATCCATTATCAAGAAGAAATGATGAAAGAGTCTCATACCACTTTCTTGGTGCTTGATGAAGACCATACAAGGCTTTGTCTAGCTTGTAAACCCTGTGAGGAAAATCTGGGTCTTCAAATCCAGGTGGTTGACTCACGTAGACCTCTTCAGCAATCTTTCCATACAGAAAAGCACATTTCACATCCATTTGATAAACAGTGAAGTTCATGGATGCTGAATATGCAAGAAAGATTCTTATGGCTTCTAGTCTGGCTACAGGGGCAAATACTTCATCATAATCGATTCCTTCTTCTTATGTGTATCCCTGACCTACTAGTCTTGCTTTGTTTCTAATGACGATTCCCCTATCATCAGTCTTGTTCCTGTATAGCCATCTGGTGCCGATAGGGTATTGTCCTTCGGGAAAATCTACCAGCTGCCATACTTCTTGTTTCTTGAATTGCAGCAACTCTTCCTGCATTGCTTCAATCCAACTATTGTCTTGAAGAGCCTCTTTGATGTTCTTGGGTACTGTTTGACACAGAAAGCATGAGAACAAGCAGATGTTAGCTATGCTTGACTTGCTTCTAGTCACCCGTTCAGTTAGTTCACCAATGATGTTGTCAACCGGATGATCTTTATGTATTCTTGTGGTTGGAATTGAGTCACCATCAATGATTACATCAAGATTGGAGACATTCAGTTCATCATGGTGTGAGGCAACATCTTCTTGTACTGTAGGGGAGCTATGGAAGTAATCAAAATTTGTTTCAGTTCCTGCTTCCATGTTAGCATGGATTTGATTACTCCCATCATTTGAAGTTCTTTCATTATCAACAGGAGGGATGACATGAGTTTGAGTTCTAGCTTCTTCTTGGTTTCTACCTTCAATGGGTGGCATCTCTGATGGAGAGGGTATTATACTTGGACCATCCCCAATTGAAGCACTTTGCTTTTGAACAACATGTCTGACAGGATCAGCTTGTAGTGGAACCTCTTCATCCATTTACTCAGTAGAAGTTGGAGGAATTATTGGAAAATCACTCTTTCGTTCTACTAATGATGAAGGTGCAGCTGAATGTAGGTTTCCTGCATCAGACATATGATATTGGTCAAAAGATTTGGTAAATGAGTCAATATCAAACAACCAATCAGGACCATTAGTTGATTTGGGAAAAGAATGTTCTTTGAATTGAACATTTGTTGATTCATCAATAATGTTTAATCTGGGATTAAACACTCTATAAGCCTTTGAAACAGAAGAATAACCTACAAAGAATCCTTCATCAGACTTAGATGAAAACTTTCCCAAATGGTCACGGGTGTTTAATATTGAGACTGGACAACCAAATGACTTAAAAAATCCAATAAATGGTTTTCTTTGAAAAATGAGTTCATAAGGTGTTTTGTTGATTTCTTTAACTATCAAAGTTCTATTTTGTACAAAGCATGATGTGTTAATTGCTTCTGCCCAAAAGGTGATTGGCATGCTATCATCTTCTAGCATAGTACGTGCTGCTTCAATTAGTGTTCTATTTCTTCGTTCAGCTACTCCATTCTGCTGAGGAGTTCTAGCTGCACTAAATTGATGAGCTATGCCTTTGGTTGTATAAAAAGAACTCATATCTTCATTTTTGAACTCTGTCCCATTATCACTCCTAATAGTTTTGACTTTAAGATCAATTTGATTTTCAATTTTAGTGATAAAATCTTTTATTAATTGAGATGCCTCATTTTTATGAAGTAGGAAGAAGACCCATGTGAATCTAGAAAAGTCATCTATGATCACCAAACAATATTGTTTCTTTCCCATACTCATAACATGAGTTGGTCCAAAAAGATCCATATGAAGTAGTTTCAATGGAGAATTGTTGGTGTTCACCAACTTTAGCTTGTGAGACGATTTGTGCTGTTTTCCTTTAAGACATGCTGAACAGTGGTCAATAAAGTGGAATTCTTTTTGAGGTAAACCAATTACATGATTTCCCTTAACCAGTCTGTTCATGTTTTTGAAATTTGTATGTCCCAATCGTCTGTGCCAAAGTTGTGATTCATCAAAAGATGCTTTTGATAGAAGACATGTTTCTTCTTATGGAGATGCAGAATTCAGGTTAATGACATAAGTGTTATTCTTCCTCGGTGTTTTCAATACAACCCATTCTTCAGGAATTTGAAATCCTGGTCTCAGAATGTAGCAATGAGTGTCAGTGAAGTAAGTGGAATATTTCTTGTCACAGATCTGAGATACGCTGAGAAGATTGAAGTTCAGCTGCTCGTAGTAGTTCACTCGATCAAAGCTCAGCATTCCATTTGTCACAGATCCTTCACCTGTAATTCTACCACCTTGTGAATCTCCTCCAAATGCCACAGTAGTTCCTTGAATGTGCTTAAAGTCATGAAGGAGGGAACGATCTCCAGTCATGTGTCGGGAGCATCCACTGTCCACATACCATAAACTGTTGGACCTATATGAATGACCCTACAAGCACAGAAAGAACTAATTAGACTGTGAAACCCAAGCCATGATGGTCTTGGGCTTACCGTTTCTATCCATGATGGTAACCTGTTGGTATTTTCCTTTAAATGGTGACTTTGATGATGGAATCATGCCTGTTTTGTTTCTAACAGATGAACGGTTTATCACTTCAACTGAAGAGTCAGATGAGTATTCAAACCTTTGATCCCTGTTCCTTTTCAAAAAGTTTATTCGTTTTTTGTTATCAACCCTTGGTTGAGACTTATAAAAATCATTAGTTTGTTTGACTGTTTGATTTTTATTTCTTTTGAATCTGTTTGATTTTCTCGAGTTTCTCATCTCATCATCAGACTTAGAAACTCTGTGATGATATCGACCATTGATTTTAGTTTTCTCAGACATGGGTGGAGAGATGGGTTTGTTCTGTGGTATTCTCAGTCCCTTTTGCTTGAAGAAACACTCAGATGTATTGTGATTTGTCATGTTGCAGACAGAACAGTATTTGTTGAAATAACAGTTCTTGGTGGAGTGGTTATTCATATCACAGATTGAACAGTATTGATTATAAAAGCATTTATCTGTTCTATGATTAGACCTCTCACACACTTCACAGTACATGTGTTTGTTTCTAGCTACTGATCCTGGTGTTGTGGATTTTGTAGTTTTGACAGATTTGGAATTAGATTCATTCCTTTGTTTTGATGAGACTTTCTGATCAACCTTGTTGGTAGATAGTTTCACTACACTACCGTCCTTGTTTTTCTGAGGTCGGTTATTCTTTCTTTGTCTTTTCTAAATTTCCTTTTCAAATTGATTCACATGCTCTTTGTTGAAAATATCAAAGCCAACTCCTTGCTTTGAGTTTGAAGTTTGAGGGTCTGATTTTGTTTTAATTTTGATGGCCCGATAGACTTTTCTTTTGACTGATGGTGAATCAGTGTCTGATTTGCTTGAATTTTTAGGAGAGTTTATCTCATTATCAGATCTACTTTCAGTAGGTAGATTCACCCTTTTGGTTTTTATTTTCTTTTCTTGGGAAATTGCAGGGATGAATTTCACAAAAGGAACAATAGCCTTGATTGGGCTATTTGTTTTGATTACTCCCACTGTCTTGTCAGAACACTCCTTGATTTTAACTGGGTGACCTAACTTGATTTTATCCTCATTGGTTTCAATGTAAACGCTTGGTTTATTTTGAGGATTGGTGATTTGTTTTACTATTGTTTTAGGTTCAATAGTATTAGGTTCATTTTCTTGGGTGAGTGTGACAGAATTAGGCATGACAGTATAGTTATCATTGTATGGTGGTGGACAAGAGTTATATCCAATACCAGACATGTCTTTGGGATCCTTTTGAGAATCAAGCATCTCGTGCAGCTTTACTGATGACTGTTGAAACTTTTCAAGTTTCAGTTCAGTAAGATTTAGATCAGTTTTAGACTGAGCTAGTTTTTCAGTCAGTTGCTCATACTCAGCTGCAAGAGTGTACTTTTCACCATGCAATTTTTCAATGTCAGAGATGAGAGATTTAATTTTAATTTCAAAGCCTTTTATTTGTCTCTTGAGCATCTCTGACTTGACCTTTTCTTCTTTGATTTTATCAGCCAGTTTATGATTGTGCTCTCTATACCCTTGAAGTTCATTTATGCATTTATCACTACAAAGGTTAGATTTTACCTCAGTAGGCATAGGAGTAGGTCCATCGTTGATGTGAGCCATAAGTGCATGATTTTGAAATTGAGGCTTTACTTCCTCAGCATACATGCTCCAATCACATACTCCATCTGCCTAATAACAAGAGCATTTGCTGACGACTGATTGCTTCCATAAGCTTGATTGGTCAGTTGGGGTTGAGTCTGATGTGGTTGTTGATGATGATGAAGCTGTTGTTGATGACTATTTGAGTGAAAGCTTGAAGGTGGTTGTGATGATGACTGCACCTGAGAAGGCCTTTGAGCATTGTAGTTTCTTCTGGGAGCATTGCATTCTCTGGAGAAGTGACCAGTCATACCACAATTGAAGCATTTCACCTTTGATTTGTCATATCCAAGCTTGGTGTTTTCATTAAGTTGAAGCTTTTTCCCTTTTCTGAAAAACTTCTTTGCTCTCATAGCAATCATGGCCATTTGCCATTGCAAGTCCATTTCCTCCACATCATCTGGATCCATTTCTTCCAGATCTTCTTGAATCAGATGAGCAGATGTAAGTCTTCCACCCAAATAGGCTTCAAAGCTGGCAACAAATGCATTGTAAGTTGCCTTTTGTTCTTCAGATTTTGTATCATCAGGAGCAGGAGTTGCGGAGAATCCTGATGTTTGAGTTGTTGAAGTTGATGTGGAAGTTGTTGATGGTCTATTGGATGGTGGTGCTGTAGTGAATCCAGTTGTTTTAGTTTGATCCCTTGAGGAGATGAAATCATCTTCTTCAGTAGTGAAGGCATTTTCCACAGAGTGGTTATCTGTGGGAAACTTGTATGCTTCAATTACTCTGGGACCTCCCAAATTTCTGCTTCTTTCATCAAGTTCCAAGGCTTCAATCTTCGCTATCATGATATCCAGGGTGGTGCTTTCCAAGTCGAGAGTATTCTTCAGCATGGTTACATTTTGTTTCCAATTTTCAGGGAGACTATGTAACATTTTCTTGTTTAGATCCTTTGACTTGTAAGTTACCCCCATGATCTTTAAATCATTTACCAGCTGCACAAACCTATGCAACTGTTTAGAGATGGACTCCCCTTTGGAGTGATGAAATGTTTCATACTGATTCACCAGCTTGTCTTTGTTGATTTCAGCCACTTCACTGCTTCCTTCACACATGATTTGCAGTGCATCCCATACAGCTTTTGCAGTGCCATACTTTTCCAATCTTTTAAGTACATCCATTTTAAGTGCTTGAGTAAGTATGGAGTAGGCTTTGAGGTCAATCTTGATCTTCTTGTAGTCATCATCGTCAAGAGTTAGGTCTTCAATAGGGATTCTTGAAGTCTTGTACAGTGCAGCTTGATCTGCAGATAGAGTCACTGGAATGTGTGGGCCTTTGCATATTGAGATCCAATAATCAGGATCAACACCTGTAATATAGTTCATAAATCTGATTTTCCATTGTTTAAATTCATATTTATGTTTGAGCATGGGTGGTTTCGAAGCATGCCCAAGTTCAGAATAATTAAGAGAATCCATGGTTAACAGTGTTTTTTTTAACTTGTTTTAGATTTGGATTTAAGTTGGATTTATAGTTAATTAGTCCAAATGATCCAACAGGCCAAACTTAGTTCCGTACAATGAATCTGATGATAATATGTAGATTTTGGTCTTTGTTTCTGTGTTCTTGGTGTCTGTGCAACCTGTACTGTTTGTTCGAAGATGTGTTCTTCGGATGAACAGTAGCAGTTAAGTATATCAGTAAGTATTCAGTAGTATTACTGAAAAGAGATGTTTGAAACCTCTAAACAGCAACTCAATCACCAGATCAATCGGGTTAAACCTAGATCTGAGCAGATCTAAGTAATAACTGAGAGCCAAAGCTCTGATACCAATTGACTGGGTTTGAGAATGATATTCTCAGTTGATGTGAATCAACAAGGATCGAATATGATGATTGAGTCAATGATTGAGTGGCGGAATCAAGCAATCAATGAACATAGAACACTTAATATACTCATAAATGCATACTTGTATTAATTAGATGAACTGTTACAAAGTAAATGCTAGGGTTTTTAGCATTCTACAGTAACAAGACAACTAATCTGTATATTCTGATTGTCTATTCTTCGTGAAACACAAATGTTTCAGAAGTCTCAAAAGATTCAAACATCACCTCACATACGAGGTTTCTAATCTATTTATAGGCTGACTAACAGCTTGTACAAAAAGACTAAACTACCCTTAGTCTAAGTCTTCATCAGCATTTGTCTGTTGTTCATCCGCATTGACTAATGCGGATGAGTACTTCATCAGCAGCATTGGTGTTTGGTCATCAGCATTGGTTAATGCAGATGAACAAACACGACCGCATTTGTTGCTGATCACCCACATAGATTAATGCGGATAAACAAATGGCTTGTCCGCATCTTATCAACTGTCCGCATTAGTTCATGCGGAAGAACAAATGCTTTGTCCGCATTTGTTCTTAGGTGTTGTTTGTTTCTGAAGTGGTAAAATGTCTGCAGTCTACAGACCACATCTGCAGACATCTGCAGCAGAAGAGGTGGACCAAATGTCTGTAGTCTGAAAGAAAAAGACTGTTTGTTTTGTTTAACATCTGCAGAATGCTGAAATATTCTGTAATTAAACTAAATTTATTTTTTGAACTTTAAAAACAACTAATACATTAATATATAAATAAAAGTCATAGAAATACATTAAAATATAAATAAAAGTCATACAACACTACAATAATATTCATAAAATCATGAGTTTGAGATGAACATTCTCAAAGGGATCAAGGTTTAACCCTCCAAATTTCTCAAACATCAGCTGAAATCAAAATGTTCCACAATCAAAACGTTCCCAAATCTCTCAAACATATGAACTAAAACCCATAGCAAACGTGTTATGAAATAAATAAACAATCCTCAAGTAAGCATACCTGTCTTTAACACTGGAACAAGGTTCCATCATTTCCAGTTTGGCTGCAATTCGCCCAACACAACCATCCACAACATTGTTGAGATAAACCAATGGAGTGTTACCAATCAACTGCAGGCACGATCAAAGATTTAGGCATTAATAAATACACAAAAAATTGATATCATACAATCCACAAACAACCACAAACTTACTTCAGTAACATCCTCAGCGATCGAACTCTTCCCTTCCGCCATACTTTCAGAACAGTAACTGGCAATCAAACATAATCAAACAATTATAAGCTATAGATAATCAATATTAAACGACAATCTATGTGCTGGACTGCTAATCAACAAGATGCACCAAAAAAGACATTTGAATAGTCACAAATCACAATTCCATATGTACGGACAATAGAAATGATACAAAACTGCAATTTTTATATCATTTTTCACGGATAACGATCGTCAAAAACTAAAATTTCATTTCAAATCAAATGTCAATTAGCGAAATTAACGATGCGTAAGGTACCTTCGTTTACAGTGATTACAAGAAGAAGAAGATGATGAAATGTGGTTATTTGGGGGGGTGGCGACGGGGGGAGTGGCGACGGGGGGAGTGGCGACGGGGGGAGTGGCGACGGTGGAGTGGCGACGGTGGAGTGGCGACGGTGGAGTGGCGACGGTGGAGTGGTGACGGGGGGAGTGGCGACTTGAGAAGAGAAGTATCAGGGAATGGAGGTGGGGTGTGGGTATTTGGGGGAAGAGTGTGAAGAGGTGAGAAGATTTCTAAAGACTTTAGTTCACCTCTTCTTGGAGAAGAGGTTACGCAGACCTTTTTTATGAAATGTCTTCAAAAAAACAAACACTCTGCAGACCATAAACGTCTGCCCGCCTCTTTTTGGCGCAGACAAAAGAGCTTTAGAAGCTCTTTTTCAGAAAAACAAACACCACCTTAGTCTTCCGCATTGACAAATGCGGATAGCCGACACTTGTTCTTTTCTTCTTATGCAGACTTCTGTATCCGCATTTCTTCTTGGACTTGGGGAGATTTCTAGTAGAACAACCATCCACCACTTGAATTGGCATGTATGATCCTTTCAGGGTCCAACACCGCGAAAGAGTAAAGCCGAATCTCCGGATGAGGTGACAAAAAGAACTGGCAACAAACATGCTCAGAAAACGTTGGATGTCAAACAACAAAGAGCAGCCAAAGGTAAACAAGAATCAGATGATGATACTCCTAAAAAAGCAAGAATAAATCAAGTGATCCATCAGGAAAGGAGTTGAAGTCCAATAAGAACAAGAAAAAGAAGTCTGAATCTGAAGACAATTCAAAAGATAAATATTGCAAATGATGTGATATGAAGAATCACAATACAGATGACTGCTACTTCAGCAGTTACTGTTCCATATGTAATATGAACAATCATATGACTTCTGATTGCTACTTTAACAAACATTGTGCAATTTGCAACAAAAATAATCATTCAACTCAGGAATGTTATTTCAACAAGAAAAACAAGAAAAAGAGCACAACGAAGTCATTTGATGAATCATCTGAATCAGATTCTCAATCTTCTGACAGTAACAAAGAATCAAAGGTGAAGAAAGATCAACCAAAATCAAAGAAAAAAACCTCTGCTGCGGATAAGCCTTTGAAGAAGAAAGCACCAATTCAGTCTAAAACACCTCACAAAAAGGTGGATCTGTTAGACAAGAAGACTGAAGTGATTGATGATTTCTTTGATAATTTTGAAAAAGGAACTCCTGTGCCTCAATCCAAATTGAAAGATGAAGTAACTTTCAGAAATTCAGGGGCATCCTCAAAATCAAAATATCAACCAAAACAAGACAGATTGAAGAAAGAATCAGATAAGCAAGAAGAAATCCAAAAAACTGAATCATCTTCAACAGAATCATCCTCACCACCATCAAATCAAAAAGAATCAATTAACACTGAAACTTCAAGATTAATTCATGAAGGAGTAACAATTATAGACACGGCTGGCAAACCCAAGACAATTAAGGCTTGGGTTGTCAATTCTAATTGATTTCTTTTTCTGTGCAGGAACAATCATGGAGAGCTGACAACAAGTGGTATGTTGACAGTGGTTGTTCTAGACATATGACAGGAAACTATTCTCTTCTCCATGACTTCAAACATAAACATGCCTCTTATGTGGCATTTGGTGGGGATAAGAAGGGAGGTAAAATAGTTGGTGAAGGAATGGTAACAAATGGTGTGTTAACATTTGAAAAAGTGAATTACTGTGAAAATTTGCAGTACAATTTACTTAGTGTATCTCAAATTTGTGATCAAAATTACACAACACTATTTGATAACACTAATTGTTACATTCTTAAGCCAGGTTTTGCAGTTCCAGCAGAATGGATCCTTCTAAGTCTTTAGAAGATGAATCACAATTGTGGCATAGAAGGCTTGTTCATTCCAACATGAAGAACATGAATAAATTGGTGAAAAATGACTTGGTCATTGAATTACCAAAGAAAGAATTTCATTGTTCAAATCATTGTTCTTCATGTTACAAAGGAAAACAACATAGAGTGTCTCATAAATCCAAATTAATCACTACACCACTCAAATTGCTTCACATGGACCTTTTTGGTCCAACCAATGTGATGAGCATTGAAAAAAGGCAATATTGCTTGGTGATAGTAGATGATTTCACTAGATTCACATGGGTATTTTTCATAAAACATAAGAGTGAAACATCTGAAACATTAATGGACTTTTGATGAATCCATGTTTATAACAACTATAAAAGGATCATCTTGGTTATTTGATATAGATGCATTAACAGAATCATTTAACTTTGGATATTTGATCAATGCAGGTTCTGCTGATACATGCTATCCATTTGTTCCTCCAAGTTTGAATGAAGTGACACTATCAGCTGATCCTCCAAGAGCACAACCTTCAACTATGCTGCAACAAGAATCAAATAATCAGACAAGTCAGCAGCATGAAGATACATCCGGAGAAGCAAACCTTTCATCCGCAGGTCATGCACATACATCCGCAGATGATCCTCCATCATCCGTAGATGTTGCTGTAACTCCTACGGAAGAACAAAATGCCTCTGTAGATGTTGTTACTCCTACGGAAGAACAAAATGCTTCCGTAGAACTTCCTGTGCAAGAAGACCAAGCAGCAACTGAAGCTCAAGCTGATCCTAATGAACATGAACCATTTGATTACTTCATAGACTCAACATCTCAGCTGAATCCATCTGCTTCAATGGATTTCTCAAATTTGGAGTCCACCATCCAAGTTGATACTATTTCAACAAGCAGAATTCACAAGTCTCATCCATCAAATAATATCATTGCAGACCTGAATGCAAGAACTACCAGGAGCAAAGGGGGAGTGGCAAACATTTGCTTGTTCACCTGCTTCTTGTCTCAGACAGTTCCTGCAAACATTACAGCTGCTCTAAAGGACAATAGCTGGATTGAGGCTATGCAAGAAGAACTACAACAATTCAGAAAACAAAAGGTGTGGAACCTTGTAGACTTGCCTCAAGGTCAGCATCCAATTGGAACAAGGTGGCTCTTCAAAAACAAGTTGGATGATAGGGGTATCATCGTGAGAAACAAAGCCAGACGTATTGCTCAAGGATATACTTAAGAAGAAGGGATAGACTATGATGAAGTTTTTGCCCCAGTTGCAAGAATTGAAGCTATCAGGGTCTTTCTAGCTTATGCTTCATTCAAGAAGCTCACAGTGTATCAAATGGATGTGAAGTGTGCTTTCCTTTATAAGAAAATTGATGAAGAAGTATATGTGGCTCAACCCCTTGGATTTGAGGATCCTGACTATCCACATAGAGTATACAAGCTAGACAAAGCTTTGTATGGTCTTCATCAGGCACCAAGGAAGTGGTATGACACATTATCCTCCTTCTTGCTGAAGAATGGCTACAAAAGAGGGACCATTGATCAGACACTCTTCCTTAAACAAGAACATCAAGATCTTTTGGTGGTTCAAATATATGTAGATGACATAATATTTGGATCAACCAACAAGAAACTGTGTCAAAGCTTTGAAGAATTAATGAAATCTGAATTCCAGATGAGCTCCATGGGAGAATTGACATTATTCCTTGGCTTACAAATTTATCAGAAAACAGATGGCATTTTCATCAATCAAGAAAAGTACATTCATCAAATTCTGAAGAAGTACAATCTTGCTGATACATCTTCATGCAAGACACCTGCCTCAACAATAGACAAGATTGTGCCTGACCCTACTGGAAAATCAGTAAATCAGAGATTGTATAGATCAATGATTGGTTCATTAATGTACCTAACTGCCAGTAGGCCTGACATAATGTTTGCTGTGTGTGTATGTGCCAGGTATCAATCAGATCCAAAGGAGTCTCATCTGAATGTTGTCAAGAGAATATTCAGATATCTGAAAGGAAAACCAGCTCTAGGACTGTGGTATCCAAAAGATGGAGATTTCAGTCTTTTCTCATATTCAGATAGTGACTATGGAGGATGCAACAACAACAGAAATCCACAACTGGTGGATGTCAATTTTTAGGACCAAGGCTTGTTTCAAGGCAGTGCAAAAAGCAAACTAATGTATCTGTGTCCACAGCTGAAGCTGAATACATAGCTGCTTCAGCTGGTTGCTCTCAAGTACTTTGGTTGCAAAACCAATTGCTTGATTATGGTTACAATTTTCTTCAAACACCAATTCATATTGATAATTCAGCTGCTATGTTTATAACTGCTAACCCAGTTCAACATAGTAAAACAAAACATATTGAAATCAGATATCATTTTCTGAGAGACTGCTCAGAAAAGGGTTTAATCAAGTTAATCAAAGTGGACACAATAAATCAGCTTGCTGATTTGTTCACTAAAGCCTTTGATTCTGTTAGATTTAACTTTCTGATAGAATCTTTGGGAATGATTAACTTAGACTAAATACTCAAAAGCATATGACTGTCCTTATGTAGAGTAATAGTTGGGGATGATTTAATTGTCTAATATAATGTATGTGCATGTTATATGTTTGGGAAATGATAGTACACTATGCTTGGCTTTCTTTAACTACACCTCAAACTGACTTGTAACATTTTGATATGTGAGTAGATTCATCTTGAGTGGAAACTAAGCTAAGAGCATGCCAAACTAAATGAAATAGGTAACTGTCTGTGAGAACATTTTGAGGATCAGGAAAGTAAGCCATCTCCTGATGTGATCAAATCACTTACAAAAGCACACTATGTAAAATACTTTATAATCTTCTATCTTTGCAAAGTCATATTCCCTCTGTTTTGTGTGAACAAAGACCTGGGAATATGATTAAAGAGTGTGATCTTCATTCTCCCTCTGTTTTGTGTAAACAAAGACCTGGGTTAAGTTCACCTCTGTTTTACGAAAGTAAAGACCTGGTGACTATGAAGATCATATCTCAGCTCTCAAAAGAATCGCTTGTGATCAACTGTACCTCAATTTAAAGAGCTTCAACATCAAAGCATTAATGAGACTGTAATATGTCTCAAGATAGAACTTATAACTTAATGTACATAGTCAATAAGTGTGAAAAAGTGGTGATTTGCCTCACCTACGGAGGACAAACTCTAATGAGAATTGAATGTGGAGAACATGACAGTTACTGATTAACAAACTTCAAAACATGATAAACAGCATGCCTAGTTGATACATTACTCATGTATGAATTTAAGTGGACCTATATACTTACAATCAGGTGTGCAATAGATCAACTATTATTCAAATAATCAACATCAGCAGAAGCCTAGAGTCATAGTATGATCCCTCTATATATATGCATGCTTGTATCGTTTAAGTCATTTGTTTAATTTGTCCTCTCAACTGATTACCTCTCATTTAGACTGTCATATGCCTTTCATGCCTATTTCTAACATAAATTTATGATGAATGCAACAGTTTAACATTAATCACAAATTTAGGGGGAGTAGTTCATGCATGAAAATCAATAAAAAGCTGTTAATTCACTTTGAAGGAATTGGAACATGAGCACTAACTTGAATGCAGGATACAGGAAACTTGCTCTCTTGTACTTAATTGCCATGCAAACAAAGTCAACAATATCCAATATCAACACATGATTCTACTTAGAAGATATCATACATTTAAAGTTTTTAACAGAACTTTAATTTCCACAAAAGTTTCAGTGTAGAAGACTACATAAGGCCCGGCAAAACAACAAACTCGGAAACTAAAGATGACAAGCGAAAGACAGATTCATACGAGATGAAGTACTCACGCGAAAAGGACATCCACGCGAAAGGATGAGCCGCGCGACAAGTCTGTCGCGCGAGAACTGTTTGTTTAGTATAAATAGTTTAGTTTTCGTTTTGTAGTTAAGCTTTTGATCATATTTCACTCCAGTACTGTGTGTTTTTCGCACAAGACCTGTAATAGGTTATTTTGTTCAATACAAGAAGCATTTTTGATCAATTCGATTCTTCTCGTCCTACTCTTACTCCAGATCCATTAGGAGAATCCGTTGATCAACATCTGTACAGATCAATGATTGGTTCCCTCATGTATCTCACTGCAAGCAGCCCGGATATCATGTTCCCTGTTTGTCAGTGTGCCCGCTATCAGAGTGATCCAAAGGAATCACACATGAAAGCTGTCAAGCGGATTTTCAAGTATCTCAAGGGTCAACCCAAACTTGGTCTTTGGTATCCTTGAAATTCTAATTTTAATTTATTTGCTTATACTGACAGTGATTATGGTGGTTGTAATTTAGACAGGAAATCAACTACAGGGGGATGTCAATTCCTGGGCAACCGACTCATTTCTTGGCAGTGTAAAAAGCAGAACACTATATCCACATCCACTGCCGAAGCTGAATATGTGGCTGGATCGAGCTGTTGTTCCCAGCTTGTCTGGATTCAACAACAACTTCTCGATTATGCTCTAAACATTTATGACACACCCATCTGGTGTGACAACACGGCAGTTCTGAACATCGTTAAAAATCCCATTCAACACTCCAAAACTAAACACATTGACATCCGGATCCATTTTATCCGTGACTGTTTTGATCGAAAACTTATTCATTTAAAACAAGTACCATCAACCTAAAACATTGCTGGTTTATTTACCAAGGCATTTGATCATTCTCGATTTGATTTCCTTGTGCAATCATTGGGAATGATTAATTTTGAATAAATTGATTTCTTAAATCTTCACAAAAAGATTTTTCACTTTTGTTAATAACAAATAAAATTGCAATTGTTTCTTTTTCTTTTAAAAGACAATCACAATTTTAAGGGGAGAAAATTAGAAAACATGTTGTGAAAAATATTTTTGGTTTTAGGGGGAGTTAAGATCAAATGATTGAAAAATACAAAGAAAAGAAAAGAAAAGAATTTTTCATACTGAAATGAGAAATAATATTACAAAGTTCTAAAAGAGTCTAAGTACTTTCAAAGGCTTAAATACGAATAGACTTGGATTATGATTGATGTGTCGATAGGCTCTGCTTTCAGAAATGAAAAGACCATAATTGAGTGATTACACTTGAATTAAAGTGATATGATTTAGTGGGGAACATATTAGGATTCTGTGACAATGTCAAAAATGTTCTAACACAGACTGAGAGTTATAATCTTGTCATACTCAAGCCTGTATTTGTTTGATTCGGTGATTATCATAACTATATATATATATATATAAAAGATAAAATACAAAAAGAAATAAAGAAATAAAAAGACAAAAAAGAAAATAGTTGAGCAAATAATTGAGCAAAAAGATGCCAAAAGGCCATATAGGATATAAGATGCCAAGAAGCACAACAAATCAAAAAGATATGTCTAAAGACATACATACTATATGGTATATATTTTCTATTTTGAGAATATTTTCTGACCATGGAAGGCAAAATCAAAAGATGGGGCATGTAAGTCCGGATGGCTTGTAAGTCCTAAACATCTTGAGAGGGCAGACGTAAGTCCGGATGGCTGTTAGTAAGTCCTTAAACTTGTTAATATTCCGTGTTAAGAGATATTTCTCAGGCTAGTTATGCTCAAATAGTTATATTTTAGGAACAAATAAATGGTATCACTGATCAACAATGCATGGTTTAAGTCAATTTGGGGTGACTTGAAATCTCAACAGTGTCTTGATGGATAATAATTATTTTACAGAAGTTCTGATTGTGGGATCCACTGACTTATATAAAATCAACTCAAAACATGATATATATCACTCATTATGTTTCTGAGTAAAACCTGAAGTATAAGTTTAAAAGGATAAAAGATATTGACAATCAACTTAACAGTTAATTTGAAGTTTGGGTTACGCGAATCGCACAAGGAAACTGAACAGTTGCGAAAAGGAGTTTTCGCGTGAGAAAGTTTTTCGCATGAAACCTATTTTCGCGTGAAAACTGTTCTCGCGTGATTCTTGTTTTCGCATAGTGTTTGAATTTAACTTGTACTTTGACTTTCGCATGAAACTCATTCTCTCTTGAAATTTGATTCTTGCACGAAATGAGATTTTCGCTCGAAAGGAATTTTCGCATGATATTAGTTTTCGCACATTAGAAATTAGTTGCTGAAAATTTTCTAAGTATGGAATTTGTTTCATTTTCGCACAACTAAAACTCAAAATTGCTAACATTTTCAAATTGTTGAAAATTTCTTTTTCACACGATTGAAACACTTACATGCTGAAAATTTTCTAAGTGTTAACTGTGTTATATTCACAAGAAAGAAAATTCAAATGATGAAAATTTTCTAAGTGTTCAAATTTCATTATGTGTGATTAAGTTATTTCAATTGATCTAATGTTGTTTGTTTGTGACAATGCAGAGGGCACAGATGATTTTTAACAAAAATCATAACTGTGTAGCATATTTAGATGACGTTCCTGAGGGAAAGGAACTGTTTACATCTATGATAGAAGGGCTGAAGAATTCTCGCATAGTTTATGCCATTTCAGCTGATCCAGCTATATATTCTGAGTTGATCGATTCTTTCTGGAGTACTGCTGCTCTAGAAAAAGACCAAGCTGGAAATCAAATCATTACTGCTACTGTCAAAGATAAGAGAGTGACTGTTTCTCAGGCTATTCTGAACAGAGTACTACTATTTGATGACCAAGAGGGTGCTCCAACAAGATTGGATGATGATGTAGTTATTGACTGTCTAACTTGGATGGGATACGAGTACAGATATCCTAGTCTGGAGAAGAAGTGGTTGCCATCCTATTGGAAGTATCTTTTTCATGTGGTGATTCACTGTTTGAGCAACCTTAAGGCTGGGATGGACAGTTTGAGTGCTGTTTTTGGATCTTTACTAGTCTCCCTGGTGGATGATCTTCCATTCAGTATTTCTGGAGTAATTTTCCAGGAGATGGTAAAAAATGCCACAGCTAATCTGGGAAGGAAGTTTTTCATGTATCCCCGATTTATTCAGCTGGTGATCAACGACGCCTATCCTGAGCTTGCCACTCTGAGATCTCCAAAATATGTTGTACAGACTATCAAGAAGGAGATTTTTACTCATCTCACTGGAGCAAGAGGAAACAAATGCTCAGGAGAAAGTTTTGCTAAAATTGGCAAATTTTCTGAGATAGAAGAAGATGTTGGTGAGTTAGAAAGAGATGTTCAAAATGATGAAGCACAGACTGGCACTTCTGCGTCTGCTGCTAGAAATGATATAGATGAGGAGATTGAAAGATTATTTGAGGATGAGCCTGTGAATGAAGAAAGAATGGAAGGAATTGTTCATTCTGCTTCCAGTTCGGAGACGGCTAGTGATCAGATAGGGAATGTTCCCTATGTGATTCAAACTGATCAGACACCTTCTACTCCAATTTCCTCAAGACAAAATGTTGAAGATAGGGATACTGATTACATCCCTGAGGAGTCTCCTAGTACATCGATGAGGCGTAAACGAATGGCAAGGAGGAAAGATTTTCCTGCCAGGAAAAGTGGACGAGGTGGTATTCCTAGGAAACCCCGAACACATGTGATTATTACTGAAACAGAAGAAGAGCAGCCTGTTGATGTGATTACTTCTGCTCCTGAGACAGAAACAGTTCCTGTTTCTGAATCAGCTAATATTGCTGAATCTGGTTTCACCACTCCTCCAAGACAAGAAAATCTGGAGTTTGATGTAGATACGTTTTTAAATACTCCTCCAGATTTCCAAGGGAGAGAAGAATCCACCAGTGCTCCTCGTTCTATAACATTAGAAGAAAGAGTGAAGAACTTGGAGAAAGAAAACTTCGAGAATGTTAAACTGATTGCTGAATTGAGAAAAGACAATGAAGAAAAGACAAAGATAATTAACATGATTCATCTTGACTCAGCAATAAAAGATACAAGGATAGTCTCTCTGGAACAACAAATGAAAAGCATGTTTGATTATTCTTCAGGGTTGGAAAGACAGTTGAATGAGCTTAGAGAGTTTATATCTCAGACATATTTCCATCAACCACCTGTTATCAGGTCTACTACGGTGGTTGGTGAGACGAGCAGGCATTCTCCAAGCCCATCCCCTGCAGAAAATATTCAAGAAAGAGACACGGTCAACGAAGCTCAAAGTACTGAAGAACAGCCAAGTGTTAGTACTACTGAAGATGTTCCAATTTCATCTGAAGTACATATCACTGAAGTTTTTACATCTACAACTTTTGTTGAACCGGAACATATGATGCCTCTATCTGTTGTTAATGAAGAAGAGGATGAAGATTTGATTGATTATGGGGATTCTAAAGATGATGATGTTGATGATGATGAGGATGATGATGACAATGATGATGATGATGATGGTGGAGATGATGGTGGACATGATGGAGGAGATGATGATGATAATAATATTGATGATGATGGAGGTGATGCTGAAGGATTATCTTCTAATCCAACTGGTGATACTAGCACTGATAATGTCACTCGACCAAGTGCTAGTGATCCGGAAGGATATGATCCACTTGACCCTGATACTGAGAATTTGTATGAAAACGAACTATACTCATTTCAACAATCTTCATCAGGTGATGTAGAAGAAGAGTTTGATTTGTTTGATGATTTGGATGATCAAAATGAGTATACGGATATATTTAGGAACAACCTACAAGATTTATTCAAAGATATTAATCTTGAAGAAGGAGAAATTCCAACTGAGACTGTGAGTGGTTCAACTCCTACTGTTTCAACACAGAAAGATTCTACTGGTCAAATTGCTTTATACATTAGAGGAGGTTTACTGTTCAAAGCACCACCACCACCTACTGAAGCTCATTTTCTGTTTATATCAAAGTCGAAACAAAAATATGGTGAAATGTCTCATGTTATTAGCTGGGGTTATGATGGCGAGAAAAGGTTGTATGTCATAAAGAGAAAGAATGGAGAAATTGATTATCTGAAGAGCACTCAAGACTTCCATACTCTACGTGCTGCTGATCTTTATTCCATGGGAAAAGCTCCATTCTTTAATGAAAGCAATTATAGCAAAGCTGAACTAATGAGATCTATGATACGAAGGGAGATGAGAACAAATTTCAAGGACTTCAAAACTGCTAAATCAAAGGTGATTGATGACTCTACAAGAATTGATGAAAATACTAAAGCTCCGATGAAAATAAGAGTCTATCAACATCCCAAATTCATAAGAAAAGTCCAAGTCCATGCTCCTGTTCCTCTAAATTCTTTAAAACAATTAATTTCTTGGAGATGTGAAAAGGATTCAGGTCATGTTGTGATCAAATGTACTGACAGATCATTTAGAATCATTGATCTAGCTGACTTAATGAAATTCGGCAAAGACGACTTGATTAAGCTACTACACTGTCCCATTTCAGCTGATGAGTCTGTTTATTTCTTGTCTTGCCAATATGTCTGGATGACAGATCAAATCCTTCGAAATAAATGGTACGCTTATTCTGGTACTTACAAGAGAGCAAATGTTGATTTTGACTGAAGATGTTTCACAGAGCCCAGGGGGAGATTGTAGAAGACTACATAAGGCTCGGCAAAACAACAAACTCGGAAACTAAAGATGACAAGCGAAAGACAGATTCACACGAGATGAAGTACTCACGCGAAAAGGACATCCACGCGAAAGGATGAGCCGCGCGACAAGTCTGTCGCGCGAGAACTGTTTGTTTAGTATAAATAGTTTAGTTTTCGTTTTGTAGTTAAGCTTTTGATCATATTTCACTCCAGTACTGTGTGTTTTTCGCACAAGACCTGTAATAGGTTATTTTGTTCAATACAAGAAGCATTTTTGATCAATTCGATTCTTCTTTCATTCCAATCATGTTTACATTCCGCATTCACATGTTTGAGATCGTGATTTGATTGTTTCTGGGAGATATCCACGGTTTTAAATTCAGTAATATTTCTCATCAGTAGAAGTAACATTAATTTCTGCATCCGCAGAAGTTTCAGTAATATTTCTCATCCGCAGAAGTAACAGTGAAATTTTTGCTTCAGCAGAAGTAACAGTAACAATGTAATTGCATAATCGTAGGATTGGTAAACTACGGATGTGCTAGTAACAAGAGGTATTGCATTTGAGCTAAGGCATCCGCAGATGTTAAGACATCCGAAGATGTTAAGGTTCCGTAGATGTTCTGCGGAAGATATCCGGAATAAACTTGGTATACGGAAAGGGATCAATGGGAAGTGGGCCCAACATATTTAATAAAAGAAATTAATGTGTCCGCTTATAAATAAGATTGATGACTCTAAGAATTCATTAATCACTTTTTCAGAGCATTTTTCACTTTTCTAACCTAGAAAAACGCACACTTCCCCCCTCATTCAAACTTTCAAAAATCCGTTCCAAAAATCATAAACATCATCATTCAGTAATCGATTATCATTATCACAAAGGTAAATCATGTTCTAATCTTCAGTACGGAACTGGTTAATCCTTGATTGTCATTAAAACGATTCGAATTCATGTGAGTTACACTAATGCTAAACCGATTTTCGTTTTTATTTACAGATGGCAAACAGATTCGTGAAGGAGTGCAATGTGTGCGCATTCTTGAATGCTGATGATCCTGCTGCTGAAGGATGTCGAGATATCATTAGATATCTTCGACGGTCCAGGCTCTTCTATGCCTTAACGGCAGAGCCTGTGATTCATCAAGCACACATCATCGATTTCTGGAACACGGTTCGAGTTGAACAAGAAGGAGACTATGAAGTGATTGTTGATGAGATCCTTACTGAAAGAATACGGATCAATGAACGCACAATCAGAAGATCTCTTGAGTTGGGTGATCGAGAAGTAGGGCACCCTGATGTATTTGAGAATGAATACATTGAGAAGGTGTTCAACTTGATGGGTTATGATAGAGATTTTGAGAAAGGTAAGATCAAGAAGGGAAGGCTATGCAAGCCCTATCGGTTCCTATGCCACACTTATCTAAAGTGCATCTCAAACAGAAAGCCAGGGCTAGATAGGTTCTCTCGACACATCTCATCAGGAATCATCGGGATATTTGAGGGAAGAACATAAAACTACTCCAAATACATTCTGAACTGCCTTTGTGATCAAGTAAAACTACAAAGGAGTGACAAGATGTATATGTTCCTAAGATTCTTGCAACTAGTGATCAATGCTGAACTCCCAAGGATTGCAAGAGTAGGAGAGGTGTTTGTACAAGCCCACTTGGGAATATCTGTTCTAAACAAAATCAGTGGCAAATATCAGGGCGAAGACATGCCCATGTTTGCTCATGTTGTGGATGCTCAGGCCAACATACCATAAGAATTGATTTGGATAGATGAAGAAGCAGAGACATCTGCTGAATCTGAACAAGCATCACACTCACCGAGCCAAACACCCACTCACCAACATCAATCACCCAGCCAAACACCCCCTCATCAACTACAATCACCAGCCAGCATAAACACCCAATCAATCTCACCCATTCATCACCATGTTTCCCCACAACAAATATCATCATCCACCAACAACACCCAGCCTATCTCACCAGTGCAACAAGAATCACAATCTCCTTCTCATCCATCCTCACATAACACACAACCACTTTCTCCAATCCAAATTGAATCTCCTCTTCATCCACTCCCTGATACACCAAAACAACCATCTCCTGAGAGTGCAAACACTGAACCTATAGACATAACTGAGTCTCTAAACTCTGTTCACACAGGGGAGACTGAGTTAATGTCTCAAGCTAGCACCGTTCCTGTTTCAGCTACACATTCTGAGGATCAAGCTGTGTCTGATCATACTGCACCAGTGTCACCAATTGAAAATCAGCCACATGTGAATTTGCAACAGCTTGAACATCAGGAAGAACAAGATATTGAGGTGGATGTGATTGCCTATCATGAGGATGATCTGAGTGATAATGACATCCCTGTCAGCAAAAGCTATTTGGTTGCTGAGTACAACAAGTTGGTACTCAAATCAAATAAGAGAAAACAAAGAATACAAGAGCTGAAAGGAATCATTAAAGAGAAGGATGAAGAGTTGGTGAAGTACGAAGCCAGAATGAAAAGGCTTAGACTGGATGCTGAAAGCAATAGTGAAGTGATAGATGCTCTACTCAAACATGAACAAGAACTGCAAGAAGCTGTGAAGTATGAGAAAAATGAAAAGGTCCAGCTGACTTCTAGAGTAGAGCATATGACTGATGAAGTATCCGCAAAGGATAAGCTGATCAAAGAAAAAGATGAAGAACTTAATCAGCTGAAGATGAAACTGAGTGCTTTGGAATCAAGGGATGCCCCAAGTATTGAACAATCAAAACCATCTGCTGAAGCTTCAAAGAAACTGATTTTGTATTCACGGAAGAGACAATACTTGGGCTCCATCAAGAAGAAAATTGAAGATGAAGGTTCCCCCAAAAAGCAAAAGCCCACATCTCCTGAACATACACCTTCAGTAGATTTATCTACTGTGAAGGTATCATTCAGTGATGATGGTGAAAGTGATGAAGAGTGGAATGAGCTAACAAAGATGGAGTCACCAACTGTGCAAAAAGAATCAAAGGCCGATGACCTTCTAACAACTGAAGATATTATGGAAGAGAGGCCTGAATCAACTATGTTCATGACCCTCATAAACCATGGTTTCCCATATGACATGGTTGAGAGGATGAACTTAACTGAAATGAAGAATCTTCTGAAAGAGTTTGAGCTTGCAAGATTCATTCTACCAAACTGTGATTATGAAGCTTTCACCATCTTTCAATCAGTTGAGAAGATCAAGAAAGAGTTGGGCCATTGTGACACAGCCAAACTAAGCAAGTACAATATGACCTGCTGGTTACAAGGCTACAACTACAAACCACATGAGCTAAAAGGAAGATCAACTGGTGAACTGCGGAGGATGATGGAGCATGTCATGGCAGTGGAACTTGAAATTGGTGTCAAATTCAGAACTGCAGCCCCAAATCCATCCTGTGAACGACAGAGCAAACTGCCTGCTGATCCTGTAACTGTTGAACCTAAGGATCAGCATACAGAAAAAGACAAACTGATCAAAGAACCAAGGAAGTCATCCCAGGCAAAGTACGGCCCCTTGGTACTACTGTGAGAGAAATCACTTATCAGAAGTCCACACTGATTCAACTGATTGATCACCTCACAACTCCCAACTCTGCTGAAGAAAAAAGGATCATGGCCTGGAAATATGATCAAGAGTGGGATTGTGCTGTTATCAAAAGAACATCAGGAAGAGTTGAATACTTCCATGATGTGCTTTCAGTACTATGCTTACCTGAGAGTGATCTCAAAGACCTGCAAAGACTTACCATTACAAATTACCCAATACAGCCAAGGGGCAGAGACTTCTCAACAATTGTAGGTAAGCTGAAAACAAAATTCAAAGATGATGTGCTAGCTGAAGCCAAGAGAGAAGATAATAAGCACAGAAGGAGAATTAAAGGGGTTAAAAGATATAAGTCCAATGCCTCAGAATCCGTAGATGATGAATTTTTAAAGAGGGTTGGATACAATAATAAGAAATCAGCAGCAATCAAGTACATTGAAGTGACTCAATACACATTCCCTATAACTGAATAGGGATATGTAGAGAGAACAAAAGAACTTGTGCTGCTGAGGAATGCAGAGAACAAAAAGGCTGATAGGATCAGGATTTTTGATCCTGTAGAAATCAAGCTACTTCATCCCAGCTACACCTCATATCTACATGACAAATTCTTTCCTAAGCTGAGTGATGAAGCAGCTCAAAATGACCTATTCCTGCACGTTCATGTGATCCAGGTGATAGACAAACTTCATGCAAAAGCCTACAAAAGAAGAAGACATAACGCTGGATTGCTGAAAAGAACAACATATGATGAAGTAATAGAACTCCGACTCTCTGAACAAGATGAGCTTGAAGTGGTGAAAAATGACAAAGTATTAGAAACACTCACTACGGAGGAGGATGTTCTGGGCTTGAGCTTTGAGACTCTGAAGAAGATCAGCAAGATGGAGATCAAGTACAAATATGATGATCAAAAGGCTGCTGTATCTTACTTCTACAACAAAATCATATCAAGAGTCAAAGAGCTTGCAGTTTTGAAGGACTGATTACAAGGATCTAAGCCTAAGGGGGAGTATTGTTGGATCTATATAGTATAGGTCTAGATCATTTTGTATAGGCTTAGAACTTTAATCAAGTCTTGTAATTAATGATTGTAACTAACCATCAGTATATATATATATATATATATATATATATATATATATATATATATATATATATATATATATATATGTGCACTGAATATATAGGTTAACCCATGTATATATATGTGTTGCTTTGTGATGACAGGAAAAATCAATATACGTGGCAGGATTTCTGAATTTAGCCAAGTGTAAGAAACATCTACGGATGAACAATAATGTTAATCCGTAGATATGTTTCATACAAGACCAAATCACTCAAGTGAAGATTCCTGCGGATGATCAAGGATGGCATGAAGTGAAGACTTCTACGGAAGACAAACTTCCTACGGAAGAACAAGACTTCTACGGAAGACCAAGTCATCTACGGAAGAGCAAAACTCCTGCGAAAGACAAGACTCCTGCGGAAGATCAGAACACTTGTATGATTTCAAATATCAACAAGTCAAACAAGTCAATCAATCAATAACAAATCCCAAGAGATCCGGTGTTTCCTTAACCGACTCAAAGCATCTATAAATACGAGTCCTACGTTTCACATCTCGGGATACAATCAAGCAATATTACGGTTGTCAAACATCATCATAATCGTGCAATCCTAGCCGTCGTCACATTAACAACAACATTAATTCGATTCACAGAAATCATTGTTCATAGTTATTCATAATTATTCTTTTGTAATCATTACTTGATAATTAATGAAATACTTTTGAATAATTATTGTGTTCGTATTTACTGTGTCTTTGTGTTTGTGTTCTTCAATATCAATTAACACAATTAAACAACAATTAATGATAATTCCGTGATCATTAATTTGATTTTACTTTAATACTGATAATTCCTGAATTGAGATCCTTGGATTCACACGTATACAACAAGCAAGTTAAAAAGTTATTGAGATTTAGCATTTAGGTAGAGTTTGGTAAGCGGGAATAAGGGGCAGAATGAAATGAACCATTAAGAGTGAATAAACAAAGGCATGTTTGGTTGGTGAAGGTAATGAAATGAATCATTACATAGTTGATTCCATTCCCTCAAATTCATTCCATCCACCCCCCTTCTTTTTTTCATTCCATCCTTTCTTCCATCATTAGTCACGACACCACTCACTCACCCACCACAACAACCACCGTCGCTGCCAGTCATCACTGCCCCGGGAACACCACCATCAGAGCCCATCGTTGCCGGAAACCACCGAAGGCCACCGTCGGGCGTCGCAGGAAACCATAGCCACCGGAAAATACCGCCGGCCACCGCCGACGTCGGAAACCACCCTCGGGCCGCCACCGCCGCCACCTGAAACCACCGTTTAATAACAACATCAAAATATATTATGGTATAACTACTCTTATAAAGCATCAGACGATGATAATAACAACAAGCGCTATCCAGTAAATTCCACCCATGATAAAACTATTGTCAGGTCTATGGAAGATGGGATCTCGACAAATCTTATTTCTAGTCATAGAGATATGGATGTTGCTTTTAGAGATGATCAATTCAAAACAATACAGTGTTCACAAATAAACCAATTTATTTAAAAAATAATACCAAACTGTGAAGTTTTAATGTGTGATTCAAGAAAATGTCACATATCACAATGATCTGTAAAACTACTAAATGATTTTAGAATAAATTCTAAAGTGATAGAAATACAATTTTTGATAACCATAAGAACTCATTATCGTAAAACTTACTGAACCCGTTAATACTCTACTAACAAGAAATCACAACTTATACTAAACATGTGAATTCTAAAACCCTCTGAAAAGCTTAAAACCACCAACTTCTCTTCTATCTCTACCTACTTTTTAATGGGAAGTAGGAGTGTAAACGAGTTAATTCGGCTCGCAAGCTACTCGGGTTCCACTCGAAAAAGGATTGAAACAAGCCGAGCTGAAACGAGCGCGAGCTCGAGCTCATATAAAGGCTAGTTTACTAAATAAGCTCGAGCTCAAGCTTCAGATATCGAGCTCGAGCCGGCTAACAAGGCTAAACAAGCTTTCTGTTTATATAATTTTTTTAACATAACAAATATATATTTGTATAAATAATATTATTATATATAAAATTATAATAAAATTAATTAAATAATAAGTAAAGATAAAAGTAATTAAAAAAACAACTTTAATAATCTAATGACAAATGAGTCGAGCCCGAGTCCAACTCGATCTTGAAAAATTCTAGCGAACCAAACTCGAGCTTTAAAAATAAAACTACAAACGAGCCGAGTTCAACCCTAAACTTTCTAAAATTAAAACAAGTCAAGCTCGAGCCTTATAAGCCTGGGTTCGGCTCTGCTCGTTTACTCCCTTTGAAATGAGATAATTTCACCTCTATTATTCAATGTGTTATTTTGTTGAACATACCACGTTTTATTAAATACCCCATTGACAAAAAATGAAAGGGAAAATGTCATATAATAGTAATCAAGTTTTAAAAGTGTTCTAATTTAATCACTCATGCATATTTTTCTTAAATTGGACCACCAAATGATAAAATCGAGTAATAATTAAATTTTCTTATGTTAAGAAAGTAACGGTGAAGAAGACTTGAGGTTTAGAATTTTCAATGTATAAAATTATATTAAAAAATAAAAAAACATGTTAATTATGAAAAAAATAAAAAAGTAACTAAAATTTACGTCAATGTTCCATATCAGTAACAAAAGATAAAAAAATATTTTCTAATTGAAACCAAAAGTATAACATGCTAAAAAACATGTTAAGAATTTTAATTTATATAAAATATAAAACTGAATGACTTAATTGGACACTTTTAAAACTTAAGTTAAATAATCAAAACACTTTTAAAAGTTAGTTACTATTTTATAAAGTTATCTCAAAATTATGCTGATTTCCATTTACCGAGTGGGCTTAGAATACCGGGTTATGCCCATACAGCCCAAAACACGGCCCAAAGTATAAGGTTTTTTTTTTAATGGTGACTTTCTTATGAGTGACCCAATGTCACGTCGCCCGCCTGGGCGACCCTAGCCAAGATCTGCCCCAGACTATGTTGTCTGAACCGGGTCCACGCTGGATTGTCAGACTTGGTTACGGCGTTCCCCGGAAACCGTACCGCCTCCACAAGGGTTTCCCCTCTGGAGTAACAGCCGGATGAAAACCGGGGTCGAGCTCTGAGAATCGGCCTCCGCAACCTTGTGTTAAAGAAAATTCTATTTATTGCTCTAAATGTCCTCAAACGGGTACCAAGTATAAGTTGGTTTGTCTGTTGCCATTGGCAGTATTCACTGAACTTTAGCCCAAGCGCTCCACGTGGCAGCACCTCCTTAATCTAGTTTAAGACAGAAACAAAAACTAAAGTCGTTTTCCAGCCAGTTGTTTTACCTTAAAAAAACAACATGGTTTTCATGTGAATACAACTTTGCATACTAGTCCCTACAGGTTACTCATGTTTTCATAAACACCCACATTGTTTCTTTAATCATGGAGTTACCGAGTTCTTTTTAAACTACTACATTTTCTAAAATACTTTATAAAAAGCGGGATATATTTTAAAACTACAGTGACTAAGGCTATAACTCCAAGCCTCCCTCCTGTCACTACCAAATTTGAAATAGTATTTTAGCTTTTATTTATTTTTTAATATAATCTTATAATAAATTTGAGCTTAATAGTAAAAGATAATTTGAGTTTAATAGTAAAAGATATAGTCTTACGATCAAAATGTTATAGTTCTAACAAAATTCCTTTAGAGAAATTCTATGCATTTGTGTTAATTTTTTTAATATAATCTAAATATATAATTTTATTCAGTTTTTTTTATAATTTTAATATAAATTTTATTAAGATTAATTTATAATATATATTTTTATCTTGTAACAACTAAAAAAAGTTATATAAGGTGCAACTTAGTTTTAAACAAAACTCAGGACGAAATTTAGAAAAAGGAAAAAACTATACAAACCGTACAATATAATTTTAAAAAATTATAACAAGTCAAAAATATATTATTAGGCCTTACTTCCCTAATTGACTTCCTACAATAATTTTTATCTTAGCATAAAATATGCGGTAGATTTTCATCAATCAAAAGGGTAGTAATAACATTACAATAAACTCAAGGGACAATTCATGCAACTCTTGTTCGGATAAATACACACTTTGACAATACAAGAGTCAACACTCAACCACCGTAATCCATCGATGCCTCCGCCGTGAGCTCGCCGGAGCAACACCAACAACAATGTTCACAAAGCAAAAGCGATCAAGCCGTAAGCTTGAACGACGAAACGCCTTCAAGAACGTCGATTACGACGCCTCAACATCCTCATCATCATCTTCTTCATCATTTCCCGACACCAAATCATCCAATCGAACTCACTCACATGACACATCTTCCTTCTCCGATCAAATCAGCCACCGGATTGAAGGCACCGCCGGCGAAATCGACTCAATTTGCCGGTCGTTAGGCCTCTCCGGGCCGGAGGATTTCGCGATTCCGGTGGCCGATTGGGAAGCCCGCAAAGCGTTCTCCGTTACGTGCCCTAGATTCCACTGTTTCACACCGGAGAGTGATTCGTCGGAGAATCTTGAATCTCCGGTTAGGGTTTTGAACGATGACAAGGGGAAAAGTAGAATCAAGGGTGTACGGCCGCCGGTGCTCGCTCGTCCTCCGGTGATGTCGAGAGTGGTGGTGGATAACCCTTGTTCGAATTGGGATTTGTTTCGTGGGTTTGCTCCGGCGAGTGAAGATGTGGGGGGTGGTGGGAGTTGTGTTGTTGAAGATGAAGATGAAGATGAAGAGGCAAATGGGACGATGGGGTTAAGGACCATTGTTGCAGATTCTACTGATGTTGAGTATTTTATGTCGCCTAATGGATCTGTGAGGTGCAGTATCAGCAACTGGCAGAAGGGGGATTTTCTTGGAAGTGGGTCTTTTGGGACTGTTTATGAAGGGTTCAATGAGTAAGTGATGTTTATGTATTGCTTTATGTAGTTTTTGAAGACGATGGATAAAGGTTATTGATTTTTGTAGAATGATCTTTGCTCGTGCTAGTCTCAGGCTTGTACTTCATGTGGGTTTGTCTTTAGTTTTAGGTGTCGATGTTAGCTGCTTTCAAGGATTGACTTTAGCCTTAGGTTTGTCTTTTTAGTCTTAAGTTTGCCTTTAGTTTCACATTTAGTCTTAGTAACTTCACATCTTGGCTTTTACTTTAGGTGTATCTTTAGTCTTAGAGTCAATGTTAGCTAGTTTCTAGGGTTGTCTTAGTCAATAGACTTGCCTCGAGTCTTAGCCACTTTAATCTTGGGGAATTTTATGTTTATCACGTGCTAATGGTTGTAAAAATCGCTTAGCGCTAGTCGGGCTGTGGGGTACTGACTAGCGATTAACCTTGAATACTCGAGATTAATCGGATTGGAATGTTTATAAGTAATTTTTAAAATTATATATATACACACATTTTTATATGTAATTATATAGAAGTGTTCATATTTATATATACACACACATTTTACCAAAATTTACACACATGTGACCAATATTTTCAAGGTTTAACAAGAATTTCTAACATTTTCTGGCCGCCGATTAGGGGCCGACTGCGACCGGTTTGGTCCGATTAGGACCAATTTTGACTGACTAGGACCAATTACCGATTTTAACCACCAATTACGTGAAATCTCCAAGGTAATTGTCCGACTAGCATTAATCACCAGTTGGCTGATTTTTACAACAGTGACGTGTTTTCATTTTCTGCTACTAAGAAATACTGTTATGATACTTATCTTTTCCACAATCATTTCTGGTAATACAGGCAAGTCTATTGACTTTAGCCTTAGGTTTGTCTTTAGTCTTACACTCTTACATCTGCCTTTAGTTTCACCTTTAGTCTCGGTAACTTAGCATCTTGGCTTGTATTTAGGTTTGTTTTTAGTTTTAGAGTCAATGTTAGCTACTTTCTAGGTTTGCTTTAGTCAATAGACTTGCCTTTAGTCTTGGCCACTTTAATCTTAGGGATTTTGTTCCTTCCATGTTCTTTCATCTGTTGCTATTAATAAATACTGTTATGATACTTATTTTTTCACATTCACTTCAAATTAAAAAAGATTGAATCCGGAGACCTTGAATTGAGTTTGTTTTGGTTTTGGAGATTATGTAAATTGTTTAATTTCATTAGCTTAGAGGGGTTGCATGAATATTTGCAGATATGGGTTCTTTTTTGCTGTGAAGGAGGTTTCTTTGCTTGATCAAGGAAACCAAGGAAAGCAGAGCATTCTTCAACTTGAACAGGTGATTTTGCGTTGTTTTCTTTTCGTCTAGTATCGACTCCTGTTTTGTTCATATTAAGTTTTCATATTCTCATTGTTTCAGGAGATTTTTTTGTTAAGTCAATTCCAACATGATAACATAGTAAGGTATCTTGGAACAGATAAGGTATGCACCTTATTTCTATCCCGCCTTTTCATTTTTCATTGTGCAAAAATCGAGCGTAACTGATATGTATATATACACAAAGAGACAATTGTCACATAATTGATTTTTATATAGCTGATGAAAGAACAATGAAATGATGTTTCAGGATGACAGCAAACTATATATATTCCTTGAGCTTGTGCCCAAAGGTTCATTAGCAAACCTCTATCAGAAGTATCGCTTACGGGATTCCCAAGTGTCCACATACACAAGACAGATTTTGAGTGGTTTGAGTTATCTGCATGACCGAAATGTGGTTCATAGGTAGAAGCCCATGCCCTTTGTAATAGATTTGCTTTAAATTATTGGCTTGAAGATGAGTGGTCACACGAGCCACTTTGTTAGTTTTTCTTTTCTTTTCAGTTTTGTGACTTTGTCATTAGTGGTTTGATTATGGAGCGTCTCATGAGCTATTTGTATTCATCTTTCAGGGATATCAAATGTGCTAACATACTGGTTGATGTGAGCGGGTCTGTAAAGCTTGCAGATTTTGGTTTGGCAAAGGTAGCTGCACATGATTCTTATTCGCTCTGTTATATAGCTTCTTTGTACAATTTACAAAAAGTAACTCGATTTGTATCCATAGGCAACCAAATTAAACGACATTAAATCTTGCAAGGGGACTCCATATTGGATGGCACCCGAGGTTAGTTCTCTTCTCTGATCTTTTGAGTAGGAGGTTGTATCGTATCCCTAAGTCTATCTTTAACCCATACAATCTTCTTAAAATTGTTATGCTATTTTGACCCATTACCCAACCCACGTAACATGCTCATCTTGCTACGTCTACTTTTATATCATTTGAACAGCCTTGGATCCCTTTCTCTTTCGTTCATCGTGACAAGGGTTTGTTCCTCAAGACAGTTTTATGTGTATTTTTAGGTTGTTAATAATAAGAAGAACAAGGGGTATGGACCTGCAGCTGATATATGGAGCCTTGGTTGCACTGTGTTGGAGATGCTAACGGGTCAAGTTCCATACTCCCACTTGGAAGGGGTACGCATAATATTTCCTGTTTATTTCTGTACTATGCGTACAATATAATTAAATTCATGAATTCCTGTGAAAAGTTGATGTTTTTAGATACGCATGCATATATATAGAACAAATTTTAAGTAGAGAACCACGAGAACCGCATAGACACCTATACATAGTGCTGTGTGGGTGCAGTGGGAGAGAAAAAAAGAGTCAGTTATGCAGTTACATAACCGCCTTCATTTAAAGCAATACGTATAAATATTTATGCTGTCTTTATGGTTCTCCACTTAAAGTTGGTATCTACCTTTGCTTTATGCGGTCACTATGTAAGTTGTTGTAACGAGGACCAGCTTTTTTCTTTCATAGATGCAAGCATTATTCAGAATTGGCAGTGGTGAACTTCCTGATATTCCTAAAACATTGTCCGTAGAGGCCCACGATTTCATACTTAAATGCTTACAAGTTAACCCGAATGACCGGCCTACTGCGGCCCAACTATTGAATCACCCATTTGTGCAGATGCCGGTCTCCATGAACTCGAGCCCTGTTTCTCCACTGTGTGGTGGCATACGATTCAACCGTGACAATGATTACGTAAGGTAACTCGCCTTCGTTTAGCGTTTGTAGCTTGTGTTTTCACTGACATTTTTGTAAGTTTTGTAGTCATAGGTGTTCAAAGACTCAAAGGTAGATCAATGTTGTAAAATGAACTGTATATAGCTGTAGTCTTTAGTATCTTTGTTTAGTTATTTTAGTTTTTCATGGCGGGTTAATATGATGAAGATGTGTATATTTCAATTTTGAGGAGAACAAAGATAACATTCACAAATGAAAGTTTAAAATTGGAATGAAAATGTACCTGTTTTTTTGTAACTTTTCTCTTGTACTTACCGGTCGATTTGAGTTATACTGATTTGAGTTGTACTTTATTATCGACAGGTTAATAGGTAAAAAGTTATAAATTAGCTAAAGCGGAAATGGACCAGTTAGGTTGACCCGTCGAAAGTTGTCTAAAGTGTATTCTAATAACTTTATGTGTGGTTTACGTATTTATAATATTACTATGCCATAATATTACTTCTATAATCATGTTACAACTTATTAAAGATGGTGGGGGCGTAAACGCCACAGTCACGCGACGGGGGCTGGCGCCATTCGGCAACACTGCCACCTTGTTCCCTACGCCGCTAAAACAACCCGCCGTGCCACACCCACTTGCTGAGCCACACTACTTCCAACAGTAATAATTTCGACCGTTACCCCCACCAACAGTCACCACCTTCTACCTCCTCCATCGCCTGACCTTCTCCCTCCTCCACCGCCTGACCTTCTCCCTCCTCCACCGCCTGACCTTCTCCCTCCTCCACCGCCTGACCTTCTCCCTCCTCCACCGCCTGACCTTCTCCCTCCTCCACCGCCTGACCTTCTCCCTCCTCCACCGCCTGACCTTCTCCCTCCTCCACCGCCTGACCTTCTCCCTCCTCCACCGCCTGACCTTCTCCCTCCTCCACCGCCTGACCTTCTCCCTCCTCCACCGCCTGACCTTCTCCCTCCTCCACCGCCTGACCTTCTCCCTCCTCCACCGCCTGACCTTCTCCCTCCTCCACCACCTTCGCGGCCTGATGGTTGTATGATGGTTGTCAGGGTTATACCCAGGTGAGATGGTGGTTTCGATTTCAAGAGATGGTTTTGTGGTCGATGGTGGTGCCCGACGATGGTCAGGATGGTGATGATGGCTGGCAGGTGGTGGTGATGGTTTGTTTTAAAAAAAATATATCTATGGTGACGTATAGTGTGAGTGCCTCCAATTTGGTGTGGTGTAGTGTGACATGCAATTATGTGATTGGTGGGTGTATGGTGTAGTGTGGTGAGAAGTATGAGCACCCCAACCACACTAACTACTTATAAAATTAAAACAACTCTCTCTAGCCCCTACTTTATAAGTAAGATTTTTACTAGTTATGTTTTTGTTTGTTAAATATATTTTAACCTTTGATCTTTTGGTACATTTTAATTATAATATAGGTCATCTTAGTATGCTAAAAGTGTACTATTTGATTGTTTAAAGTCTATAAAAAAGTCATGCAAGTTTCTATGAAGATCGAACCAACATATAATGTGATAAACATGATTGGATATTCATTCTTTTGCGAGAGCAATTCATATCACTTTGAAATTTAGCTTTAGCACATGACAATTCATATCGCTTTGATATTTAGCTTTACCACACATAACATCTATGCATATCATGCACAAAAACTCAAGCTTGAAAACTACTAACAGTCTAAACCCAAACCAAACTCAAGCTTGAAAACTACTAACAATCTAAACCCAAACCAAACTCAAGCTTGAAAAACTACAAACGAACCAGACTCTTGCTATAAAAATAAAACTCTAAACGACCCAAGCTCAAGCTTTCTTGATAAAGAAACCAAACTTAACCTCAAGCTCAACTCGTTCTTACCTAATTATCGTTTATGAAAGGCACTAAGATTGCTAAGGTATATAAAAGTTCCAATTGTTCAATAGAGGTGATGTTTGGAACTAAAAGACTATTTATTTGGAGCATTATTGAGGCATACATTTGATAAATTCTTTAGCATTATTGAGGAAAATAATGGAGCACCGTGTATTGCGCACCTTGAAAATATTATTTGGATGTTAAACTTTGTGAAGGATCTGCACATTTAAGAATAGCAACTAATCTTGTCATAAAATTTATAGTAAACTAACATATTTCTCAGAGAAAATATGCGTTCATAAAATCTTAAATTTTGGTTGAAAAGAAGATGCCGACATATTTGCTGAAACTTGAGAGTTGACCAACATAAGAGTTCCATTTGACACACGTTTTGAGCACATTTTTTGCAATCTAATTTGATTGAGCTTAAATCAAGTTCGAGTTTAGCAATAAAAGCTATACTAGTTTCCAACCAAACACATCCAGACTATCTGAATGGAGCGACCTTAACCAAGTTCTCATACAAACTAATCACAAAATAGAATCAGAAAAAGATCTGTGAAACACATCATGCACTATAACCCTAGAAGGAACTAGATCGTGAGATAGGATGATAATGCTTCCTTGTGAACTTGCGCTATAGCAGCAGCCGTTTCTGAAACGGCATTATTCATCTCTGATATTTTACAAACTGTAAACTCTTTGTACTTTGAGACTGAGTCAATCAACGCCAAGAGCTCATGTGCACACATCTCGACTTCTTCTTCGCATTGCGTCACTGTTTCCTGTAACTTTGCTTTCGAATTCTTCACAAATATATATAGTTAGTTATATCGTAATGTAAATCGATATAAAAACAACTAATATATCATGTCTCAAAATTAGCACATATTTCTTTACAAGTAAAAAACACAGATGGTTCGTGTGTTTTGTTGAAAAAAAAAATATATTTTTTATTAGAAATGACATGATGCAAATAGAGTTTGGTAAAAAAATATATTTTATCGTAAGAAACTATAAAAAAAACAAAATCATGATTTAGGAAAAATAGAGATTTTGAGAAACTAGTATGAATTCTTATAAATTAACTTTTATAGAAAATACGTCATAATTGAGTTTTTTAGAAAAAAATATGGTAAACCGGAAACTTTAAGAACTTTATTCAAACACAATCTCAAGCAATTAATAAAAGAGTTCAACAAAACCACCTACATCATTTTATTTGATAAAAGATTAGATGGATGTTGACATAACATAGCATATGATCATAATTGGCACACTAATTATTAACAAACATATTATTTTTTGAAAAAAAAGGTGTTTTAGCCCCCCAATCTGTACCAAAAAGATTACCTGCTTTGACCCATAACCCAACCTGATTAAAGCACCGACCTCGACTTATTTTTGCATGCCTCAATTGGTTCAATACGTCAAGAACCATGATTAAATATGCTTTAACATTGAACATACAAATAATGTTACCTCCACAAATTCATGAGCTTCTTTTTCAACAAGGTCAACTTTATGAGACTCGACTTCAAAGTTTTCAACCAACTGCCTAGCCTCCATTGCACACCTGGATGTGTAATCTTGTGTTTCATTCTTTATCGAGTTTAATTGATTTTCCACCTGATCAAACAATCAGAGTAGCATCATTTAAACAACAATAACAAGTAATTGAGTAAAGATGGTGTTAAGCTCTCCTTTGGGATTTCAAGACAGCCAATTGAAAAGATTGTCAATAAACTGCAATCCATTACGGGTGTTAATGAAAAAAAGAACGAAGAAATACCTACACATATCTGCCACATTAGTCCAGAAACAAGATTAACATACTGCAAAGTCCCTTTCCTTCCATGATAAAACAATGTTGAATTATTGACAACGATATAAAGACTATTAGTTTTTCAAGTTTTGGGAGGGACGGCACATCCTCTCAAAAGATGACCGCTCATTTGGTTTTGTTTCACTGCTGATCTAATTCAACAAATACTAATTGGTCATATGAAAATGTTGGATACTTCTGCAATGCAAATACTGTCTTTAATCTTTATGTATTATAACAGCATGAGTGATACTAATAGCAGATTGTAATCCTAAAAACCCATGATGCACTACGCCTTATATACAATGTCTCTGCTTTAGAAGGTGTTTTCTTCACGACTAAAACTATGCTTAATATTCCACAAACATTGTTATAGGTACTTGACATGTGGGTCTAGCATGATTATCCTTCGACTAAAATTGTGAACATATTTCTATAGATGACATTTGTTCCTTTTCTTCTCCTAACAATAGATGTACTTATTTGAAATCCATAGGTGATGCTTGAATTTAAGACACAGCAGACAATATGAAAATAGAAGTAGTCAGGACTTACTTCCTCAATTCGTGATTGAAGCATGGTAATACGATTCCTTTTTGCATCAATCTTTGCAGCAATATCACGGGACAGTTGCTGAAGAGACATCAGAGTTTCCAAATTTTCCATTGAACTTCTCTTTACTTCATCACGCGAGGAATTGAGTACAGGAACCAATCTTAATTTATAATCCAATCCAAGAACCTCAGCAGGTGTTGTACCTTTTGCATTCAACTGGTACTGAATATCATTTCCTAATTTTAACCTAAAAAACCAACAGTTACATCAAGTCAAGACGCAAGCGACGCACAATTCCGACGCACAATTCCGACGCACAATTCCAACATATAGCATAGTTCCATTTTACGCAACAGAATCAAACATAAACCAATATAGAATATAGTGAATATACTTGGATTTGCAGATAGAGAAAATCATACAACATGACACAAATAACAAATTCTAGCAGTAATCCTACACAGATAGTTATATAAAACAGCTCAAACAAAAGGTACCTTCTGATAGCCTGGTTACATTCATTCTGAAGCGCCTCAAGCTCTTTAAACTTTGTCCCAATAACACCATTAAGATCCCAACACTTCTCTTCCCACATGTTCCTCTCAATCTCCGCTTCTCCTATATCTCGCTCCACCGACTGCAATTCTCTCTTCATCCTCTCAGCATCCCTCATATTAATAGCCTGCTCTTCCACCTTCCTCTTCAACTCATCATTCTCCTCACAAATCCGACTCCTCTCCTCCATCTTCACCCTCAATTCCTTCTCCTTCTCCTCCATTTGCTTCTCCACATTCCCCTCATGCACCTGCAACTTCTCAATCAAATCATTAAACTTCTCCATATCCTTCTCCAACATACTCTTCTCCTCCTCCTTCGCCTCCTTCAGCGACGGCCCAGACCTCATAGCCTCCAGCTTCGCCTCCAAATCCTTCGCATTCGCTGTTAACACATTCACTTTCTCCGACAACAAATCCTTTTGCTATCATCACAAACACCAATCAGTCTAAACAAACAAACAAACAAACAAGTAAGAGCATTCACAGTAAAATCCCCATATTCATTCATATAATTACACTAAAAATCAAAACTTTTTTTCTCTTATTTTCAATTAAATAATACTTTTTATACATTTTCGCCCTCTTCCATTGAATAGTATCTCCCCGTAATATAAGAAACACGCTAACATATATTTAGGGATAAAAATTTCCACCGTGAATGCTCTGAAAATGCTCTAGAAACTAATACCTGTTGTAATTTCCCCATGAATTCCTCATCTTCTCTTTCAACAGCATCATCATCTCCCCTAATGTAATGCAAATAACAGCTCAAATTATACGCGAACATACTATTCCCATAAACTGACTGCGATTGCGTGGAATTCGCAAGGTGCTCGTTATACATGGCGATCTCCACAAGCCAAAGGATCACAGCCAACACACTGGGGAAGGAGTGAGGCGTTCCAGGGGCCTTCAAGGCGGATTTGTTCATCTTAACAGGGCAATTGAGGTACTTCAACACCAAAGCCACATCATCTTCGATCTTATTACCGATGGGGTAATCGATGCGGGAGAGGATGAACTTTAGGGTTTCGGTGAGGTCTTTGTTGGAAGGTAAGGGTTTGAGTTTGAAGGAGATGGGGAATGAGGAGGAGGAGAGGTAGTTGTTGATGGTGGCGACGGCGTGGGATTGATAGGAGCGGTCGGTGAAGGGGAGGGTGGAGGCAGTGCGGTGGTGGTGGTGGTGGTGGTGGCCGGCGGAGTGGGCGGAGGAGGGGCGGCTGCTGCAGAAGCTGGCGTCGGAGTCGCGGTGGTGGTTCGGTCCGGTGGTGAACTGCCATGGATCTGACGGTGTCGGAGTGGCGGTGGGTAGAGGGCGGCGTCCGGCGGGGCCTCTCATCGTTCACGGGGTTTCGTCTACTTTTCCCGCTTTTGAAATTTGGATTCAAGGTTCTAACTGTGTGGCACTTTTATCAACAGTATTCACAGATCCTAGATTTATATTTTCACTCTAAAATCAATTGGTGAAACACGCGCGCTAAAACGTTTGGTTGAAATGAAAGGAATGAAATGGAATGGAATGGAATGAAATGGAATGGAATGGAATTAAGAAACTAATATAATATTCAAGTAAAATTATGTTTGGATGGATAATGAAATGTAAAACTCAAGGGAATGTTCCACCTCAAATTCCCTTGGATGTGGGATTCAAAATCCTTCCACTTAGAGAGGGAATTTGAAATCCCACAACCAAGGAAATTTGAGGTGAAACATTCTCTTGGGTTTTACATTTCATTACTCATTCAAACATAATTTTACCTGAAAATTATACTAGTTTCTCAATTTCATTTCATTCCATTCCATTCATTCCAACCAAACGCTCCCTTAAAATTTTGTATCTATAATACATACAAGAAGACATTTCAAAAACCAAAAGATATTTTTTTACCAATTGGATTTTATATTTAATAACATACAAGAAGATATGTACATGAAACATAACTTCTATTTTAACTTTAAGACAATAAATCCTTATATAGGAGTTTGATGCTACTTTGATATTTCTACACAAATTGTGTGAGATAGGAACATTAACTATAGTTTTAGTTTAGGGATAAAATTGTAAATTTAGACTATTTATACATCAACACTTGTATAAAATGAAACCAAACATTATCTTTCTTGTAAATCTAAATGTTTAAGAATTTAAAATTGAAGATAAACACTAAATGATTTTTTTGTAAAATATCAATAGACTTTTATAAACCGACTAAAATAAATTTATTACTTCAAAAAAAAATCTTTAAATTTAAACATGACGTATCTACCATAACAGTGACTCAGGGAGAAGAGAGTTCAAGCCCAACCATATAAACTGGAGATGAATAAAAAAATCAAAAAAGAAAAAGTAACACTTTAAAGTTTTAACCGTAATTGATATTTTTCATGATTTTACACAACAAAAAATACGGTAAATCATGAGTTTGTTTCCCCTCAAATCCATGTATCCTTTTTATAGGTGTTAAACTCTTATTTTTCTTTCTTGTTTGATCAATATGGGATAACAAACATATCTATATTACTATATGGAGAAATAATGTTGAAAATAACAAGTTGCCTATGTATAATCACTTGTACCAAATGCAACAACATTGTTCTTAAGTGTCTGAAAATAAATTAAAATTACAATGTTGTCTAAAGAGTAGTATTATATAGTAGTATAGATAAAGTTAGACTATACACACCCTCCTGTATTACTTGTTATACTTCTACTTTCGGAAAACAATTTCAATACTTGTTATATTTTACTCGGGAAAAGAAAATAGTTTTAGAAAAAAAAGTCTTTCTTTTCTTTAATAAGTTTTAAAAACATTTTTTATATAATGATATAAAAAATTTAAAAATAAAAAAAGATTATAAAAGTTTAATATAGCAATTTCTGAAGTTAAAAAAATAACTTTAAAGATTATCTTTTAGAACTGAAAATATACATAAACGACCCTAATTCAAGCAATTAAAATTTTTAAACCGATTATTTAGTTTGGTTATCCGATTAAATCTTTTAAACTGTTTAATATACGATTCATATGTATAGTCTAGCTAAATAAGCAAGATTTTGTGTAACGGTAAAAGAAGTGCAAATTTAATTTACTATTTTATTCGATTTTTTTGTTATGGATATGATTTGGTTTTAGGTTACTTTATGTTTGGCTTGTTATGAACACTCATAACCATTACAAATACATATAATAAAGAGTAAATTACTATGATGGTTCCTGCGGTTTTCTATAAATTTTAAAATTGGTTCTTGAAACTTTTTTTTATGGATTTGGTCCATAAATGCAAAGTTTGCTTACATATTTGATCCCTAATTTTATCTCTAGTCCATATTTCATATTAATTAGATCACCTCAGGTGCACACCAAGGACTCTTTAGTCATTTTGCCTAATCCCTCCCATGCAAATTATAATAGCCCATGTCGATGAAAACCCTCACGCCTCACATCCTTGAATTCCAATATGCGATTGCACCTCTAGTCGATCCTTTTGAAAACCACAAGTATCGATTAAGCATAACAAAACAAGATTAATGAAGAACAATGGTGATCATGGTTTGGAGTATTCGAAAAAGCAATGATGATTTTGATCCTTTTCAAGCCTATGGTAAGTTTTTATTCTACTGTTGTATTCCTTTCATTGTATTCCTTTCGATTCTAATAACTCATTTAATAAACATGAAATGAATATGTTCTTCTCATTACAAATCAATCATGGTGGGATGTTTGGAACCTTACTCGTATAAGCTATGTGAATGGAAACGTTAGTTATGTTGATTTCGTAGATGTTGATTAGTTTTCTGTGCCAGTCTTAGATAAAATTATCAAGGGTTTAGGTTATTCGAATGAAAAGATAATTTACTATCATTATAAGATTCCTGACTGTGACCTTGATTCTGGTATGATACCACTAATGATAAAGATGTCATCACTATGTTACAATATGTTACTAAGCATAAGATCATTGAGTTACACCTTTAGCATGGAAGTTCAATATTGGATAATAGTCTTGTTCAAACGGTGTGTATTGAATGGCATGGTAAACAATCAAAAATCTCTTATGAAGTTGTTGATTTTGACCCTTTTTTCGGGAAACAATTTGAAGATGATCATGAGATAATGATGATAGTGAATTTTATGGCTAATGAAGATAACTTAGTTGAAGACATTGAAGTTGACATGGAAAATTATATGTTCAATATTGATATGAATAAAGAATGGGTTGGAAATAATCAAGAACAAGAAGATGACTATGAACCCGGAAATAGTGATGATCCTTATATTTATCCTGATGATTTTGAAAGTGGATCGTATTTAGAAAATGATGAACAAACAAGAGCATTGAAGAAGCTTAGAATAGAAAAACAAGCATAAATGGGTGGCAATTTAGAGAGGATTAATTTTTATGTTGGGCAAGTTTTTCTAAATAAAAAAATTATGAAGGATATGATTTCAACTCATGCAATAGAGACTAGAATGTAGCTCCAAATCATAAGAAATGACAAGATAAGGTTTAGGATTATTTGCAAAGGAAACATCCATACTTTTAAGAATGACCAAAATAGTGGTGTGATTGGGACAAAGAACGATGGGGTAGATGGGTCAAAAGGGGTGTTGGATGGTGTAATAAAGTCAAAAGTTAAAATCAAACCCACTTATCCATGGGTCTTGCATCTTTCCAATGAAAATAAAGATGAAACTTGGACCTTAAAAACTTATGTTAATATTCATAATTACCTACAAACAAGGTCAATAAAGTAATGTGCAACTACTTACCTATCTAAAGAAGTACATGAAACAATACAAGCCAACCCTGATATACCAATCAAAGCACTTCAAGAACCACTGCAATGCAAGTACGAGGTTCATGTCATCGAGATGAAAAATATTTAAGCAAAAATTACAGAAACTAAGAAGATCCAGGGAGATTACACAGAGTAGTATGCACGCTTTAGAGTTACAGAGAACCAACTTAGACACCACGGTCAAGATTGAAGTCGAACCATGTTGTGATCCGGCTAGTGATACAATGATGCTTAGAAGGATTTACATCTGCCTAGGTCCTTTAAAGAAAGGATTTGAATTAGGTATGAGACAAATATTAAGGTTAGATGGGTCTTTCATGAAGGGGTCATGGCTTAGTCAGATATTAATAGTTGTGGGTATTGATGCTAATAATGGCATTATATAGTTACATATGCATTTGTTAAAGTTGAAAACACTTCTTCATGGACATGGTTCTTGGAATTATTAGGTGTAGATATAAGGTTGACTTTAAATTTAAACTTCACTTTTATAATTGATAGACAAAAGGTTTGTATTTTTTCCTTATATATTACATGTATAACCTGATTAGAATCTAAGTATTCTTTTTCTTTAAAACTAGCACATATTTCCTTGTGTTGAGCATAGATTTGTTTAAGACACATCCACGAAAACATGAAACAAAGTAAAAGGGGGAGTTGTACAAAGATTTTTTGTGGAGAGCTACATCAGTTACAACTATCCTATAATTTCAACAAGTTATGGAGGAGTTAAAGAAAATCAGTCAAGGTGCATGATATGTGAATAAATATACATGTTAATAATGCATATCTTTACCCACCTTCAGTGTTTTTTGTTACAAATTCATCTTTATCTATACTGAATTATGATTAATTTAGATTTTGTAATTTTTGATGGCTGCTTGATGATTTTAAAGGACAAGAAATGCATGAAGATTTTGGAAGTTTAGAGGTTACCATAACATGCATCAGTCTCCTTTTTTCTGTGCATTATGGTCATGATTGATTCTGTCATGGCCATAACACGTATCAGGCTCTCTTTTAAGCCCTTCTTCTTATTCATTTTGGGGGAGACGAAATTTGGAGTGAAACCTAATTTTTCTCCATTTTATGGTAACTTTGAAGGAGGTCTTTCAAAAGTTCAAGCTAGGTTGAAGATCAAGCATTTTAAAGGAAGATTAAACTCCACACAACCCACCTCTACTCATCTTTGGTTTAATAATCTCTAGATCTATCATGTTTTCTTCCACTGTTATGAGCTTGGTTGTGGTTTTTGTAAGCCTCACTGGCTAAACACTCTTTATCACTTAGATTAGATAAAACTTAGCTGACTTTGACATTTTACATGTAACTTTTGTTGATGATTAGGTTAATGTTTATTACAAGGCTTTGGATGTGCTTCAATGATTATGTATGCTCGTTGAAATTAATGAAATGATGAATCTTGTGGTTGTTATAGTCACATATTGTTAGAAAACCTTATGTTTTAGAAAATCTATTCATAAAATACATACATTAGTGTGTGGTTTATGGTATTTGACTAGGAATGGTAAATGATAGTTAGTTATTTAGTTAAGTTGAACAAGTGTGCATCCAAATACTTATATTTGTGAAAACCGTTGTGTTTGTTATGAACATCTCCTAACATTGTGTACCTATAACCATATATAATACGCATATTTATGATTCGTGTATCCGTGTTAGGACATTCATAAATTAAAGAATTTACATTGCTATTGTATATTACGCAAATTATGGTGGTTACCATGTGTATATCGTGTTAACTTTCCAAATATTTATGGGTTCGGTATCCTTGACGGGAGTCCTAACCATCTTCAACTTTGGCTTAATAATATTATTAGGTCTTCATGGCATAACTTTAGGTGGCTATTATGTGTTTATCATTTTAGCTTTCCAAGGAGTTATATAATTAAATAACCTTATCAAGAGTCTAGTTTACATTCATGTTGCATGTGTAGAAGATGATCTTACCATAGGTTCATGTATGTTGTCATTGTTTTGCTAAGCAGATTCGAAGTCTAAGTGATATCTTCCACTAATTGATTATCTTCATCTTAGTCTACTTTCTTCAATTAGTTTATTTGTTAGCTATATTAGTTAATCATATTATTCACAAATCATCTTTCATCGGCTAGATAATGACAAAGGCTTGGTATCAGGAGCTCTCGTGTCCATGAATCGATATTTGGTTCTTACCAAAAACTATACTACTATCCGATAGGTACACTTGCCTATTGTGTGTGTAGTTAGTCATAAGATGAAAATCATTTTTATAAATTTAAAGCTTAATTATGTAAAAACCATTATATATATATATATACACATTAGTGCATATGGTTGGTTAATTAAGATCCATCTAAGAAACTGGTCTAGGCCTTATTTTAATAGTTAGTTATGCTTCTTTACTTTTACTTTTTTAAATTACTTATGGCCTAATGTTAAAAAATTTATTATATACTATGAAAACAGATAGATGCAAAAGTGATGTTTTGTTGAACAACATGTGTGAGGTATTTAACAAGCAACTTGTACAAGAAAGAGACAAACCAATTATAACTTGTTTGGTGTACATTGGTGAGTACATTATGAGAAAGATTGTGAATGTACAAAAGGTTATTGATAAGAATGAAAGACCTCTTTCACCTATAACCACTAAAATTCTCAATCAAATCAGGTAAGAGGCTTCAAAATGTAAGGTGTTCTGGAATGCTCTACACAAGTATCAAGGTAGTGTTTGGGAATACTAATATGTTGTTAATGTACAAAAAAAATATGTTCATGAAGAAAATGGGAATTAACCGGAATCCCATGTAAACAGGCAATGGCATGTCTGTACAACATGGCTACTAATGGAATATCAGTTGGGATTCCAGAATCTTGGGTTGATCTAGTCTATTGGCTAGATACATGGAAAAATTTGTATATGAAGAATTTGATCCAATCAATGGCAAACAACTATGGCCTAAATCTTCTTGTCCAACAATTTTAACTCCACCTAAGCATCACACTCCAATTAGAAGACCAAAAAGAAAAGGAACAAAACAGTTGATGAAATTGAATGTAATGATAAGATTACCAAGCAAGAAAAGTCAATCACTTGCTCTAAATGTAAAAAACCAAGGCATAATAAAAAAACAAGCAAAGGTCAAGAAGCATTCGTACAAAAGGGTGTCTTCTCATGGGAATTCAAGAGCAAAAGGGAAGCAACCTGTTACTAAGTAATTGATTGGATGTTTTAGTCACTTTTTGGAAACTAATATGTGGATTTGGTTTTATGTTTAAATGCTACTTTTGAATGAACTGTTATGCTTTTGTTTTTATCACTTTTCAAAACAATATTATGGATTTGCTTTTATATTTTAATGCTGCTTGTTGGAACCTTTGATTTTATATTTTGATAGCAACCTCTTATTAACTCATGCATATGCTTTATACATGCAACTGATATATTTTTGCATTTATGGGCTATTTGGATAACAACTTATTATGGATAATGTACATATGCATTAGATTCAGCAATATACATTTGCATTTATAGGCTGTTTGTTTTTATATTTCCATCAGATTCAACAAGTGTATTAAAACTCATATGCTTTAATGGACAACTTGTTGTCGGAATTGCTTTTATGGACAACTTTCGTATGCATCATATTCAACTATTTATGGACCATTTGCCCTGGTTTTATACTTTGATAGGAACTTGTTATGGACCATTTGAACATACCAATTTAACATACCAACTCACACCAATTTAACAAGTCTTATGAACCATTTGAACATACCAATTTAACATACCATTGTCACCATGTTTATTCATGGTTTAAAACCATATATTGGGGATAATGTATTCCAAGTGTGGGGATAAGGGAAGCAAATGAGAAGAATGCCAAAATTTGGAAAAAATTAAAATTATCGAAAAAATGTCCTAAGTAAGCTTGAAAAGTAAGATTGAATCATTAAGTACAAATCATTAACTAATTACCTACTTAAGCATGGTTTTTGGTTCTTGGTCATGGTTAGATTTATTTTTATGTTTCAAAAGAGGAAAAATACTTTAGATTATCTAACCGAGGGTAATAAGCTAGAATGTGGACCTTTCATGCATAGGTTATATTAAGTTCTCAAAGTCAAAAAAATAATTCATATGGAATATTTCAAGCAAAAAACCAAGTTATGAACAAAGATGATAAAGGCATTAGGATCAAGCCTTAGGAATTGAAAATCCTTTTTATTTTTTATTTTAGATCATACCCAATATTACACATTAGAAACAAAAAGAAACCAATGTGACACCCAATGCTATATATGATAAAAATAAGAAAAATATGAAGCATTTTATCATTCAAGCTTTGTTTTTGATGAAATCCAAATTAAACAGGTGATTATATGTTAAAGCATGGCCAACGTGCTAAGCCTCGTACTTAGGTAAGCCGATAAGGACGTTTTCAAATTATATGAAAATATAGGCTGAAAAAGATCATATTGTTCGAAAAGAGAAATCAAAAGAGGAAAAATGTTAGTGTGCCCCACAAAAGTGAAAAAAACATAAAAGATGGGCCAATGTTTGCCTCACAATGCAAAATGCATTGATTTCAATAATAGTTCTTCAAAGAAGGTAACCTTACCCAATTTTTGGATTTCAACACTTTTTAACCATTTTCATCCTTAATTTCTTACCCTTAACCTAAGCATAATAAAACCTATAAAAGTCCTTTTGATTTGTGTATACTTGTGGTGTATTATGAGAAAATATGATTATATGCATGGGCGAAACATGAAGGTCTATTAGGCTCGGTTAGGTGAATCTAAATTTAAAGTGACATGGTTTGTTAGTAATAACAAAATTGACAAATATGTTTAAGAGAAAAGTAAGAGAATTTGGGTATGACCTTGAACCAAAACTGAGAATGAGTAAGGGATTGGAGAATGTATTTGATAATAAAAGTTGAAATTAAATTAAAAGCTTTTGCTTAGAGACAAGCAAAAGATTAAGTGTGGTGATGTGATCGTGTGGCGATAATTCAGTGTTTAATTAACTTAAAAGGTTGATTTTACATCATGATTATGGTGGAACAAGTTCAAGTTGTTTGTGTTTTGAATTATAGGTGTTTGGAGCTAAAGGGGGCTTATTTTGGATGAAAAGAAGCAAAACACGTAACTACAAGGATTGAAGATGTAAATATCAATATTTACAAGAAAAGGCACAAATTTAGGTATAGCGGCGTATCATACGGCGGGTATGGGCGTATAATACGACGGGCAGCGTATGGGTGGCGTATTTGTGGGCATATTTGGACAAAATAACAGAAATATGGGCGTATGGAGGCTGATGAGGGAGTATAATACTCCCATGGTGGGCATATGATACGCCAGGCCCCAACAAACTTCTAGATTTTGTGGATCTTCAAGTTTATTTAAGCTACATCAAACCCAAGTCGAAGGGGATCTTCCCCTACACAAAATCTAGCAAATTCAAGGAGATTTAGGTGCTTTCAAGCTTCCTAACATCTTCCATATCATCATTAATCATCATTGGAAGAAGTATTGAAGATTTATTAAAGATGATGAGTGGTTAGGTTTTTTGATTGCTTTTGGGAGTATAATTCTTGTCAAGTGAGACAATTGGTATGTTTTGATTAGGTTTTTGTATTGAACAATGAATTATTGAATAAGTTTTATGTTTTGATTAACTTAAAAGGTTTACTTATAAATAAGGTTGTTTGCTTGATTATTAGTTTTTGGTTTCCTTGCATCGTGAACTCATTAAGAAAAGTAGATAAGATATAGGTAAATTGGAATATTGTGAAGGAACAAATCTTAAAAGCTTCTTCCTTTGTTGTCACTTTAATCAAAAGTTGATATCTTGAAATCATGTTCTTACAAACCCTAATTCAAAAGTACCAATTGTTGATCTTGCAGAATTGGAAACCCTGGAGTGATTGTTTCTTATTATTTAATCAAATTCGTTTCAAAACAATTGTGTTCTTAATTTCATCCAAAGTTTCAATCTCTAATTATAAAGTTCGTGTCTTTATGTTAATTGAGTTACAATTGTTAAACACTTTCCATATATTTCCTACGGAGACGACCTTACTTATCCTTACACAATAAAGGTAGCTAAGACCGATATAATAACTTGTTTTTTACTGAGTCTCGACAACCAGATCAAAATGGCACCATTGTCGAGGAATTAATGTGCTTAGTGTTTAATTGTTTTTATTTGCTTTTCTTAAATATTTATGAAAAAACCCAAAAAGATTTTATTTTTTGTTTTTCTTTATATTTGTTTTCTTGTTCAGTATTACGCTATGTATTTTTGTGTTTTCTTATTTGCAGGTAACCATTACGTTAATGCATACAAGATTTTCAGGAAGACCTTTGCTGTTGCAATTTGATCTAGAAATTGAAGACTTTAATAGAGAATCGTGTGTTTCACAAAGCATCAACGTCAAAGATTTCTCAAATTCGTGGCCAAACAAGATCTGAAGAAGGTACATCTTTAGCAACAGCTCAATGGATTTTCCAATAGACTTTCAAGGACTCCTGGAAGTGACAACCCAAGAATGATGAATAATCCAAAAAATCAAGGAGAACCATGTTGGACCAAAAGAACCAATGAGCCAGATCAGAAAAACCTTTAAGTCCCACAAGACATCACTACAACTGCTGAAGGCCTCATCAGCTGTTTAACAAAGACTGAAGACTTCAACAGCTGAAGACTAAAGTACTGAAGATCAACAGCTGAAGTACAAAGACTAAAGACAAAGACTGAAGACATCAGCTGATGATAACAACTGAAGACATCAGCTGATGACAACAACTGAAGTTCAAGTCTGAAGTCCAAGTACTGAATCCTTCAGACTTTGTCACAACAGCTGAAGAAGTATTCTTCAGTTGTTGTGATGGTTTCCTTTCAGTCTTTTCTTTCAGTAGTTTCATTTCTTTTTCAGTACTTGTAAAACGACTGAAGAGCATGTTCTTTAGTCGTTGTAGTTTCAGTAGTTTCTTATCAGTAGTTGTAGTGATAGTTAACACTTGGTATTTTTGTAAGAAGATGTCAGCTGTTTGACATCTTTAGTAGTTGTGTTAACTTTCAGTAGTTTGTTATAATAACAGTTAGATGTCATTATCAAGTGACATCACCTGACGTCATCTTTCTCTATAAAAGGAAAGATGGCCTAATTGTATGTTGCCGAAGCTTATATTGAATGAAATACATCCTTTGTGCAGAAACTCTCTCTTATTCTATAACCATACTGTTTCATTGATAAATCTCTTGTGTTCTTGTTTGAATTTGTTAATTCGTGTGTTAATTCCGCTGCAAATCTAATCTAATTGATCAAACTAGATGCTGAGATCCTTTCAAATGGTATCAGAGCAGGTTAATCATTGATTGATTTAACAATTGATCATTGAAACTGCTCTTTTGCTATCTACATTTGATCGAATTAGCAAATTTTCAAGAATCGGTTATAGATATTGAGTTTCTGTTGCTTCTGGCCATTTAATTTGAGGTTCCAAGTGGTTTTGAGCTAGATTTGTTTAGTTTACCTTGAATTTGTCTGAATTCTGAAATGGCGACACCAACAAATTATCCTCACAATACTGGCTCCTCAACAAAGCCTCCGATGCTTGTTAGGAGTGAGTATAACATATGGTAATGACGTATGCTCTATCATCTTTCTATCAACAGCGCTGGTTGTTGGAAATCAGTGGTGCATGGACCATACAAGCCTATGGTGAGCGTTCCTGAATCAAATGAGAATGTTCCGAAGAAACCTGATCAATATTCGGACGAAGATCTAAAGCTGTTCGAAATTGATGCTAAAGCCCATGGAATTCTGGCCATGGCACTGCGTAATGAAATCTATTCAGGGCTTATGCATCATGAAACTACTCATGATCTCTGGGTTGCTCTAAAGGAACAATTTGGAGGAACTGATGAGGTATTAGCAAACACTAGGGAAATCCTTGCCCAACAATATGAGACATTCTCTCATAGGAAGGGTGAGACTCTGACTCAACAGTTTGAGTGATTCTCATATTTGATTTCCGAGCTGAAAATGGTTAAACAAGAGTATTCAAACAGCCAGATGAACAACCGATTCCTCAGATCCCTGCCTGAGAGATGGGACACATACATTATTATCCTACGCTCTAGTGCAAATCTGAGCACTCTATCTCTCACCCAACTTCATGGGAAACTGCTTACATTTGAAAGAGAGATAGAACAGAAAAGGAAGTTGTCATCATCTGGTAAGCTCACTGATGACTTTGTATCAGGCAATACTGCACTGATAGGTCAGGAGTCAGAATATGCTGCATCAGAGAGTGCCTATGATGAGCATATTGATTTCTCTACTAATACTGAACATGCTTTTGTTGGTGTTGATGGTAGTTCAGGTGGTAGCAGTGATAACTTGTGTTTTTTTATGGAGGATCTGAAGGGCATTCCAGATGATGATCTGGAAGAGATGGATATTCTGAGCCAAATGGCAATAATCAATATCAGATCTCAAAAGTTCTACAAAAGAACTGGTAGAAAATTCTCTGGACTCTCTGACAAAACCAAAGTTGGTTTTGACAAGAGCAAGTTGAGGTGTCACAAGTGCCATAGGCTTGGACACTTTGCTAGAGAGTGTAGATCATCTGGATCTAACTTATCTGCACCCTTTGTGACTTTCCCAAGCAATAGCTCACAGAACAAAGGGCAACATTCTACTAGTTCTGGTCATCCATCACAAGCTCAGTCATCACCTGCATATTTTGTCCCTCAAGGTCATATGCCATATCCTTACCCCTGCTTCTACATGTCACAGACCAGTCAAGTTCAAGCACCCATTGCTCAACAACCACATGCTCTTCCTGAGCCTCAACCATCCCAATCTCATCAACAATCTCAACCTTAACAACACAGCTTTTTCACCCCATGAGTTGTTAACTGGAGCAATTTACCAGATGATATGTATGGTCATGAGCAACTGTTTCCTGGTGCTGGTCAACATGGTGGTGAAAATCCTTTTGGAAACCTTGCTCTCATGGCCCTAGAGTCTGCTGATAGCTCATCCTCCAATGCCTCCATATCACAGGTATCACAGGTATCCTCTGAGGCCAAAGCCAAGTTATGTTCTGAATCATGCATAGCCACATTTGCATCTATTAGAGAAGCAAATGTAGCTCTAATTAACAAAAACCTTGAGCTAGAGCAAATAATCTCCAAAAGAAAAGCTGATTTTGAGGCTGTGCTTAATGATAAGAATGATGAGATTTATAAACTTAAATGCCAAATCACTGATAATAAGGCTAGGGAAGAGGTACTTCTAGAGAAGTATAGAGACCTCAAGGAAACACTTGCAGCTACCCAGGTAGAGTGTGATCGCTGGTTACAATCCTGCAAGGGTTTTGAAATGCTTCTTAGCAAGCAGTCAGCTTCCAATATGAAGTTTGGCGTTGGTTATAATCACACTACTCCTCCTACAGATTTTACTCCCAGAGCAGAAGTGGAATCTGTGAAGTCACTGGATCGGTAAACATCCGAGCACGTTCTTGACGGAAGGATAAAAAACCAAAAGATAAACAAAAGTATGAACAATAATCGAATGATTTCATTGATAAAACATAACGATTTTAAGCTCGTTACAACTTAAGAATCAAGACTCTTGGCAGGGGGAGATCGAGCATGATCTCCCCTTTCATCCGACAGCACCTAGGCGCCAGGCACACTATTTCCCAAAACCCTTAGGTTTCTACACATTGAAACTGGTATATATAGGCTTCGGCCCATATTAGATGCGACTGAGCCCATTCGTGCAATTGGACCATGCGTATGGTTCAATCGTATGACTGGACTACGACTGGACCATTCATATGGTTCAGTCTTACGAATGCCCCAATCGCATCTCTCAGTCGCATGACTGGTCCATTAGCATGGCTCAGTCGTACGACTGAGTCTCATTCGCATATGCTCCTACGAATGACCCAGTTTCATGTGTTTACAAGGTGTATAACATTAAGCTTAGACTATTCATCAAGCGACGGACACACTATATATGACAATATATGCTCCAACAAATTCCCCCTTGGACGTTGCTTGCGAGTAGTGGATAACACCTCTTACAATCTTCAGTCAATCTTTGCTCTGGTTTCTAATAGAATCAAACGAACAACCATATTAGCCAACGTTGCTGATCCGTCAGGTTACTACAATATCCCTGAAAATGAATTTAGGCACAATAGCTTTCGTTTACTTTTGCAGAACACCATCATAGCAGCAAGATTCCCCATATGACTGATTTTTCCAGATAATGACATGAACAGTTTTCCATTGCTTCAATCTTCACACATTCTAAACTGATTAACATTAATAGCTGTAGACATTCCCCCTCACATTCAGCATATCCCAATATATAAACATTGTGCTCTCCTGGCGTCTTCATACGGTGTATTGGGCAAAAGGTTGAAGGTTCCCATCCACAGCTGACAATATCAAACAAATCAGCATGCATGTAGATTCATCATCAGAAACCTGCTCACATCATCACTTTCTGATTGCGTCTTCACTCTCTCTATACATGGATTCCCCCTAAGAATGAGAATCCTCTCTGTGCGGATAAATATAACTTGATTGGCCCATAAATAGTCAGATGCTCCTGACTACCCCACCAAATCAGCACCGACAGCTGACATCTTCTCTTCTCTCTTTCGTGTTCTATCAACATTCACCTATTCTGGAAGTCCAACGAATAATGGGGTATCCATCGAACTTGTTTTGACAAAAGAAACTCAGGGTGAATGTGTTTTGCTCATATTGACCCGAAAATGACCCGATAATTTTCCCGGAAAAATTTTATTTTGCCAAACTTTTTCAGAAAGCTTCCCTACTGATAAAAATGGTTTAGGGAAAAAATCATGCAAGAAGCTGTTCCAGACTCTTTTTTTTGGTCTGGTACACAGCTCATTCGTGCGACTGGAACAGACGAATGAAGACATACGTGCGAATGGGTGATTCGTGCGAATGGACATTCAGAATGGTTCACTAGTACGAATGGATAACACGAATGGGTCAGTCGTGCGACTGAAATACACGAAAGGGTCAGTCATGCGACTGAAAGTTCATTCGTACGAATGGACATACGAATGGTTCAGTCGTGCGATTGAGGCCCAGACGCATGGCCCAGTCGCATGAACGGGTCTGAACACAGAAAACCAGATCTGCAGCCGCCACAAGGCTGAAAACCCTAATCCGATGATTTGGACGAGACACAACACAATAATTTTACCACCGGATTCGTTTTTATGATCTGTAGAAGATTCCGAGTCCGGTTTTAACAAACAAACATCACACGCAACGAGATTTGAGCAAAACAAGATGAACACGAAGTGGGTTTTACGTCAAAGAACAAGAATTCGATCCAGAAATCAAGAGCTCGGGTTGCTAGATCGGTTGTTAGACCTTACTAGCAGTAACCTGGCTCTGATACCAATTGTGAAGTCACTGGATCGGTAAACATCCGAGCACGTTCTTGACGGAAGGATAAAAAACCAAAAGATAAACAAAAGTACGAACAATAATCGAATGATTTCATTGATAAAACATAACGATTTTAAGCTCGTTACAACTTAAGAATCAAGACTCTTGGCAAGGGGAGATCGAGCATGATCTCCCCTCTCATCTGGCAGCACCTAGGCGCCAGGCACAGTATTTCCCAAAACCCTTAGGTTTCTACACATTGAAACTGGTATATAGGCTTCGGCCCATATTAGATACGACTGGGCCCATTCGTGCGATTGGACCATGCGTATGGTTCAATCGTACGACTGGACCATGCGTATGGTTCAATCGTACGACTGGACCATTCATATGGTTCAATCTTACGAATGCCCCAATCGCATCTCTCAGTCGCACGACTGGTCCATTAGCATGGCTCAGTCGTACGACTGAGTCTCATTCGCATATGCTCCTGCGAATGACCCAGTTTCATGTGTTTACAAGGTGTATAACATTAAGCCTAGACTATTCGTCAAGCGATGGACACACTATATATGACAATATATGCTCCAACAGAATCTAAAGGAGAAAGCAATAACCAATCCTTCTCATCATGTGATTTACTATCTGATACAGCACCATCAGAGGTTGAAGTCAGTGTTAATTCCTTACAGAAGCAATCAGCTGCTATTGATGGCTTAAATGCTGACACTCACTTGATCAAAAAGTTGATCACTTCAGGTGTTATCTCACAAAGTACTGAAAGTACTAAAGAGCAAGTTATAACACCTGAAGAACAAACCCAAACTACTGCAAGTACTAAAGGGAAGAAAACTACAAGTAGAAAGGGTGGGAAAACTACTGAAGAAGATATCAGGAATGCAAGTACTGATAGAAAACTGCTGAAGAACAAGTCTTCAGTAGTTTCATCTTCTTCAGCAGATGATCAACATAAGATGAAGAAAAAGCCATGTGAAATATGTGGCTTATTCAATCATCTTACTGATGATTGTTGGTATAAAAAGGGCTCCAAACTCGAACACAATGAGAACACTAAAAAGAAAATGGACAAAATGAAAACTGAGTTTGAGACCAAGTTTGTACCAGCAACATCAAAACCTGTAACCCCAAAGTACAAAAAGAAATCCAAAAAGGAAGGGGTTAATCGGGCAACAGCTGAGGTTGCTCAGATGAAGATGGTACAACACAGGAATCCATCAAACTCAAGTACTAATATGTCTGATGAGCTGAAAGCTTTATCACAAAATCAGACATAACTTGTTATGATGGTTCAACATCTATTGGGGAGAGTTAACCAATTAGATGCTCCTGTGCTGAAACCACAGAAAAGGAAATCCAAGCCAAAGGATTCCTCTTCTACACCATCTCCATCACCTCAGGCTATTATTCATAACAAACCAGTTAGTTTACCATCTGCTGATGAGAACAGACCCAAAACCAAAAAGGTTTGCGTCTCAAAACCTAAGTAATTTGTTGTGATGATTGCAGGGTTCTTCAGCATGCCAAAGAAGCATCTGGTATGTAGACAGTGGAGGATCCATGCATATGACAGGGAGCAGCTCTCTTCTTAATGACTACTCTCAAGGAAAGAAGGGGTTTGTCTCTTTTGGCAATGATGCTAAGGGTTACATCATCGGCAAAGGCTTTGTTTTTAGTGGGGAAGTAAAGTTTGATGATGTTAACCATGTGGAGAATCTCAAGTACAACCTCTTGAGTGTCAGTCAAATGTGTGATAAAGGCCATGTTGCTCTTTTCACCAGTCAGAACTGTAGGATTCTGTCATCCAAAGTTCTGAGTTTGATTGACAATGTGTTGGATGATCATACTCTCCTGAAGGCCAACAGGACAGGAAGAGTATATGCCTTAGATCTTTCCAAGAAAATAGATCTAAAAGGTCATCCTTGCCTATTCTCCAAGGCTTCTCCTCATGAATCTACTCTATGGCATAGAAGGCTGGGTCATGTGAATCTTAAAAACATGAACCAGCTGATACACCATGGTTTAGTAAGAGGGTTGCCTATGAAGGAGTTCAAATGTGAAGACAACTACACTGCTTGTTTAAAGGGAAAGCAACACAAAGTTTCATTCCCTCCAATAGAAGAGCCAAAGTCCACTGCCTGCTTGCAATTACTGCATATGGATCTTTTTGGTCCTGTCAGAGTGATGAGCATGGCAAAGAAGAAATACTGTCTGGTAATTGTGGATGATTACTCCAGATTTGTATGGACTTTCTTCTTGTATTCCAAAGATGAAGCTGCAAAAGCTATTATGAACTTTGTGTTATATGTGGAGAAGCAGTATTCCCTTCCAGTCAAGTGTGTGAGGAGTGATAATGGCACAGAATTTAGAAATCACACACTTGATGACTTCTACCTATCAAAGGGAATCAAGAGCCAGTTTAGCATTCCAAGAACTCCTGAACAAAATAGAGTGGTGGAGAGAAAGAACATGACCCTTATTGAAGCTGCAAGGTCAATGTTGGCTGATTCAGGACTGCCACTGACCTTTTGGGCTGAAGTTGTCAATACATCTTGCCTTGTGCACAATAAAGTGTTAGTAAATCAAAGGTTGATGAAGACTCTTTATGAAGTACGACATCATTTAGCCCCTTTGATTTCATTTTTTAGAGCATTTGGGTGTCCATGTTACATTCTCAACACAAGCAATCCACTCCAGAAGTTTGAATCAAAGGTGGATGCAGGGTATTTTGTTGGTTATTCATCTACTTGCAAGGCATACAGAGTATTCAACTGCAGAACAAAGATAGTTGAAGAGACTTTGCATGTGAAGTTTAATGAATCTCCAAAGTACAAGATTCCACAAAACCCTGTGGAGTTATTTGATTTGGACATACTGCAATATGTTCCTTATCAGGCTCCAGTTGTTGCTCCTATCAACAGTTCTACCTGGTGGTACTGATGATGATGTAGCCAGTACTCACCTTTTCAGGTTTAGTGACCATCTGCCTGAGTCATCTAAACCTGATGCTCATGTAGCTTCAGCAGTTCCATCCACAACAAATGCTGATGAGATTTCTGAATCCTCTACTTCTTTGAGTTGCCATCTCCAACATGGTTTCAAGAATCTGCATCACCATCTGTTGCTGCTGAAGGTACTACAAACATTTGCACAGATCTCATTGTGTATCAAGAACTGAAGGATCATCCAATGTCTCAAATCATTGGTGATATCAATGCTGGAGTCTCAACCAGAAGTCAATTGTCTAATTTCTGCTTCTATGCTCTCTTTATCAGTCAGCAAGAGCCAAAGAACTACCATGTTGCACTAAGAGACAATGGATGGGTTGAAGCAATGCAGCTTGAGCTTCTTCAGTTCAAAAAGCAGCAAGTGTGGGAGCTTGTTCCTTTACCCCAAGGTAAGGGTGCAATAGGTACTAAATAGGTGTTTAGGAATAAAACAGATGAAAAGGGCCAAATTGTTAAGAACAAGGCCAGACTGGTTGTACAGGGGTTTGCATAAGTAGAAGGTATTGATTATGATGAAACCTTTGCCCCTGTAACCAGACTGGAGGCAATTTGATTGTTTTTAGCTTATGCTGCTTTTCATAATCTTAAAGTTTTTCAAATGGATGTCAAAAGTGCATTTTTATATGGTAAAATAAAAGAGGAAGTTTATGTGTGTCAACCACCAGGCTTTGAGGACAATAAACATCCTGATTGGGTATATAAGCTTGATAAGGCTCTTTATGGGTTGAAACAAGCCCCTAGAGCCTGGTATGAAACATTATCAAATTTTCTTCTACAAAATAATTTCACTAGAGGCTCCATTGATAAAACTTTATTCATAAAGAAAGTGGGACAGCATAAGCTACTTGTTCAGATTTATGTTGATGATATTATTTTTGCATCCTCTGATCCACATTTGTGTGATGAATTTACAAACTTAATACAAAAGAAGTTTGAAATAAGTGCCATGGGAGAATTACAGTTCTTTCTGGGTCTGCAAATCAAACAAAGGACTGATGGAATCTTCATTCATCAGTCTAAATATACAAAAGATCTTTTGAATAAGTTTGATTTTACAAAACTGTAAGACCTGTTCTACTCCCATGAGCAGCACCACACAACTGGAAGTTGATCAGAAAGGTAAAGTGGTTGATGAAACCCTTTACAGATGTATGATTGGGTCCTTGATGTACCTTACAGGTTCTAGACCAGACATTATGTTTGCAACATGTGTCTGTGCTAGATTTCAGGCTGCACCTAAAGAATCCCATTTGATTGCGGTCAAAAGGATCTTTAGATATTTGCAAGGTACTCAATCACTAGGACTTTGGTATTCCACTAGGCATTCTTGCAAATTAGTTGCTTTCTCTGATAGTGACTATGCGGATGCAAAGTGACCAGAAAATCAACTTCTGGAGGATGCCAATTCCTAGGCAATTATTTAGTTTCTTGGCAGAGTAAGAAACAAACATCAATTGCTACATCCACTGCTGAAGCTGAGTACATTGCTGCTGCAAGTTGTACATCCCAGGTACTCTAGCTTCAGAATCAATTATTGGATTATGGCATTACTGAGACTAAGACTCCATTATTAATGGATAGTGCTTTAGCTCTTTGTATTGTTAAAAATCCAGTCCAGCAATCTAGGACCAAACATATTGAGATCAGACATCATTTTATTAGGGATTGTTATGAAAAAGGTCTGATTGATCCAAAGTTTGTTCCTAGTGCTGATGAGCTTGCAGATATCTTTACTAAGCCTTTAGACAATACAACTTTTCAAAATCTTGTACTGAGGCTTGGTATGCTGCAGCTAGAATAATTGACTGATACTAGTGCTGATTAGCCAAGTACTGATGAGCATTAGTATACAAAAGTCAAATATAAGTACTGATGAATTATTTAGTCTTCAGCATTTTTCTTAACTACTGAAGACTAAAATACTTCAAAGTACTGAAGTGCATTATTTGTTGAAAACAACTAATGTAGTTATAACTACTGATGTGGTTATAACTACTGATGCCTAGCTTTCACAAATAAGTGCTGAAGAACAAATTTTGTTCACAAGTACTGATGAGTAATTTTACACATAAGTACTGAAGACAATATTTGTTCACAAGCTCTAAAGAATAATTTATTTCATCAGATCTTATGAACATATGTTCACAAGAGCTGAAGAAAAAAATATTCACAAGAGCTGAAGGTCAATGAAACATCTGAAATTTAGACAAAGTCTGATGAGTAAATGTTGAGGTCAGAATGAAACAACTGAATTGACGACAACAGCTGATGAGTAAATTTTACTCTTCAGCTGATTTCAATATCTGCTGTTTCATATCCAAACAACTGAAGGACAAAACCATGTCTTTAGTAGTTTTACAACTACTGATGACTAACACCAAGTTCTCAGTTGTTTACAACAACTGAAGCAAAACCATGTTTTCAGTAGTTTACAACTACTGATGACTAACACCAAGTCTTCAGTTGTTTACAACGTCTGAAGATGAAAACCATATCTTCAGAAGTTCTTAACTACTGATGATTAACAACAAGTCTTCAGTCGTTTACAACCTCTGAAAGCAAAACCTTGTCTTCAGTAGTTTATAACTACTGATGACTAACACCAAGCTTTCAGTCGTTTACAACCTCTAAAGGTTAAAACCATGTCATCAGTCGTTTCAAACAACTGATGACTAACACCAAAACCTTCAGTCGTTTCCTTTCAGCTGTTTCATAACCATTATAAATACCTAACCCTAACTTCAGAGTTTTTTATTCTCTCATAACCTAACGTTCAAAAACTCTGAAACCTCTCTCCTAGCATTAATGGCGACCATGCAGCTCAAACCCAGACACAACTGTGTTGCCTACCTTACCAAATCACCATTATGGACCAAGTTCGACAATGCCATAGATCTTATGGTCGACTCCCAATACCAAACGGCCTTTCTCATCAATCCCACCATCCACGCTGAATCCCTAAACCAGTTTTGGACGAACGTCACCCTCACTGGGGAGAATGACATCGAGGTCTCTCTTCAGTCGTTCGTCAACAACCAGAAGGTGGTCATCACTCCGGCAATCCTTCGCCAAACCCTAAAACTGGATGATGCCACATTCCCTACTGGATATCCAAAGGGCACCACTGATCTATCCTTTCCCACCATGGATACCAGGGTAACCTCAGTGCTTCTACCATTCTAAAGAAGCATTTCCATGACGCGGGACGCCTTATATTCCACATGGTGAATGTCTGCTTAGCCCCAAAAACCTTTTCATGGGACCAAATGTCTTCCAGGTGGCAGCAGGTATTATTCTCTATCCTTGAGCACCAAAACTTAAATTTTTCTGAAATAATATTTTTAGAACTTAAGGATATGGCCTTAAAACCAATTGCTAACCGATGGATATTATATCCACGGTTCATAATGGCCATTATAGAGAACCAGCTGAAAGCTGAGGGACTTGTTGGCCTTGGAGTCCCTGCCATGGCTGTATTGCCTGAGGTATACTCCAGGCACAACTCTGACCAGACACTCAAAAAGGCTGCCAAGCTGCGAAAACCCACGCAGCCGGAACCCACAGCCTCCACCTCCAAATTCAAAGTCCCCACCAAACCAAAATCCAAAAAGCCCAAAAAGGCTACCCAGGGAGATGAGTCCCCTAAGGATGCCCCTGCAACACAAAGGCAGGATATATCTACTGGCATTAATCCCCCAGTAGATACAAGGACTCCACCAACCTCAACCGCTCAAGCATCCTCTCAACAGGGGCCTGAAGCAACCACATCAGGGGCACCCACACATCTGGAACCTTTCTCACTTGAGGAGGTTGCCATTGAAAAGCACCAATCTCCCCGGGTGCACACTGCTTCTACCCCATCTCCCACTACAACCGCCCCTCAAAGTCCAACCCTTATTATTGCAAAAATGCTGACTCAGCTCAACACTCCACCCTCTCCCCAGGAACCTATAACAACTGGGCAAACCCTAACCAATGAGAGGGAGGAGCAAAGTGTTGCTGAGAGCCCACAGCATAGGGATTATCATGTTCAATCTCCCAGTATGGAAGAGGAGATTAGAACATCTGGTGAGGCTGCCACTTCCCCTGATTCAGCACATGAGCAGGATGAAGCTGGTACTATAGCTAAGTCCTCACCAGAGGCAACTGTCGATGAAGGTTCTCATCCTGAGGCAGGAAGTCCCCAGTACCAAGAACAAGGGGCACATGTGTATACTGAGCCATACTCAGCACATGTACATCCTGATCCAATCAGGAGGTCAGGTGATTCAGCAACAGCTGATGATGACCTGGGCTTCTTTTATGATGTTCTAGCCCAGAACACTATTCTTGAGGAGGAGGTAAGTAGATTAAAAGAGCTACTAGCCTAACTCTCTCAAGAATCAAGTCCATCTGCCACTAAAATAACCCAATAGATGGCACCTTCATCTGAAGGTCTCACAAACACCGAACCACTCCTAAAATCTCGACCACCAGCCTCAGATTCTGGCATTATTTCTCAGGGACAGAACCCCCTGAGCAAATAGCTGCTATCTTTCAAAACTCCCTGCCTCTCATCACACCAATTATCACTGATATTGTGATTAAAACCCTTGATGAGAGGCTTCCCTCTACTATACAGCCACTAGTGGATGCTACTGTGACTAAGAAGCTTTCTGACAGTCAATCCCTTACAACTAATGCAACCAAAAAGGGGGAGACTCAGTCAGTGAAAGCCATCAAGAGGAAAAGGATTGAGGAGGAAAAAGAGAAAGAGAAAGAAACTGAGAAGGATGTAGAAACTGAGATGGAGTTGGTTATGGAGACTGAGAAGAAGAACGAGGTTGAGAAGGGATCTGACATGGAGAAAGTGACTGAAAGTGCAAAAGACTTTCATGTCACATACAAGAAGAAGAAGAAAGAAAAGGAGTCTGAGAAGAAGTTAGATGAGCTGATAAAGGAAGCTGATGCCGAACACAGCCGATCAATGGATAAATCATTGATCAGTTGTTTAGGCAAGGTTTTGATACTGCCCAACTTGACTCAGAGATCCGAAAGTTAGAGGTGCAAGAGATAGAAAACCGATGGACTTGCTATAGCCAAGAAGAGAAGGAGAGACTTGAGGCTATGGCAAGGTTCACTTCTAAGTATCTGGGGAGATCAGTCCTGGAGATCAAGTCATGGACCAGGGACAGTATCTTGGAAATAACCACCAAGATCTGTTCGTCTGAAGTATTTACCAAAGGGCTGGTCATAGAAGCCCTGAGTGAAGCAGGTGCTGGGAACAGGACTGCTCTAGCCAAGCAAACCAAATCCTCACTCACATCCAAACTGCTAGAACAGCCTGCCAAAATTCCCACACCAAAACAACCACTACCACGACCTACTAAACCAACTCCCTCTCCCATAAAACCAATAGCCGATGATGCACCCTTGAAGAGGAAGAGAAGGGTGTTGAGGCTAGAAGAAGAAGATGATGATGATGATGATGAAGATGAGGACAGGCTGCCAATCTCAGCTGTCATTCAGTTGCCTAAGGCCAAAAGTCTCCCTCTGACAATTACTCCTGAGCTCCAAAGACAAACAGTTAAAGTGAAGCTAGAAGAAGAAGAGCATCACAAACTACATGATGAGGAGTTATTAAAGAGGTTAGACAAAGCATATGCAGCCTCCTCATCAATCATAAGCATGAGGAAGAAAGCTCAGAGATTATACACTCTCAAGCATACATTTCAATATCAGAAAGAGAGAGTGAGGATTTGGCCTGATCCCAGGGTGTCTTACAGGATTAAAAGAGAAACATTCCTCAGAGATACAATGGGCAAGTGAAAAAGATTGTAGATACAGTGATCATACTTGCCATTGTAGTATCACCCTGGGAGATCGTTGAAGATTTCAAGAAGGCCTATACATCTAATATGTCCCTATAAAAGATACTGGAAAATAGAATGGTGAAAAAGGGGCTAGTGTATAAGAGGCTTGATGAAATCAGGAAGGATGAGCTCCAACTGTTACTTGAGGGTAATCACCCGAGTGAGTTTGCTTACAGAGAGATCACAACAGTGGAGCTCAAAAATGGAAAACATGTCAAATACCTATCTGAGTTCTATGGGCCAGAATGATTCTTTAAAGGTGAGGCTGAAGAGCTAACCATGGAGAAACAGATTGTATTTTTAGAAGCCTACACCAGAGAATCATATAGGCTCATAGTTGGGAAGTAGATCTCATGGATGGGATAACAGCTCTATGTCCAGTTCCCCAAGATAGAGTTCCCATCCATCCTTTGCCAATCAGATTATTGAGACTTCTTCCCAGGCCTGTGCTGACAAGGGTCACTTCAGAGCTGATCTAGAAGACAAAAGACCAATCTTTCTGCCTTAATAAGTGGGACACTTCAATAAGCTTAAAGGTTTTGGCTGCATTGGTTCAGGGGGAGTTTGTTGGACTAAAAGAACTAATGAGCCAGATCAGAAAAACCTTTAAGTCCCACAAGACATCACTACAACTGCTGAAGGCCTCATTAGCTGTTTGACAAAGACTAAAGACTTCAACAGCTGAAGACTAGAGTACTGAAGATCAACAGCTGAAGTACAAAGATTGAAGACAAAGACTGAAGACATCAGCTGATGACAACAACTGAAGACATCAGCTGATGACAACAACTAAAGTTCAAGTCTGAAGTCCAAGTACTGAAGCCTTCAGACTTTGTCACAACAGTTGAAGAAGTATTCTTCAGTTGTTATGATGGTTTCCTTTCAGTCTTTTCTTTTCAGTAGTTTTATTTCTTTTTCAGTACTTGTAAAATGACAGAAGAGCATGTTCTTCAGTCATTGTAGTTTCAGTAGTTTCTTATCTGTAGTTGTAGTGATAGTTAACACTTGGTATTTTTGTAAGAAGATATCCGCTGTTTGACATCTTCAGTAGTTGTGTTAACTTTCAGTAGTTTGTTATAATAACAGTTAGATGTCACTATCAAGTGACATCATCTAACGTCATCTTTCTCTATAAAAGGAAAGATGACCTAATTGTATGTTGCCGAAGCTTATATTGAATGAAATACATCCTTTGTGCAGAAACTCTCTCTTATTCTATAATCGTACTATTTCATTGATAAATCTCTTGTGTTCTTGTTTGAATTTGTTAATTCGTGTGTTAATTCCGCTACAAATCTAATCTAATTGATCAAACTAGATGCTGAGATCCTTTCAACCACAACCTAATTCAGCCGCAGGAGATATCCCACTACCAGTATTCCCTAAACCTAATGATCCTCCACCTCAACGATAACATGTGCAACCTCAACCTCAGGTGTCGATCCCTGCAAATCAAGGGTTACAACACCAACTTCCTCCTGTAAATTTCCAACCAATGCCAAATGTTTGGATCCATAATCCATGTTTTCAGCATGACGGGAAGGCAGTCATCATAGCAATGAGGACTGGTTTTCAGTCGAATGAAGTCATCACACTAATTATGTGTAAGGGTGGATTAAAGATCAAGTCGACATGGACGGACCAAACCAACATGACTTTGGCGACTATGGCAATCAACCGGATTATCAAAATCGACCAAATCAGGATCATGGTGGTTATGCTCAACCACCCATTTACAACAACACTAGAGGTCAACCATTTAATAGCATACCTGCCAATCTGGGAGCGAAACATTATATACCAGCACATGGTGTGGATAGTCACTTTCGTCCCGTCGTTACTATTAATTCGTCTCCTATAGTTTCACCAACACAAAAGGGGCGAGCTTTTGAAGTCCGACCATAATGTTTGGTAATTCTTCCTCACTTCCATGGTATGGCAACTAAAGAACCCTATTTACACATATCCAAATTTAAGACATCATGTAGAACATTTGGTGGCCAAAGCTTTTCACCGGATGAAGTTAAATTGGTTCTATTCCAATTCACTCTTAAAGACAAGGCCAAACAATGGTTCCTATCTCTACCATCAGCAAGTATTCACACATGGGTACAAATGCAACAACAATTCTAGGATGAATACTATACTTCTTAAAGGACAAGTGATGCAAGGCGAGCCAGTCGAGGATTTACACAACAATCAGGTGAACAATTCCATGAAGCTTTCCACCAGTTTAAAGAAATGCTAAGAACTTGTCCATATCTTGGAATAGCTAAGTGGGAGTTGATTTCAGCTTTCTATGATGGATTATCACCAGAGGATGCAAGAGATGGAAATTTCACAAGTGCAGGAATGTTCACCTTAAACCATGAGGATGATAATTGGGATATTCTTGAAAGGATGAGTGTCATCTCCAAGAAGCGTGCACAATCAAGCCGAAGGTCAAGGGGGTCAAGTGTGAAGATGGTGAATGATCATGTGGCCATGGATAGAATTGCGGTATTAGAATGAGAAATTACAAGCCTGAAAGTTGTAAAGAGTGGTGTGGCAAACATATCTAGTGAGTAGGAAGTGTGTGAAATGTGTAATGACATTGGCCATCCATTGGTCATATGCTACTTGAATTTAGGGAAGAGTGAAAATGTACATCAATTACAAGGCCAAGGAGAACAAAAGACATATGACATGAATTCTAACACTTATCATCCTAGCCTTAAAAATCACCCTAATCTTAGATATGATAATTCTACTAACCAATTGAATCCTCCTTTTCAGGTACCAATTCAAGGAAGTAATCAATATCAAGGCCGACAACAAAGCTACAATCAAGGTGGCGATCAAAAGAAAAACTACAATCAATGGATTACCAACAAGGCGGTCAATACCAACAAAGGAATCAACAACATCAACAAGAGACTTCTACAAGTAGTGGTAATGACAATGCAAACCCTATGGCGATTCAAGAACAAAGGAGATGAAAGAGTTTAAGCAATTCAAAGAGGTGCAAGAAAAGACCAATGAAGCCATGCCAAACAACTAGGAAAATTAGTTGAACAATTAACCGGACGGGAACCAGGGAAGCTCCCAAGTGACGCAACCAAGAACCCTCAACATCAAGCCTCAAATTCAAAGAATGTCCATATAAATTTGGTTAATATCATCCCTAAATCTGAATGTATTGATTATGATTTAACCTCTACTCCTCAAGTAGTTGCAGTTAACAATAAGGAAGGTGATGAAGAAGATGGAAGTAACCTAGGAGAACCAATTATTTCCATTCAAGTTGGGAAATTTAAAATCAAGCAGGCACTTTTGGATTATGGAGCCGGTGTGAGCATCCTCCCGGGGAGCTTGCATGACCAATATGACTTTGGTCCATTACATGAAACCAACAACATAATGGTACTTGCTCATTCAACATGGAAACAACCACGGGGAATGGTCAAGGATGTGATAATCAAGCTAGGAGAGTTCTACTACCCGGTGGACTTTATGGTGCTTGATTATGCACCTGTAAGGACAAATGAGCAACCAAAGGTAATTTTAGGTCGGCCATTCTTGGCAACAGCCAAAACACAAATCAATTGGAGATGGAATAGTTGACATGACATTTGAAAACTATAAGTTATACTTTAATGTGTTTTCAAAATCAATTACATATGTGGTTAATTCCGATTATTTTATAATAAATGTTACCATCAGGTGTGCTCCTCCTTACATCTCACATGTAAGCAAGGACATCACCAAGGAAAATGCTTTAGATCTTTATAGTTTTAAGCTAAAAAATATAGAAAAGGAGGATGTAAGGTTTAATATAAAGGCTGATGCAACCAAAGCAACCAAAGGCTTCCTACATGCATGCACTCAGTACAAGGTAGAAGTTGCTTCGGAAGATTTATACTATACTCAATAAATACTCTAAGTGTAAAATCTTCCGAAGCCAAAGACCAAATCTTCTAAAGCCAAAAGATAAAGTCTTCCGAAGCTTCAAAGACAAAGTCTTTCGAAGCCAAATGAAGTGAAGACTGGTTGCTTTCGAAGCAGAGGAGAACATGCTTTTCTCGGATGTGCTTTTGTATAAAGTTGACCCACTTTCCGTTGTAACTCTGAAGACTCACCAACTTGCATGAGTTGGTGAAAAGCTCCATGTTTTTGAAACTGTATATTGAGGTCTTGAGTCTGTAATTTTTCACTTTATGTACTTTTATCCTTTTTGTAATATATTAGGATGTGAGCTATGGCATGTGTCACACCCCGGGCCCAGGTAGGGTGGGATGTCACAGACTAGCAACAACATACATGGCAGCGGAAACAAACCAATATAGGAGCTCAAAGGGAGGGAACATCACATGGCATTTTAAAGTTTTAAAAGACACCGGGCTGGAAACAGATCCAGGCCCAAATGTTTACATAGTTCAACATAAATCAAATAGTCATTATGTCAACATTTTCCATCATTGTTCAAATCAAAATTTTGGTTACACAAGCAAATGCCATGGTCTCGGGGATTGAGTCTAAGTCATCCATAATAGCTAAGAGTATTCACGGGTTACCTGAAACATACTCAAAAGAAAATAGTGTTAACTAAAAAGTTGGTGAATTCAAGTGCTTAAAATTTAAAAACAACAAAAGGGACCCTTGAAGTCCACATTTAAAAGTTTAGAATCAAGTGTAAAAGCTTATGAAAAATCTCATTCGATTTTAAAAGCACAATTTTTTTAGAATCAATCATTGTAGGGTATCACAATCAACCCTGCACTCGGTCCCCGGTTGGCCTCTTCTAAACTTGTGTTTAACTGGATATTCCCGAAGGAAGGAACCAAGCCTTAAAACAGTGAACCATACCTGCCAGGATGGTTCACCATAGTTTCTTAATCAAAACCTGTTACATGCCACATACGATCCCTCAGGATCTCAATGGGGTACCTCCCTGTAGTGGGAGCCACTGTGTGTGGGGGATTCCCCAAATAGATCTATCCATATAAGACAAGCGATTCACAAAAGAATTAATGATCATGATATAAGTATCAGCAGGTATCCATAACTCTCACATACAAGCATCAAGTAAGGCACAATCATATTTCATAAAACAACAGAGCATGTTTCATCCCAAAAACAGTAAGTAAAAGGGGATCACTAGAACTCACCTTAGATATTAAGCAAAAGAAACTCTTTGTGCGCTGGGAATATCTCAAGTCTAGCACCCTAACATGAATATATTAAGTGATTAGCTACTGATCTAAACCTATTTAAGGTGCAACAAGAGTGTCTAAGTCTTAGTTGGTCGGATTCGGCTTTGATTCGATTAGGGTTTGCATAAAAAGTTTCCTTTTATGGAAAGTCAAGGTTTCTCATGGAATCAAGGATTTTTACATTATTAAGTCAAGAGTATATGGTAAATATGATATTCAAGTGACTAAAAGGGTCATTTGAGTCGGTTGTGAGGTTTGGTAAAATTTTACAGTTTAGCCCCTGATGTTTCAAAATTGACAGTTTCTACCCTTAAGTTTGGTTTCTTGTATTAGATGACATTTATAGTCCAAAATCAGGTTCATGACCTTAAGCTAACTTATTTTTAATAACATATACCCAAATTTTCAGATTATGTGCTCGGTTTATTAATTACGCGCTTAATGTTCCCGGTTACAGTAAAACCGAAGGGTTTTAAATGGTTACCTATGAGTTTCCATGTTTTTGAGTCTTGGACCAGTAGCTAACTTTTAAAAGACATTTTTATAAGTTTCCTACCTTTTAAATCACCAAAATTTCCTCTAGTAGTGGAAAGACTCGTTTTTACATTTAAACCGTTAAAACGCGTTTTTAACCGAGTTTGACCATTTTAAAAGCTTGTTTGACCAACCTTTATACTTTATAAGTTATTTTATCATTTATCCTACTGAAATAACATGGTTTTAAAATTTCTAACTTTATACTCATTTTTCTTAGATTTTCCTTAAAAACGTCTCTCGGTTAGTACCCGTTTTCACTTAAAAATCCATTTAAATTACCTTTTGACCACTAAAATTTCCCATTGACTCCAGAACACTTTATTAATCCTTAATGAACCTGGAATTATCTTTAAAAATTTTATAGCCTAAGCTCTCTTGTTTTTAAGTAGTTTTACCATGTTTTCGGGTCCCGAAAGTGACTAAAATAAGTCTAAACACAACATGTCCTTTATTCCAGAGATTAAACATTATTAACACTCTTAATATTCATTAAAACCTTCTGAAGTTTCAGTCCCAAATCATGGCCAAGTTGTTCTATACATCCATAGACTTCAAATATATAGAAAATGTCATAACCGACCATTACACATGTGTAAATCATTGTAACTTGAGTTTAACAATTACCAAAACTTCATCGAACTTAGAAATCAGATTTTTGGGGGTTCTAAAACTTATTTTTGAGTAGGTTATGACCCTTGTTTGAGAGGGTTTTCAAACAAGTGTTTAAAGTGCGTTGTTACTTGTAGAAAGAAGGATTTTCAAGGTGTTTGTATGCTATATCCTCCCATTCATGGTGTGTACCCATTTGTAACATTTAAAACAGGTTATTAGAAGTTTCATGAACCATTAAAAATCAGGTTATGTGTCTTGATTCATGGGGTTTCAAGATGCACAAGTTAGATGGTGAGAATCACCCAAAAAGAGGGTTTTCTAGGTGTAACTCGTGTTACACCTATAGATTGACATGCTATACTTGTAGGATACCTACAAGAATGTGCAAAGCTTTCCAAGAACAAGGTGGTAGCAACAAACTTCTGTTAGAACAAGATATGTTAAGGTTTTTGAGTAAAAATGAAGACAAACTTGAGAAATGACCAAAACCGACACATGGAGCTTACACTTGATGTAACTCATGGTTTGGAAGGTGTTGATGGTCGTGGATGGCCTAAAAAATCTTGGAAAAGGCTGTATAATCTCAAACAAAGGTTGGAGAGGTCGATCAAAGTGGAAACATGCATCCAAAAGCTCACAAAGCTCCTCCTTCTTGCGGTTTTGAGGCTGGCCGATGATGTTGATGATGTTGTTCTTGGTTAGGAGCTGAAAATGGAGAAGAAAAGAGTGTGTGTGTGTGTGTGTTCTCAGCTGGAGATAACCGAGAGAATAGAGGGAGAGATGTGAGGGTGGAGTGTCTTGCAACTAGAATGCATGAGAAGGGAGTGGTGGGTGTGTAGGTGGTGTAGAAGAGAGGAGAGTGGAGGAGAGGGGGCGGCCGAATTTGGCTTATAGTGGAGGATTTTCATTTAATTTTTAATCTATTAAAATGTTTAGTAGTGTTATTTTGTAGTGTAGTGTAAAATTGTTAGTTATTAAAAATGTTGTTAGTTGATAAGTTCCGAAAATTACAAGTATGTGTGTGTGTGCACACATTTTATATGTTTCAATTAAGACTAAGAAATTTCTACTTAGGGTGACTAATTCACATTCCCGGGCACTAAGTTTCTAAAAGTTAAGGCTTGAAATAACTAAAACTCATAAAAATCACATAAAATCATAAAATGGATCAAATAACAAATGGTGATTCTAACATTATTGATATAATTAAATTGTTGCTGTTATTAGTACTTATAAGATGGGAAATGATGCAATTAAATTAGGGTTTAGAATAGTGACCTTGGGACCGGTTGTCACAGCATGTCATAGTCATGTCATAGTCACTAGTCAAAAGTCAATCTGCCTTTTGACTCTATATTGATTTTGTTGTCTTTCAATGTTACAACTGACTTTCCAAGTATAGCCGGTTATAGGATGTAGTATAAAGTATCTTAGGGTCTTGTATTCTATTTAACTTATACATTGTAACTCTTGTAAAAGAACTTGATATTAATATATAACATTCTTGAAAACCATATATATTATTCTTGAGTTCTGTCTCATTGTTACTTGTGTTCTTTGTATCTTGTTCTTAAATCTAGTTCCTTATTTGAAATGTTAAGTGTTCTAACATTCTCCTTATTATGAGACTGAATTATATTGACAATATCTTAATCAGTCATGTAATTGGTATCAAAGGATTCCAGGATCTTGATTGTAAGATCTCACTATCTTAAATCTCTTCAGTTCTCATAAAACACTTAACATCTCAAATGGCAGCATCCAAGTCTGATATGAAAATGGGTACCATGGTAAAGTCCCCACTGATCACTCCTGATGATTTTGATACATGGTGTTTAAGAATGGAAGGCTTCATCAAGTCACAAGACAACAAATTATGGGAGTCTATTACCACAGGACCTTACATTCCATGCACCTCTTTAGCTGCTGCTGGAAATAGCATGATCCCAAAGGAAGTGGTTGACTACTCTAAAGAAGATATAAAAAGAATATATGTAGATCATAAAGCCATGACTACCCTCCAAACTGCTCTTCCAAATGCCATCTAAAGAGGCTTCAAGAAGTACAAAACTGCTAAGCAGCTCTGGGATGCACTGAAGCTGATGTATGAAGGGTCTACAGAAGCCAAAGAAAACAAGAAAGACCTTCTGAAGCAGCAATTTGAGAACTTCACCTTCAAAATATGTGAAACCATGACTCAACAATACTTCAGGTATGTTGAGATTATGGACACTCTGGTGGATGTTGGATTGAAATTAGAGAACAGGGATATTATGAGAAAGTTCATGTCCTCTCTTCCTAGACAATGGACACATTACTGTGTGGTTATTAAGATGACTGAAAATCTCAAGACCCTCACTCTCACTGAGTTGTATGGCATACTCAGTGGTTACCAGATAGAGATGAACATGCAAAATTCATCTGGTAACTCTAGCAATCAATAGAGTTCTACCCTGCATGTGGTTGAAAGAGATTATAGAGAACCATGACACCATTTCATCTCTTACCCTGACAACTCACCAAAGGGCCCTTTCATCACCTTTCCAGAGAAACAAAGGGAAAACTACATCCAAGGAAGCCTATTCCAAGAGACAAGCTCATCACAAGTCTTTGTGTCTCATGATGAAAGCACATGTAACTTTCTCTTTACTCTTAAAGATTTAGACTGTATCCATCTGAATTATCTGGAATATATGGAAATAGTTCAACAAATGGCTCTTCTCACTCATAGAGCCAAGAAATTCTATAAGAGGACAGGGAGAAAGTTTCCTAGCAATGTATCCAGTGGAAAGTTTGGGCTGGACAAGAGCAAAATGAAGTTTTACAATTATAACCAGATAGGATACTTTGCTAGGGAATGCAAGGCACCCACACAACCCAAGCCAAACTACATCGAGGGAACTCTGCACACTGAGAAGCCCAAGTAGCAAGCTGCAGTTGCTATGGAAGTAGAAGGCTTTGATTGGAGCTTCCAGGTAGAAGATGTATCTCTAAAACAAGCACTAATGGTAGATCTTGATGAAGCTAAGGTATTGGAACGTCTTTGTACCCTAAAATGCATTGCTAAAGTAAATAGATACATGTCCTATAACTTTGAGATGAGATCTGATCTTGAATCCTTGAACATCTTAAAATCTGATTTCAAAAAGCTAAAAATGAGTATAAGTTAAAAATAGAAGACTTAAAGAAAACCATTTCAACTCTTAAACATGAGCACACCAACTACATGACTCAAATCAAAGATCTCATCACTAAGTTAACAGAGTGCCAGGTTGAGCTAGTGATCAGCAAAGCCAAGGCAGAAAAACATGTTCTTGAAGAAGAGACCTTCAAGAATATAATATCCTCATCCCTGCATTCCAAAGTATGTTATCAAAACAAACAAGGACTGGGATCTAGTGAGATAACACCTCCACACACTCTACTGTTTGTAAGATTTCCCAGGTATGGAACTAGTCAAGATGAGCTTCCATCCATAGATCCTAGTGATGAAGATGATGAAGAGAAGATAGGGAAGGATAGATCTGGGAAGAGTGAAGAAGCTCATCCTAACAAGGTTCACTATTCTCCTAAGGAGAGGAAGAATTCAGGGATGACAAAGTCCATGAGAAAGAACTTGATTCGAGCAGCCAAAAGAAGATCAAAGAGATCCTAAGAGATCAAGGCCACCTTCAACTCCAAGCAGAAATAAGTTTTTATCTCTGCAGGTTTTAAAGTGGTAAAGACTGAGGATACAACTTTGAACTCTAGTACCAAGAGTTCAAGTTCATGTCCAAATCATCCCTGTGAAGAAATGAAGGTTGATCAGTTGTGCAACACTACTACACAACATGAACCATCCACCTCCAAAAGCAAGCCTCACCCTAGGAAGCTTGCTACAATATCTGAAAGGATGAGGATGGAGACGGAAAGTGATCAAACTCAGTTTTTCATTCAAAAGAAGACCCTTAGAAGAAATCAATTTGACTGCATTATGTGTTGCAGTACTTCTCATCTTGCTAAGGATTGCTTCTACAATCCTAAAAGTACTGTCAACATAACAAGGAAAAAAACTCCTGAGAGGAACAAGAAGAAGAAAGCTTCAGAATAAATTTGTGTTTCTTTCGAAAGCTCCAAAATGAAAATGAAGACAAGTGAGAAATTGCCTTCGGAAGAAAATTTGGTCTCGAAAGAAAAGAGTGCTTCCGAAGCACTGAAGCTTGCTGCAGTGAAAGCAAGATCTTCCGAATGGTCAGTCTCCAAAACTTCCAAAGTTTTAAAACTTTCGAAGCTTTGAAGGTCAAGTCTAATCTTCCAAATATGGTATGGAAGATAAAGAAAGACCATATGACTGAGAATTCGTCACTAACAACAGCAAATGATCCCTAAAGTCTCAGTATAGGATCAATTACTATTGCATTGTCTTCAGTTCATTTTAAGGATCCAAGACTTCTGAGGCTTGGGTTTCCAAATATAACTAAGTCTCTTTTATTATGTAGGAATAGCTAAGGACCAAGAAGAATGTATTGATGATTGACAGTGGTTGTTCTAGGCACATGGGAGACAATGGCTCTTTGCTCCAAAACTTTGAAAGAATTGATGGAGGGACAGTTGCTTTTGGAGGAGATGCTGGAGTTTACATTACAAGAAGGGGCAGGGTCATAAATGGTAAGCTCAACATTGAGAAGGTAAACTTTGTTAAGGAGCTTGGGTACAGTTTACTGAGTGTATCCTAATTTTATGACCAGAGACATAACATGCTCTTCACTAAGCATGAGTGCATTGTTCTCAAGCCCGGGGTGGTCATTCCTCAAGAGCATATCCTTCTTTAAGCACCCTAGAAAGGGAATATGTACAAGATGGACTTACAGATAACATCCCTTTCAGGAGAAATTTCTTGCTTTCTATCTAAGGCCAATAGTGATGAGTCTTTCCTTTGGCATAAAAGAATGTGCCATGTAAACTTTAAGAACATGAATAAATTAATTAAGAATGATTTGGTAACTGGAATGCCAAAGAAAGAGTTTACAAGTGATGATCACTGTGTTGCATGCCTGAAAGAAAAACAACACTTGGTGTCTTACAGACCAAAGGAAAAGAACTCTATCACTAATCCCATACACTTATTACATATGGATCACTTTGGTCCCACCAGTGTAATGAGTCTGGGAAGGACCTCATACTGTTTAGTGATCACAGATGATTTCAAAAGATTCACTTGAGTTTTCTTCCTTAGAACTAAGGATGAAACTCCTGAGATCTTAAAGAACTTCATTCTAAAAATTGAGAATCAAAGTGATCATAAGATCAAGATCATAAGATGTGATCAAGGAACTAAATTCAAGAACCAAATCCTTGACACATTTTATGATGAAAAGGGTATTACAAGGCAATATGGTGCTCCCAGGACTACTCAGCAAAATGGTGTTGCTGATAGGAGAAATAGGATACTTATTAAAGCTGTAAGAACCACGTTGTCTGACTCTAAACTACCCATCACCTTCTGGGCAAAGGCATTTAACACTGTCTGCTATGTGCAGAATAGAGTTTTAGTAGTCAAGACTCATGGTAAGACTTCTTATGAACTATGGCACAAAAATACCTTTCATTGGTTTTCTCAGATTATTTAAATATCCCTGCACCATCTTGAATACCAAAGATTAAGTAGCCAAGTTTGCTAAGAAATCAAATGATGGTCACTTTATTAGATACTCTTCCCAAGCTAAGGCTTATAGAGTATACAATCTTAGAACTAGAGTAGTTAAAGAATCAGCCAATGTGATCTTCAATGAGTACGCTCCCTGTGTGAAAGGTTCTAGTCCTGATTGGCTATTTGATCTTGATATAGTCACCAACTGTTTTAACAAATCTTGTGAAGATGTTTCAGGATCTACAGGTAATACATCAATAGAAGATCCTGACCTAAGATTTGAGCTAAGAAGACCAAGCAAGAACACTACTTCATCTCTAGTGGTAACTGTGAAGTCGCTGGATCGGTAAACATCCGAGCACGTTCTTGACAGAAGGATAAATAACAGCATAAACCAAAAGTCAATCACTAACACTGTTAGTCCAGGAGCTCTTGAATCAATCAAATAACATGAAGATTTGGATCAAACACATAAAATATGATGAACAAATATGAACACCTCAAGAACAACTCAAAAACCCCTTGTTTGATCCAAAATGTGATTACAAAATTATCTGAAAGTTGGAAACCCTAATCACCTAGCTCATACAAGCTTTTTACCCTAATTGTCATACTTTACTATTTATAGTAAATGACAATTTACTAATTACACTTAGGACCCTAAACTATGACAATTAAAAATTACAAATAAAACCCAAAATGTCTAAAAATAAGATAAAATATATTTTGTTCACACAAAATATATTTATTAACAATAAACATCCTAGACAAATATATCTTCAATGTCTTGTCTCTAATCTTCGTCCCGAACGTGACGTTTGACTTTTCCGTTGACTTTGACCGTTGACGTTCACTTTGTTGACTTTAACTGTGTTGATAATATTAGACTATATTTCAGACCCAACAATATTCCCCCTTAGTCTACTATTATCAACGTCTTTCATCGTCATCAGCACCGATAAGTCAACTGAACTTGATCTTCAATTTGGTAAGCTTCAGTCTCAATATTAAGGTCCAACAATATTCCCCCTAGACTGATGCTTCCCAAATTTTATTGCTGAAGATCTTTATCACACAAGTTCCCCCTTTTTGCATGCTCCCCCTTGTTGTGTGCATCCTCTTGATTATAATGGAAACCCTTTCTTGAATCTCTGAGTGGTTCAGAAGATGTAGGAGGAGGGTTCCTAGCTCAGTATCTTCTGTAAATTTGAGGAACAGGTTCTCTGGTCTGGTTCATTGCTCATGTGATGATCGGCCATCTCTTGTAGCACAATCTGTAACATAAACATAAACACGAACACATTCTACACATTTCTCGTTAGATCATTTCAACAAAACAAATAAACTCGTGTTTATCTGTTTATAAAAAAACAAGCGAACCCGTGTTCGTTTGTGTGTGCAATTTCCCGTGAAATGCATGAAAATGATAAAATTGTAACAGCATAATATGGAAGACCTAAAAGAATTTTAAAATAAAAATTTATTATATTTTATTAATATATATATATTTTTTTTTAATTTTAATTAATTTTTTTTTAATTTTATATATCTATTAATTTTTTTTATAACCGAGAACTGAATCGATCATGAGATCACATCCTCAAAATATACTTTAGCATAAAGATGAAATTAATCATCGACAAGCAATGAGATCATACTGATAACTGAATCCAATCACAGTCTTTGAATGATTTTGAAATTCTTAAACAGATCAATAACGATTGCTGATATGTTTGTCCACTTAAACTCATGCCCTATCTTTTTCAACAAGTATCAAATGATTCGTTAAGATTCGATTAAGCACTTTAGAATGCTAGGACCCCATAATCATTTGGCAAAAACCCTCACCCAACCTCAGGATTTCTTGAATTTTGTTATGATCTTTATAGAACAAGGCTTGTGCATGAGTGTGTAAGTGATTATCATCAGAATATTGCATTCTGTGATGAATTCATCATTTAGATGATTTGACACAACTTAGATTAAAATGATGAGAGCTCCAGGTCTATACTCACGTATAACAAAGGAGATGACCATTTAAACATGTACCGATGAGAGCTCCAGGTCAGTACTATCGCACAGCAAAGGAGATCATCACTCCAGGTCAGTACTTCCGTACAGCAGAGGAGATTAGCACAAACACAAGACACATAAATACACCAAACATGGCAAAGAGATAGAGATATAGCTTATCATCATGGTGGGTGAAAGATCAATTCTCAATCCAATTTTTGTCGGGACTCAGTTTTCGTGCAGGCCAAAATGATTGCGTAAATCCAGACATCCATAAGCATATATTTAATTTAAATCATCATACTGCTGTCTACTTTATTCTTCAGGCTGAGCCTACCAAGCATATCATTAAAGAATCTGTTTGTTTTTCTATTATTTGCAATTAAAAATAAGATGTAAATCAGATAACAGCATCAGTTACTATCATTTCTCATTTTAAAAATGCAAGTCAGGCAAAAACAAGCATTTCAAGATGATATACAATCATTTCTCAGTCATCTCGAATCAAGTTCCCAGTTTTTTTTTATTTCTTTTCATTTATATAATTTTGATATACTCTCCCCCTAAATTTTTATTTTAGCAAACCTATTTTTGTTTTTTTTTAAATTTTTTAATATGTTTTTTTATGTTTGTTTTTTTTATATATTCTTAAAACTGTACAAAAATAGAAATTTATCAAAGAAGGTCTTCCAAACTACACTGATATCTAGATAAGAAATGAATTCTTAAGAAATATGCAGTGACTATGAAGTGAGAACTGTGATAATGCGGATAAAAATCCAGATTGTGGATATAATACCATGACCTTAACCTGTTTGTTCCGCCTCAAATTTGAATTAGGAACAATCCCTGTCAGTAAACCGGATTACTAACAGTCCTCCTGAATTGTTCCTGCACTCATACACAGATTAGTTAGAAAGAGGAACCCAGGCCATCGTAGTCCTGGAAGTTCCTTTTTCATCAAGATAAGTAACAAGCTTCTGCACACAACCATTTAAACAATCGGGGATTCTTGTATCCTTCTTTTTAATTTTCCAAATTTGTTTCGATTCAATTAATTTGGATTTGAATGAATTAAATTTGGAAATCATTTTCTGTTTAAGACCGGAAGGAAAAGAATTTGGTTTTGAACCTTTGGTTATTTTCATCTTTGAATCATGTGAAACCGGCTTCACATGAAAAGGTTTGGATAGAGGGTTTTTCATCCAACCATTCAAAGATGTATGTTTTTTACCTCTTGAAATTGGAAAGCAACCCTATTGTCTTTATCGTCTAGAACTTTCCTTTGAACCTGAGGACACTTCTTTAGCACGTGACCTTCTTTTCCACATCTAAAACAAGCCTTGAAAGGCTTTTGATGCTTGACTGAACCGAGTGATGCAGATGGGGATGAGGATTGCTTTGAGCTTGTAGCAGATTCTTGCTTGTTTTGGCATTTGCTATGTTGAACAGGAAATAAGATCTTCACTGATTGAGTGGGATGCTTTGCAATTGGAGACGGGATCCGTATTGGTCTTAATTCAACTTTTGGAAACTTTTGAGACTTGACAATGTCAGGAGATATATTGATCTGTGAGGAACCAACACGCTCCTCTGTGTTTGATTCATCATCTGAGCTTATCCAGTCTCGTATACACAAATCTGCTTCTAATGGATCTTGATTGACAGCAATAGGATGTGGTGTTGTTTTTGGAACTTGATGATTAGTTGATTCCTGATTTATCTCTTCTTTCACAACCCTGACAGGCTTAAAAGTAGGAATTTCACATGCTTTAAACTTATCAAAGAAGTTAGAAGAAGTAGTAGATATAGATTTACAAACAACCGGGACTGAACAATCATTAGCTTGACTGTCAGCATTCGGTTTATTGTATCCCATACCAGTTGTAGGATCATAATCATCTCGCACCTCATTAAGATTGACACCGCTCAAACCTGCATGCAGACTATTAGTAGGTTGTTCAAACAAATCATTTGAAGGATGAGGTCTGGGGATTGGTGAATAACATAAAGTAGAAGGAGGTGGAACTGAATTAAATACAGTTTCACCATCAGATTTATATCCAATCCCATGTTTTATCCGCGCCCCTTGTTGTTTAGCAATAAGCTCATCCTTTTTCATCTGTGAAAGAGTCCATTTATCGAGCTTTGTTTGAACCTGTGTCGTTTCAAATTGAGCTAGAACTGCTCTTTCTCTTAAAATATTAATTTCCAAATTTCTTTCCAAAAGATTTCTTTTCAAAAGAACAATTTCAGCCAATGCTTCATTAAGTTTCTTTGAAAAAGCAATTTCATTCTGCTTGAGTTCTTTGTTTATGGTTTTTAATTCTTTTTTGTTATCTAGCAATAACCTATTTGCTTTATAGATCCCAAACAAACGAATTTTGCAAGCAGATGAGCACATGTCTTGAACTGTCTCATATGGAAGTCCCATGACAATTCTTTCAGCTTCTAAGGCTTTCTCACAGTTGCAGACCCTTATGTTTCTTTTATGTTCCTTTTCCTTGGCCTTTAGCGTCTTTTCATCCTCAGTTTCTTTCTTTCCTTCATCATTTTTCTCAGCTTCATTAGCATCAGTTCTCTCACAAACATGTTCACTTCCATTACCAGCTCTCAAAGCTTCACAATTCTCTTTTACAGTCTCTCTGATTTCATCAATTGAATCAGAATGAATTTCCATCGACTTCAACCTCTCAAGCATCTCGGTCTTGTAATCAAGAATGTTTGTCGCAGAAGAAATAATAGATACATTCATTCTGTTAGTTTGAGATGGAAACACGGCTTGATGAAATTCTCTTCTCTTGATATCCAGCTCAGCAGATTTCAGCTTGTTGATCACATCTATCAACTTGTAATCAAGAAAATTTCTTTCTTTCTTAAGCATTTTAACCTGAGAACTCCACTCGGGTGGAGGAGATTTAAGAAGCTGTTGAACTTGTTCATAGTTGGTGAGTTGGGGGTCATGCTTCTTCAGATTATTTGCCACAGATATAAATCGATCAATAAAATCAGACAACTTTTCATTCTTCATACCTGCAAAACAGTCAAACCGGCTTTGAGCCGTTGTGAGATTATCAGATTCGAAGGATTTAAGCAGTGCTGCAAAAGCCATTCTTTTAAATTTTTGTTTAATTGTAAACAATTAACGCCCCAAAACGCCTCAAAACGCTCCAAAAATATTTTTCCCAAAAATTGTAAAATAACTCTCCCCCGGGAATAAATATATTCTTAAATGTCACGCTAGAAAATCTTAGCAACTGGGGTCAAGCTGTCAGGTCAGCTTGTTTTTTTTTTATATAAATTTTTTAAAATCGTTGAATATTTCTTTATCGGATTCAACTCAATTAATCCCAACTAGTCATTTTTCTTTGATATTTTTATTAGCCCACACATTATTTTTAAAGAAAAACAACCCAAATTTTCTTTTAATCATTAACTAGCCCAAATTGTTCTGATCCAAACTTAGCCCATTAAACAATGAGAAAAACCAGATCTTAACCCAATGTGAAAAATAAAGCCCAATAACAAATCTTAACTCAAAACCAACCAAAACCCTAACAAATCTTAACTCAAAACTCACTTGCAGATCTAAACTTTTGAAACTCTTCTAAACACACACTCTGAATTCTTTCTAACTTCAAACTCACACACACACACAAAACATAACAGGAGCAGCTACAGAACTCTCTAACTCTCTGCCTCTCTCAAATCCTTAAAGCTTTCGAACTCTCTGCCTCTCTCTCGGTTCTCTTCTCCTCGAAAACTTCCGATGGCCGACAAAGGTGAAGGTGGGATGGTGGTACTGTGGTGATGTTGGGGTCGTGGTCGTAGGTGGTTCGAGTGGTATGTTCACGAGGGGTTGGGGTTGCGGTCGAGGGTGATGATTCTTCTTCTACCTTTCTTTGTTTGTTTATTTTTTTTTTTTGGTTCGATTTTGACGGTGGTTGGTGATTTGTGGTGCAGTGTCGGCGGTTGGATTTGGGGTTCGGACGAGGGAGAGGCTTTAGGAGGGCGGTGGTGGTGGAGGTTATGGTGGATGGGTCATATGTTTGAAGAGGGGTTTGGAAAGAGGGGGAGGGGGCTGTGGAGATGGGGCTGTGGAGATGGGGTTACAGTGGTTGTGGTCGCGCGGTGGATCGTGGTCGCGATGGTGGATGGTGGTCGCGAAGGTGAGGAGGAGGTGGGGCTGAGGTCTACGAGGCGGTGGTGGTGACTCGCGGTGGTGCAAGTCGCGGTGGAGCAGGTCGCGGAGGGGTGGGGTTTCGGGTGGTGGTGAGGGTTTTGGTGGTGGTGGGGGTGGTCGGCCGGTGGTGAGGTGGTTTCGAGTGGAGGTCGCCGAGGGGTAAGGGGGTACTGGTGCGGTGGAAGGGGTGGCTGGCCGGTGGTAGATGGGTGGGGGTGAGGTTGTTAGAGGAGATGGGGTTACGGTGGTGGTCGATCTGTAATGGTAGATGGGCAATGATTATGGGTTGTTGTTGGTACTACTTAACTTATGCAGTTGATGGTCTGGTTTGAGTTGTGGTTATTGGTTTGACTTAGGCAGCAGTGGATCTGGTTGGTGATGGGAACACTTTAACTTCGCTAGGTTGTGTATAAGATAGATTCGCCGGAAATTTCGCCGGAAAAGATAAGTTTGCCGGTAAGTTCGCCGGTAACTTCGTCGGAATGCGTAAGTTCGCTCGGAAATGTGAACTTTCGTTCAAAATGTTGCAAATTCACTGGCTAACTTCTCTGAATGAAGATTTGAAGATCTGAAGAACACCAAGAACACACACTAGTGTGTGTGAGATAAAATCTCAGATCTGCAACTTTTCTTTCGATTTCTTGAAAAAAAAAATATGTTGTAGATCAGGATTTTATGTTGTATATCTTCAAATTCATAGTAGATTGTTGTAGATCTGATGAATTGATTATGTTTGGGATGAATTTTGAATTTCAGATCTACTTTCTCTCTCTAAACCCCCACTTTCTCTCTCTACGAAATTTCAAAAATCAGCAATAAAATCTTCAAATCAGCAATAAAATCTTTAAATCAGCAATAGAAATTGATTCAAGTTGGCTCTGATACCAAATTGTTAGTCCAGGAGCTCTTGAATCAATCAAATAACATGAAGATTTGGATCAAACACATAAAATATGATGAACAAATATGAACTCCTCAAGAACAACTCAAAAACCCCTTGTTTGATCCAAATGTGATTACAAAATAATCTGAAAGTTGGAAACCCTAATCACCTAGCTCATACAAGCTTTTTACCCTTTACTTTATAGTAAATGACAATTTATTAATTACACTTAGGACCCTAAACTATGACAATTAAAAATTACAAATAAAACCCAAAATGTCTAAAAATAAGATAAAATATATTTTGTTCACACAAAATATATTTATTAACAATAAACATCCTAGACAAATATATCTTCAATGTCTTGTCTCTAATCTTCGTCCCGAACGTGACGTTTGACTTTTCCGTTGACTTTGACCGTTGACGTTCACTTTGTTGACTTTAACTGTGTTGATAATATTACACTATATTTCAGACCCAACAAACACGAACAATAATCGAATGATTTCATTGATAAAACCTAACGATTTTAAGCTCGTTACAACTTAAGAATCAAGACTCTTGGCAAGGGGAGATCGACCATGATCTCCTCTCTCATCCGGCAGCACCTAGGCCCCGGGCAGACTCCCTCTCAAAACCCTTAGGTTTCTACACAATGAAACTGGTATATATAGGCTTCGGCCCATATTAGATGCGACTGGGCCCATTCATGCGATTGGACCATGCGTATGGTTCAATCGTACGTCTGGACCATGCGTATGGTTCAATCGTACGACTGGACCATTCTTATGGTTCAGTCTTACGAATGCCCCAATCGCATCTCTCAGTCGCACGACTGGTCCATTAGCATGGCTCAGTCGTACGACTGAGTCTCATTCGCATATGCTCCTGCGAATGACCCAGTTTCATGTGTTTACAAGGTGTATAACATTAAGGCTAGACTATTCGTCAAGCGACGGACACACTATATATGACAATATATGCTCCAACAAATTCCCCCTTGAACGTTGCTTGCGAATAGTAGATAACACCTCTTACAATCTTCACTCAATCTTTGCTCTGGTTTCCAATAGAATCAAACGAACAATCATATTAGCCAATGTTGCCGATCCGTCAGGTTACTACAATATCCCTGAAAATGAATTTAGGCACAATAGCTTTCGTTTACTTTTGCAGAACACTATCATAGCAGCAAGATTCCCTATATGACTGATTTTTCCAGATAATGACATGAACAGTTTTCCACTGCTTCAATCTTCACACATTCTAATCTGATTAACATTAATAGCTGTAGAAATTCCCCCTCACATTCAGCATATCCCAATATATAAACATTGTGCTCTCCTGGCGTCTTCATACGGTGTATTGGGCAAATGGTTGAAGGTTCCAATCCACAGCTGACAATATCAAACAAATCAGCATGCATGTAGATTCATCATCAGAAACCTGCTCACATCATCACTTTCTGATTGCGTCTTCACTCTCTCTATACATGGATTCCCCCTAAGAATGAGAATCCTCTCTGTGCGGATAAATATAACTTGATTGGCCCATAAATAGTCAGATGCTCCTGACTACCCCACCAAATCAGCACCGATAGCTGATATCTTCTCTTATCTCTTTCGTGTTCTAACAACATTCACCTATTCTGGAAGTCCAACGGATAATGGGGTATTCATCGAACTTGTTTGACATAAGAACCTCAGGGTGAATGTACTTTGCTCATCCTCAACTCTTGCATAGACTTTCCAGGAAAATCTTCACGACTGGACCATGCGTATGGTTCAATCGTACGACTGGACCATTCATATGGTTCAGTCTTACGAATGCCCCAATCGCATGTCTCAGTCGCACGACTGGTCCATTAGCATGGCTCGGTCGTACGACTGAGTCTCATTCGCATATGCTCCTGCGAATGACCCAGTTTCATGTATTTACAAGGTGTATAACATTAAGCCTAGACTATTTGTCAAGCGACGGACACACTATATATGACAATATATGCTCCAACAGTAACTAACCCTACAAGTGAAGTTCCTATTAACACAACAATAACTAATTAAGCTGATACATCTGAAGTGCCTGAAAGTTCCAGCTCAGATGCACAAAACATAAATAAAGGAACTTAAAATTTAGGTAGACATAGTAGTGGTGACAGTGATAAAGAATTTCTTGATACTGACAACCACTCCATTGAAGACAATATCAATAATATCACACACTCATTGGATCAAGCTTCTCTTGATAAGTGTGCTGATGTGGTGGGAGACACTTTATTGCCAGATCTAAACTTCTCAAATTTAGATCTATCTAATCAATTTATTGTGAATCCTCAATTTAGAATCCACAAGTCACACCCCACAACAAACATCATTAGAGATGTTGACAAGGGGGTGAGAACAAGAGGACAAACCCATGACAAAAATATTTGTTTATACTCTTTCTTCTTGTCCCAGATAGAGCAAAAGAAAGTTGACGAGGCTTTGAAGGATGGAAGTTAGGTTAAAGCAATGCAAGAGGAGTTGCTTCAATTCAAGAGACAAAAGGTTTGGAGCCTATGTCCTCTTCCTCAAGGGAAGACTATCATAGGAACCAAATGAATGTTTAGGAATAAGAAAGATGATAAAAGACTTGTCATAAAGGCAAGACTGGCTGTTCAAGGGTACACACAAGAAGAGGGAATTGATTACGCTAATGTCTTTGCTCCTGTATCAAGACTTGAAGCTGTTAGGATATTCCTGGCGTTTGTTGCATCCAAGGACTTCAAGGTCTACCAACTTGATGTCAAGTGTGCAGTTTATATGGGGTGATTGATGAAGAGGTATATGTCAAACAACCACCTGGCTTTATAAACCCAGATCATCCTGATTATGTCTACAAGCTTGATAAAGCCCTTTATTGGCTGCACCAAGCTCTAAGAAAGTGGTATGAGACACTATCTCACTATCTCTATCAGCATGGCTACAAGAGGGATACTATAGATGGAACTCTCTTCATCAAAGGAACAGGGAATGACTTGATGCTGGTTCAAGTATATATAGATGACATTATCTATGGGTCAACTAATCCAAAGCTTTGCAAAGACTTTGAGAAGCTGATGAAAAATAAATTTGAAATGAGTTCCATGGGGGAACCTAATTTCTTTCTAGGAATTCAAGTGAAACAAGTTGAAAATGGCATCTTCATAAGTCAATCAAAGTATGTACAGGATATACTTACAAGATTCAACATGACTAAATGTAAGGTTATAAAGACACCCATAGTAAGAAACCACTCCCCTGGACCTGATCTTGAGGGGGGGTGTGTAGATGAACATCTTTATAGGGCTATGATTAGGTCTCTCATGTATCTTACAACGAGTAGGCCCGATATTACAATTGCTACATGCATATGTGCAGATATCAAGCTAACCCTAAAATGTCATGCCTGGTTGTTGTCAACCGAATTCTTAGATATCTCAAAGGTGCCCCTAAGCTAGGCCTTTGGTATCCAAAGAATTCTGACTTTAATCTGTATGCATATACAGATAGTAACTATGGTGGCTGCAACATGACTGCAAAGTCCACATCTGGGGGATGTCAATTCCTTGGTGGAAAGATAGTCTCACGACAATGCAAGAAACAATCCTATGTATCTACATCAACTGCTAAAGCTAAATACATTACTGCTGCAAGCTGCTGTGCTCAAATACTTTGGATTCAGAATCAAATGTTGGACTATGGATACAACTTCAAAAAGACTCCCGTCCACATAGACAACGACAATGCTATCTCTATCACATAGAATCATGTGCAGCACTCAAGGACAAAACACATCAACATAAGGTATCATCTAATTAGAGATAATCATGAAAAAGTTTGATAAAACTAATCAAGGTTAACACAAATGAACAATATGTTGATTTGTTCACAAAGGATTTTGATAAACAGATATTTAAATATCTTATATCAGCTATTGGGATGATTAGTCTTGAATAATTTTTCTTAAAACTTAATCTATATTGTATCTAAAAGGAAGTGCGTGTCCTAAGTTGTCTAATCTATCACCTGCATAAACTCAGTTTATCTTGGGAGACAATCTTTTTTAAATGATATTCCGTAGTATTTTGAAAAATTATCAAGTGTATTTTCTTCCGGAAGACATTAACATTGCCTTTGAAAGAATTTTAAGTCTTCAAATCACATAACTACTCAAAAGAAATTTACCCTTTGGAAGAAATGCTTAAATTTCTTCCGAAGCCAAAATATGTTTTTCAGTACTTATATGCATTTGAAGAATAAATTTCTTCTGAAAGCAATTATGTCTTGGAAGATTTATTCTCTTTAAGAATAAAACTTTCAAACTCTTCAGAAGATGAGGGCGGACCTTGGAGCAACTGGTAAGGTTGCTGCTTTGTGACCTTGAGGTCATGGGTTCTAGCCGTGGAAACAGCCTCTTGCACAAAATTGTGCAAGGAAAGGTTGCGTACATCAGATCGCTTTGCGATCCGGCCCCTCCCCGGACCCTGCGCAAAGCGGGAGCTTCATGCACCGGGTACGCCCCTTTTAAACTCTTCAGAAGATAAAATACTTCAAGTAATTTTTCTTCAGAAGCCATTTTTCACTAAGTTTAAGAATATGTTCCGAAGTCAAAATTTGGCTTCGAAAGTTTTTCACCAAACTTCCAAAGACAAATTACCTTCGGAAGAAATTTCCAAGAAAACTACCTTTCTGGGCACTTTCTCAGAGGTGGGACTTCAATGTTTATCCTTTCGTATTAACTTTGTCTCAAGTCCATTTCAAATAAATATACCCAACGGTTCCCCCCTTTTTCACTATCTTCTTCATCTACAAATTCTCTAAACCTAAATTCCCACTCACTGCTTTGTTATTATCTTCCTTAACATCAAAGCTATCTCAAATGGCCAACCTTTATTGCAAAAACCAACCAGATTTTTCCATGCAGTTCCACAGGCAACACAATTAGGTTGCTTTGTTAAACTCTGAGAAAGATCCAAGTTTCTCAGAGGTTTGTCACTTTCTTTCTCTATCTCACTACTTCACCTCCCTCACCATTAATCCTTCACTTTATAAGGATCAACTTTTGGATCTTTAGAAGACCTGCCAAGAGGTCATCATGGATGGGGAGAAGGCATTGTCTGCCATAGTGCAGGGGAGGACAATCTTCATCACTCCAGCTTCCTATCAACTCTTATCTACAGCTAGATGATGCAGAAGGTGAATTGTCCTTCCCAAAATGTACTGTAAACCACTGCTTTGAGCAGATGGGCGATGAAGGTGACTTCTCGGTCAGAACCTTCAAGAAAGGGAAGGTTTCTCCTCAGTGGAATTACCTCCTCCATGTCATTATCCATAGCTTGTCAAACAAGCATGGAGGTTGGGACCAAATTCCAGAAGACCTCTCTTTCATAGTCCATGCGATGGTTCAGGGGTTTAAGTTTAGGTATTCATAATTTGTGTACAATAATTTGCTTGAAAACTTGGACTCCTTAGAATATTATATGTTCCCTAGATATGTCCAGCACATTCTTAACTGTGAACTGGGCTCACAGTTTTGGGGAACATGTAATGTTCTAAAATTGGGATAGATGAAGACCGGCATCTTCAAGACTATAAGAAAGCCAACTGTTGGTTTCTCAGGGGTAGAAACAGCCCTAGTCCTAAAAATGTTAGAGCTTATTGCTCAAGTTGACAACTTAGCAGCACCAGCTAGTGATGAGGAAGAAGACTTAGGTCCAATTCTCTCATCCCCCAGTGATTCTTCTACTGAAGATGAGGGGAATCTCAGACTAAAGGTGCATAAATTGACAAAAACATGCACCTATTTAGTCTCCAAGGTTACTCACTTAGAATCTCAAGTGACTACCTTGCAAAGAAGGGTCAATGATTAGCAACTTGAGATTTTTTATCTCAAGGAACAACTAGCTATGAGACCCTTCAGGAGGACTCAACCAGGAACACAAGAACTTGAGGATGTGACAGATTTCACCTCCAGCTCACCTATGCACGTAGGTGATGCTACCAAAAGGGGGAGTAAGTTGTCACAATCACAGTACTTGGGAGTCCTTCTCAGACTATGGACATTAAGGAATCACCAACCTTACTTGCAATTGTCCACACTCAGCAACCTCCTTAAGTTCACATTGATGTGGACTCTCTTATGCAAAGTTTGTTTGAGTAGGGAATACCAATGGAAATGTCAATCCCACCCCATAGAGCTATAAATGAAATTAGGGAGGATGTATGATGCTGATAGAAGAGCCCTAGTATTACATAGATTTCAAGGATAACAAGACGTCTTCAATTTTCTGACCTTGAACTTCTATGACAGTCTTTCTCTAGTCAATATGCTGCTGGCCAACCCAAATTAACATAGGCAGGCTGACATATTGGCTGAGAGAATTCAAGACAAGATTGTTGAGGAGTTAAGGTAAAGAAGAAGGCAACTGCAAACAGGAAATGTCATTGGTCAACTGGATGTTGAGGTGAAACCTAAGATTAGCTTCGAATGGGAAACCTTAACTGAAGGCCTAATGACAGAACCTGTGAGCATTATCACAGAAACAACTACTTCAACATTTTTTACCCTCAGTGAGGCAATAATTAGTAAAGGAACTTCATAACCTCTCTCTGGCCAGAGCTTAACTGTTGAACCAAGCAATGAAGGCCAAAGTTCTCTCCACCCTGAGTCACCAAGGCCTGTGAGTGATAAAGGGAAGAGGAAAATGACCTCTGGGGAGATTGAGGAGGAGGAAAGGGAGAGGAATAGGAAGCTAAGGGGAAAGAGTTAAACTGGTTCCTCATACTTCATGGAAGTTGCAATCAGGACAGCCCCCAAGCCAAACACTCAAGATGATGAGTTGAGGGTTACCAGATTGAACTATTTGGGAACCGAGAACTACAACATTGATGAACTCATCTCTCTTCCCTTAGAAGAGCTAAATGAACTGGCAAACTTAGAGATGATAAAGGAGAAGAAAGAGGCAGATGATGCAGAATTGCTCCTCAAGGTTAAAGAAGAAAGAAGGTAAAAGAGGTTGTACAAACATGCTCTTACTCTCTCCCCAGTTCATGAAAGCCCTGATAGAGTGTTTATGGCAATTGAACAACCTCAGGTAGACAAGGAGGCTGACAGACAAAACATGATCAACTACTTGACTGCCATAGGCCTCTATCAGGCATTTGCACTTCTTCCCCTCTCATATGAATACATTGAATTTGAGTATCTTAAGCAGCTAGAACAACGGTTCATCAATGAACAAAAGGCTTCTGAGAGAAAGATGAGGGAAGAAGCTACAAAGTCAAGAGCCATAATCCAAAAGAGTCATAAGAAGTCTGCTGATAGATAAAGGATGATAAGCTTCTTGAAACTGTATGGATTCTTCGGAATAAGGCTTGGTCCAATGTCTCAATCCACGATGGATGAGCATATTAGAGTGATCAAGCAGAATGTTATAAAGGGAGAGCTTGTGGACTTGCACTCTCCACCAAGAAAAGCTCCTCCTAAGGTAGAGGTTAAGGTTGAACCAACACAGACAACACAACCTGGACCTTCAGCTGCATCTCAGCCAACCTCATCTTCTATTCCACAGCAAGGTTCTACTCCTTCTCCTTCTGAACTTGTTAGGGAAGAGGGCCCAATTGAGAAAGGCACGACAGAATAACCTGATACTCAATACCAGCCTTTTTAGTTAAACACTCCAAAAAGAAAGAAAAGGATGGCCCTGAAGAGAGTATATAAGAAGATAAAAGCATCCATTTCCAAACCTTAGGATGAGTCAGAGCATCCTGAGGAAGTGCAACAAGAGGCTGCTCAACCAACTCCTACTCAAGCACAGGCTCTTGCAGCTGGAAGACCCATCCTGTCTTGGACCTTTCTACTAATCCAGATAGATGGTATATCATCAGAGATCAAGATGGTCAAATATCTACTTCTGGCAAGACATGCTTGATTTACCTCTGCATGATCTCCATGACAGTACTATGAGAGTCTGAAGGTTCCTTACCAAATGCTGAGAAGGGAACGGTCTGTAACATTCTCTGTTTTAGTAGCATTAGCCTAGGGGAGTTTGTAAAGTTTAATATAAAGACTGATGTAACCAAAGCAACCAAAGGTTTCCTGCATGCATGCACTCAGTACAAGGTAGAAGTTGCTTTGGAAGATTTACACTATACTCAGTAAATACTCTAAGTGTAAAATATTCCGAAGCCAAAGACCAAATCTTCCGAAGCCAAAAGATGAAGTCTTCAGAATCTTCAAAGATAAAGTCTTCCATAGCCAAATAAAGTGAAGACTGATTTCTTCTGAAGACAGAGAAGAACATACTTTTCTCAGATGTACTTTTGTATAAAGCTGGCCCGCTTTCCGATGCAACTCTGAAGACTCACCAACTTGTATGAGTTGGTGAAAAGATCCATGCTTTTACAACTATACATTGATGTCTTGAGTCTATAACTTTATACTTTTATGTACTTTTATCCTTTTTGTAATATATTAGGATGTAAGCTATGACATGTCATAGTCACTAGTCAAAAGGCAATCTGCCTTTTGAATCAATATTGATTTTATTGTCTTTCAATGTTCCAACTGGCTTTCCACATATAGTCCGTTGTAGGATGTAGTATAAAGTATCTCAGGTTCTTGTATTCTATTTAACTTATGCATTGTAACTCTTGTAAAAGAACTTGAGATTAATATACAACATTCTTGAAAACCATATATATTGTTCTTGAGTTTTGTCTCATTGTTACTTGTGTTCTTTGCATCTTGTTATTAAATCTGGTTCCCTATTTAAACTGTTAAGTGTTCTAACATTCTTCTCATTATGAGACTGATTGTATTGACCATCCCTTAACCGGTCCTGCAGAGGAGTGTAGGAAGGGTGAGCAACTAAGGAAGGAAAATCCGAGACGAAAGGTTAAGATGAGTAAACCATCGGATGAGGAGAATGCAAGGGTCAAAACAGAGATGTTTGACCAATATGAGAGTGAACAAGAGAATCAATCAAGTAAGGAGAAGCAGTTCTCTATAGAGAAATTTGGAGAAAAGCACTCAATACGACCACCATAAGTGGTCTCAGGTAAGGTCCGGCTGAAGACCTAAAACTTAGCGCCTGCGGGAGGCAACCTGAGAAATTTGTGGGTGTGTTCACTATAAACCCTCACGAGACTATACCTCGTCCACTCGGGTCTACCAAGGGGTTTAAATACTTGTTGCATATGCTAAATACAACCGTGATTCCTAAGAAAGTGAGTTTTACTTCTTTTATTAGTTTGTGTGTTCCTTATTCTGTTTTGTTAATTCAATCATGCAGCAGACGCAAGCACTCAAGTGTGACGAGGTGCAACTCAATTAATGAAGTCTCTCACTAATAATCAGTTCTATATACTCCTTCCTTATCTTGTTTATCCATTATCACCATATTTATTCATATTTTAAAACCATATATTGGGGACAATGTATCCCAAGTGTGGGGATAGGGGAAGCAAATGAGAAGAATGCCAAAATTTGGAAAAAAAATTAAACTTTTTGAAAAAAAATGTCCTAAATAAGCTTGAAAAGATGTAAAGATTGAATCTTTAAGTACAAATCATTAACTAATTACCTACTTAAGCATGGTTGTTGGTTCACGGTCATGGTTAGATTTGTTTTCATGTTTCAAAAGAGGAAAAAGACTTTAGATTTATCTAACCGGGGATAATAAGCTAGAATGTGGACCTTTCATGCATAGGCTACATTAAGTTTTCAAAGTCAAAAGAATAATTCATATAGAATGTTTCAAGCAACAAACCAAGTTTTGCAAAAAGATGATAAAGGCATTGGGATCAAGCCTTAGGAATTGAAAAACCTTTTTATTATTATTTTTTTATTTTTTAGATCATATTTTTTTATTTTTTAGATCATATCCAATATTACCCATTAGAAACAAAAAGAAATCAATATGACACCCAATGCTATATATAATGAAAATAAGAAAAATATGAAGCCTTTTATCATTCTAGTTTTGTTTTTGATGAAATCCAAATTGGATAGGTGATTATAGGTTAAAACATGGCCAAAGTGCCAAGCCTCGTACTTCGGTAAGCCGAGATGGATGTTTTAAAATTATATGAAAATATAGGCTGAAAAAGGTCATATCATTCGAAAAGTGAGAAATCAAAATGGGGGAAATGTTAGTGTGCCCTACAAAAGTAAAAAAAATCCATAAAAGATGGGCCAATGTCCGCCTCACAATGCAAAGTGCATTGATATCAATAATAGTTCTTCAAAAAAGGTAACCTCACCTAATTTTTGGATTTCATCACTTTTTAACCATTTTTATCCTTAATTTCTTACCCTTAATCTAAGCCTAATAAAACCTATAAAAGTCCTTTTGATTTGTGTATACTTGTGGTGTATTATGAGATAATATGATTAAATGCATGGGCGAAACATGAAGGTCTATTAGGCTCGGTTAGGTGAATCTAAATTTAAAGTGACATGGTTTTGTTAGAAAGAACAAAATTTACAAATATGTTTAACAGAGAAAGTAAGAGAATTTGGGTATGACCTAGAACCAAAACTGAGAATGAGTAAGGGATTGGAAAATGTATTTGATAATAAAAGTAGAAACTAAATTGAAAGCTTTACTTAAGGACAAGCAAAAGGTTAAGTGTGGGGATATGATCACGTGGCGATAATTCGGTGTTTAATTAACTTAAAAGCTTGATTTTACATCACTATTATGGTGGAACAAGTTCAAGTTTTTTGTGTTTTGAATTATAGGTGTTTGGATCTAAAGGAGGCTTATCTTGGATGAAAAGAATCAAAACACGTAACTACAAGGACTGAAGATGTAAATATCAATATTTACAAGAAAATGCACAAATTTTGGTATACCGGCATATCATACGGCGGGTGTGGGCGTATAATACGTCAGGCGGCGTATGGGCGCATAATACGTCGGGCGGCGTATGGGCGGTGTATTTGTGGGCGTATTTGGACAAAATAACAGAAATGTGGGCGTGTGGAGGTTAATGTGGGCGTATGATATGCCTATGGTAGTACGCCGATGGTAGGCGTTTGATACGCCGGTCCCCAACAAACTTCCGCATTTTATGGATCTTCAAGTTTATTTAAGCTACATTAAACTAGCAATTCCAAGGAGATTTTAGGTACGTTCATGCTTCCTAACATCCTCAATATCGTCATTGATTATCATTGGAAGAAAGATTGAAAATTTATTGAAGATGATACGTGGTTAGGTTCTTTAATTGCTTTCGGGAGTACAATTCTTGTCAAGTGAGACAATAATGAACTATTGAATTAAGTTTTATGTTTTGATTAAATTAAAAGATTTCTTGTAAATAAAGTTATTTGCTTGATTGTCAGTTTTTGGTTTCCTTGCATTGTGAGCTCATTAAGAAAAGTAGATAACGTGATATAGGTAAATTGGAACATTGTAAACGAATGAATCTTAAAAGCTTGTTCCTTTGTTGTCACTTTAATCAAAAGCTAAAATTTTGAAATCATGTTCTTACAAACCCTAATTCAAAAGTATCAATTATTGATCCTGAAGAATTGGAAACCCTGGAGTGATTGTTTCTTATTATTTAATCAAATTTATTTCAAAGTTGTTGCTTTTTGCAATTGTGTTCTTACTTTCATCCAAAGTTCCAATCTATAATTATAAAGTTTGTGTCTTTATGTTAATTGAGTTGCAATCATTAAAAACTTTCCACATATTCCCTGTGGAGACGATCTTACTAACCCTTACACAATAAAGGTAGCTAAGACCGATATAATAACTTGTTTTTGATCGAGTCTCGACAACCAGATCATTAGGTAGCCGCATGAACAAATCACCATCTTTGATTCTTCCTTCCAATACTCTAATCGAAGCTTTTGAACTTGTTTTGTGATTTCTATGGTTTCAAAATGAAGAATTGAGGGATGCTTTATTAAAGAGGATGGGGACAGATACAAAATGATCATAACATCATTAATTACACCTCATCTAACCTTTTTAACGACAATATATTAACTAGAGTTCAAATCAGGGACCAAATATGTAAGCAAAGATATGCATTTAAGGACTAAATCCATAAAAGAAGTTTTAGGGACCAATCCTAAAATTTATAGAAACCGCAGGGACCATCAGTGTAATTTACTTTATAATAAAAGAAAAAAATATACACTAAAGTAATAATAAATAGATAACACTTAAAAATTTAAAGTTTATGAAACTCACCCGCCCACCAACCCCCCTACCCCATTCCTGTCTCTCTTTCTCACACACACATAAACACTTTTTCTCCTAATCGTAACACAATTGCTCCTCCATCGTCGCTACTCCTCCATCGTCGCTACTCCTCCGCCATCACCTGGTCTTCCTATTGTTATCATTCCTTCACTCCTCTGTTGTCACACCCCAACCATGACGGTTTCCCACATGCATGAACTCACAGAATCACAGTCATTGATCGACCATTACATGGTTTGATAAAACATACGTTGCAAATAAATTTAAAAGTACATGATTATTTTTAGGGTTAAATAGCGAAAGCATTAGAACTAATGTAAATTGTTTTCAAAACATGATAATTTAGAATAATGTTCTAATAGCATGAATGACCCTAAGTGTGGTGAGGTTCATGCTAGCTTATCCTGATGCAAACCTCAATTTCCTGAGATAACTTGCATGAAATATGTCAATATAATATTAGTGAGTTCACGGGTTTTAAAGTAAATTATAAATAGTGTAATGAACCATAAGTCTTTCTATGATTTGATTATCGATCATACAATACTACAATATTATGTAAGCACCGCAACCATAGCTAGACTGTAACTGTAATAGTTAGGCCCACCCATGGAATACCATGGTTGTTGTTGTGAGATAGTACTTATGGGCCTTTTTCTGTGACTTATAATGGGCCTAGAAGGCCTCGAATCCTCCTCACATCCGTCATCCCAAATTGATGGGTTTTGGATAACCACATATTAAGGCCTACCATAGGCTCCTTTGCTCCTCGTAATGGACTCATGCATAGAAATCATCATCTCTTTTTTGGTGAGCTTGAGTTACGAAGATTATGTGGTACCATCTATACCGTTGTCTTGGGAGTCAATCCTTCTAGCCATGGGTGTATCGCTTTGTTATTTTTATATGAGATATTGTATTAAAAGCTATAGTAACCTTGGCATTATGTAATGTAGGCCTAGTGTCTTTTTGTTTTTTCATGGTGGGTATTTTTTGGGTCGAGGTCCTCTCCCTTGCCTAGTCCCCGTCGCTTCTTCTATGTTCATTATTTTTTTAATATATCTTTGGTAGGTTTCATCCCTTTTCCCCAAAAAAAATACTTTTGTTAAATCCATTGGTAATGATTCTACTACGGTGCCACAAATTACAAGCTGATCCTAAGTAATCGTTGTTGTTCTTACATTGTTCTCAAGTAGTTAGTGGACCATCTCTACTTCAGATACCCACAAAACTTCAACAACTATGGTGCTAGCCTTGTGCGTGAATTGAGGAACATAAAAAAAGAAGCAAAACCGAGCCTATGGGCCCCTTTCTTCTTCGTCCGATGCCAAACACTAAAGGGAAGGGACCGACTGACTTTTGGGTGTGATGGATAGGGTTTCTAACTTGTGTTGTTTACTAATCGATCCTATGTTTATAATTCTTTAATCTAAACCTAATATATTAAATGGACTTTTAATTAACTTATGTAAGCAATTAAATAAATAATTAGCTAACTAATTAGCTATTCAACTAATTTAATTAGCCTACTTAAATAATTTGTTTGGAATCGTAACAATTTAAATTAGTTATTATATTTAAAATATTTTAAATCTAACTATTATAATAAAAGAAAACATTTTTTGATTATCCGTCATCTATACATCAATCTTCTCTATAATTTTGACATTTGACATTCATCATTTTCTTTTTTATGTCTTCCTCTAACTAACACTCCCAGTCCATTTTTTGACCCGTTTACCTTTTCTTACGGATCCTAATACCCAACAAGATCATCAAACATACTTTTTTCCTTTCTTACATATTTATCTCCAAACCCGATCACACATTCTATCATCTTGATTATGATATAGTATGAGTACTGAGAGGAGACTTGTGATTATTGATTATGAATCATGATTAAGAGTTTTTTTCCTTTTTTCTGATTTATAGGTGTGTTTTGGTTCTGATTTATGATTTTGAAGAAGCAAAGAAGACGAATTGAGACGCTGGTGGAGAAAATCTCTTGAAGCAACTATGACGAACTCAAGCTAATTTTGGTGTTTGCTGATTTTGACATGCATGCTCAAACCCTAAAATGGCTCTTACTAATTTGCTCACGTTCTTCCTTCCATCAAACATTTTTATTAAAAAAACTAATTTCTTATGTCCTTTGAGTTTCTAAAGCCTCGGGTTGCCTATTGAACATTTTTATTAAAAATAACTAATTTCTTATGTGCTTGTATTTATGCACATGTCGGTGTAAACTTGAGTTAGTCAGATTTGAATGTGCAGTATATTCAATTAAGAGTAGGGTCAAGTGTAAAACGTTTTCATGCTAAATATTACGTACGCTTTGAGTTGGTACATTTTTTAACGTAAACATGTTTGAAAAGGACAATTATAATATGTTTTCATTTGACAACATAAATTCAAGTAACTCTATGTTTTGATGTAAATTTAGTTAAGTCTATATTTTATCACGTAACACCGCAATACATGAGTATATATAAATATTAGAGTAAATTACACGGACAATCCCTAGGGTATGTACGTATTGCAAATTTAGTTTCACTTTCATTAGATTGCATATGCGGGCATAAACTTTGCATGTTTTGCACACGGGTCGTCCTTTGCACTAACAAAACTTAACTTCATCAGTTAAGTGACTTAAATCTATGTAAAAAGACCAAAATATCCCTAATTTTTAAAATAAAGTTACTCATTATAATATTAACAGTAAGACCTACACCATCATCTTCTTCGTCTTTTGACCTACCCCCACACCATTTAATCATCTTCTTCATCTTCATCACTCACCCTACACCACCACTAACCACCACCATCCTCCAACTCAACCAACCTCCATCACCTCCTCCACCATGAAATCATCGACCCTCAACACCTTATTCATCACCATGGTTGCCTGTACCCTACCATTAACATACCACCATATCGACCTACACCCTTAACCCACCACCTCCCACCCACTCCACCACCACTGTAGCAATAACCACAGCGTGTCACCATCTTCCTAAATCCCAAAATAAAATATTCTCTATTACCGTTGATGTACAATTAGAGAACCAACCGTTTTACCAATATGCACAACGACGACCTATTCAAACCAGATCTATGAATTAGAGGTGCTTGGTTTCACGTATTCCCCGTGGTGTAACCAAAAAGGTAGGGGTGGGTTGTTGTTTAAAGTGGTGGCAGCAGATTGGTGGTTGGATGTGGGGGTGGATGGTGGTGAGTTAGGATGAGTGAGTAAGGCCCCGTTCCCGGGCACCACACAGTTGGTCATTCACAGCAATAATTACATAAAACGTTACATAATACAAATTTAAGCAGCGGAATTAATTTAACAAAAGCCATTCATTTCATTATAAACACTGTTGTTAAGCAATACACCATAGTTTAATCATGTTACAAAATAATAGTTTAACTTCATTACAAAACAACAGTATTATCATGTATGAATGGATGTCAGTCATGCCCCACCGAGTAGCTTCACCCGCGTGCCATCCTCAGCAACATTTTACCTGCCAACTAAAAAATGCATAAAAGTCAGCGTTGCTGAGTGAGTCCTAGTGTTATACTAAAACATACTTTACTTTCGTTAAGAATCGTTCTTTACTTTTGCGTGCGATCACACATCATATGTACACATAGGTGATATCATTATTATATTCATCATTCGTTCATTTCGTACTTTTATCATTATCTTTCCGAGTCTTTTGCGATAACAGAGTCGCTCACCTCATTAGCAATCTCAAGGATTGAACGTCATCCGAGTCTTTTGCGACACAGAGTCGCTCACCCCCTTAGCAATCTCAAGGATTGCACGTCATCTGAGTCTTTTGCGACACAGAGTTGCTCACCTCATTGTCAATCTCAAAGATTGACCATGTGTGCATCCTTCAGGGTAGCTAACCCGCATCACAGTTGAGCTAACGACAACAAGGTCGTGCACCTCTTTACATCTGCCTGCAAGACTTTCGTTCATTCATTACGTTCCATTTTTCTTTATCATTAATCTTTCACTTTATTAATGATAATATTTTCTGTCTCGATCATGAACATACCACGTAAAGTCATACAATAATATTATTAATAACATTAATAATAGTATTAACAAAAATGATAATAATAATAATAATAAGGAATCATAAAAGCAGTCATGATTATGCTTGGAATTAAACATTTATTAACCCTAGTCAAACATCATTCAACCCTAATTGCACAGACTCCCACAAAATTCCTGAAAATAAATTCCAAGTGTTGGGCGTATGGGTCTTGTTCGGTCGCATGGGCCCTGTTCAGACATTTTGCCCTGCACTTGGTCATCCTGAACAAATCTCCTAGACGGTTGGGCACTATTCAGACGCATGGGCATCTAGGTGGTTGGGCACTGTTCGGACGTCTAGGCCTACACTTTTCCATTTTTCACTTAGACGCATGGGCGTGTTTAGGCGCATGGGCCCTATTCAGACGCATGGGCCCTGTTCGGGCAGTTGGGCACTCTGGGCGGTTGGGAACACTTAGAAAATCAAGCCTGTTGGACGCATGGTCCACTGTCTAGACGGTTGGGCAACATAATTCCACTTAAACAACGTAAACAGTCCCAAATCTAGACCTAACATGTTTTAAGCGTATTATTATCATCCTAAGCATCATAACATATTCATACATATATATGCCCCCAAATTTACATCCACCGTATACCCATTCACACACACACATACGGGTAAAAACCCATTTTAATAAAAACACGTTTGCATGCATTTTCCAGCCCCAAAGTTTGTTAAAAACATGTTAAAAAGGGGGATTCTAGAACTCACCTTTGCTGCTTTTGAGCTTATACCTTTCTCTTGAGCTTTTCAGACGGTTCTAACACCTAAAACACACACACATATACAACCCGAGCACACAGTCACATTTATAGGCACATAACTGAGTATAGAATCGTCTAAAGCATCATAAATTCGAGATTTCTTACCAAAAACTTCGAATTTCTTGCTTCTTCTAAAATTCCCGAGAGTTTTCTGCTCTCTTTCTCTCTCTAGAATCAAAATAGAAATGGTGTGCAGGCAAGAGTGGGCGGCCATGCCCACTTTTGTACCAACTTTTTGATATTTTGCCTTTTTGCCACTTTTAGCCCCTCTACTTGGGTTAACTTATATTTTTTCTTTTCCTTTGCTTTTATTCTTTCTTTATACCTTTAAAAATAACCGGGTGTTACAGTGATGAAGATGAAGAAGATGATGGAGGGGAGTGGTGTGTTGAGGGTAGAGGCGACGGTGGTGGTGGATTGAGGGTAGAGGCGGGGTGGTGGTGGTGGGTGTAACATACGCTACAGTTTGAAAATATAAACCCGAACCCGTTGGATCCATTATAAAAATCAAACACATCATTTAAACTATTTTATTCATTTTGGTGATTAAAAAACAATAAATGTATTATTTAAGATTTTGTGAATTTTATTATTAAATTTTTATTTAGTTTACCATTTAATCAATTTATAATAATTTTATAATTTATAAATTTATTTTTATAAAGTTTTATAAAATATAATTAGATTAATTATTAAATTAGGGTTTTAATAAGTCGGGGGGTGATATGTTGTTTTTAAAACTTGAATTAAATGCCTGTAACATAAAATGACAACTATTAAACCGTATGGACCAAATTGTAATATCTTTAAAACACCCAACCCCCCCCCCCCCGCCGCAACTCCGGCCACTGTCCGGCGAGTCTCTGGCGACTCCCTGACATCCAAAACACGTTATTTCAAAGCAAACAACCCGTACCACGACCCTCATGAGTCTGTCTCGAACCTGTACATTCAATTAGTTCGTATTCAACACCTATTTCAGTATAAACACTCAAAACCGAAGTCCATTCAACAGTTCAATCTGTTGAAGCTTAATTCTTAAACGAATTACTTAAATCATTTGACTTGAAACCTCCCTATAATCATTTCAAATTTAAAACTACGCGTATTGAGATCAAAACCCTGTAATTACATTCGAATCAAAACCAAAACGCCCGAATCATAGCCTTAACTCGATCAATAAGAAACATGTGTAATTGAGCCTATATAATAGAGGGCAAATACCATAATAAGTTCTTAAAATCAATCTGAGCACACAATTTCATTTGGAACAGACACCCACATTGTATCTGAATCTACCTCTCATCCTGATCTATTCATCATCTCATTTTCATCAATTCAAACAAAATCAGGTGAGTGATGCACACTAACACACTCGTTTTCACATGGGGAATCAAAGCCCCATGATCGATTTCATTAACAACATCAGATCGATGTTCAAATCGAACTAAGGTTCATATGGATTTGAGGGAGTTAATAAATTATTGTTTTTATAAGTTTTAAAGAAGTATTTAATCAGATTTGTGCGTTATCCCAACCGGTTAACACTCTACTCTCATACACCAGAGGTCTCAGGTTCTAACCCGCCCTCCAACATGTTTTTTTAAGTCAACTTTATGTATTTTAAATTTTAGAAAATATATTAATATATTATTAAATTAATATAAAAATTATTTTCTGAACTAAAACATTATGAATTGGTGTTTTTTGAAAAGGTTTAATTATCTTTTTAAAGAATAAGAATGTCATAAAATTATTATCAAATTTACCTATAAGTCTTATCATGGTATAAAAATTATTTTGTTAATCATACTATTCTAGAAATCTTTATTTAATTTTATAAAATTCTACATCATATAATTTTCCTATTTTTCTTTATTTTTTCAAGGGTTTAACAATATAAAACCATTATAAATATTATTTACAAGTTTTTTTTATCCAACCTAGGTTATTTTAAATTATTTTGCAAATCATTTAAATAATTCAATTAATTACTTTTGACCAAGTTTAAATAACTTATTATTAAATTAATTATTTTATTTTTCATACTTTAATAGGAAATCATTATTTAATTAATTATTATAAATTAAATATTTAAGTAAAATTTAATTTCACAAATGGATCATTATCATTTTCAATCCTAATTAATTAATAATTTAATTTTATTTTATTTATTCAAGTTATTACATTATTTTATTTAAACCATTTTTGTTCAACCCAAATCCTAAAATTAAACCCTAATTCAAATCTAGTCCTTTAAACATATCATTATCAGTGACATGTGGCAAGTGTAAAAGAACAGGCCACAATAGCAGGACTTGTAGAGGACAAAGCTAGTTTTGTAGTCTTTTGGTTTAATGAATTGTCTACGGTTTTTGTAATGAACAAACTTATGGTGTATTTTGATAACTGTCCTTTGGTGTCTGTTTTATATGTATGTTGATAGACTTTGTTGGATCAATGGTCGTTATGCAATATAATGGTTTATGTTTGGTTAAATGCTTTTGGTGGTGTCTGTTCATTTATTGGTTGTATGGTACATTAGTCTGTTGGTTAAATGCATTTGGTGTCTGCTTTATATGTCTGTTCATTTTTTGGTTTATGTCTGTTCATTATGCATTTGTTGGTTTATGTCTGTTCATTTATATGTCTGTGCATTTGTTTGATCATCATTGATATTCTTATAACCATAGTCATTATGCATTTGTTGGTTTATGTCTGTTCATTATGCATTTGTCTGTTCATTATGCATTTATCAAACATAAAAGAGGAAACAATATAAGATTCAAAACATTGCTTGCATTTCCCATAACCATAGTCAAACAGTACATTAGTCCTAATATTTTACATTTGCTTAGAACATTTGCCTAATACAAAATCAGTTGAAAGCAACATCAGCTTAGTACATTTTCATAGCAGCTAACAACACAATGATCCCAATCCAGCTCATAAACAAACACTTCTTCCATTTCCTTGATTCAGCTTGACTAAGTTTAAGATCTTCTTCAAGTTCATTTTTTGCCTTCAACAGACTTGGAATAATCACTACTGATCTTTCACACATCTGCGGATCAAACCATCCAATGAAACGACAATTTGATCCCTGCATTACAACTGAACTTTTTAGAGAAATGGGGACGAAGAATAACTAAGAAATGATCCCTGTATTACAACTGTAAGTAAAAGATGAAGGAGACTTACCTTTACAGGACATCCATAGAACCGACGACCAGGATTTCTAGGGGTCCACGAGGTTCTTAGAACAGCTTGCTTGCCACACCAACAATACACCATAATCGTGCAATTTCAAGAACCCTAGTTTTAGTAGAGAAGAAGATGGGGTAGGGGTATTTATTTTGATCGTCTGCAACGTTTATAGGTTTAAAAGGATGAAATTGCCCCTCACGTGAGAGGGGCGTGACTGGGCTTAACAGAAGCTTTAAACGGACGTTAGTACAAAGGGTATTAAGTGAAAGAAAGTTTAATAAAAAGGATAGCCAGTGTAATTTAGAAAGTTAAAGGACAAGATCCATAATTTTCAACATAGTTAAAGGACAATTTCTGTAATTTAGTCTTATCCTAATCACAAGATACCTTAGGTTAAAATCGTGAGAATACCAATGGTGTTTAATCTAGATTATTCATATCCGAAACAACACATCCAATTATCAAAGTGAGTATTCATAGCTATTTTTATGTGTTTATATTTTGAGAAAATCATGTGATTCAATATTCGATCGTTGATATTCATCGTTATGTTATTTCAAAATTCAATTCAAAACTTGCTATGTTATTACTTGTAATTATGTGTTCATAGTTAGATAAACTTGACGAGAACACACTTATTAATTCATGAAACCAAGGTAACAATGATAGATCTATTGGTTTGACAAACCAATCCCATTTGTTTAGTCGCGTGGTGATTGAAACTGGAATAATTCATTCTATAAGGTTTCATCTGCAGACCGAATCAATTCAGTGATTAGGTTTGATTGTGTTGGTTTATCATTTATGTTATATTATTGCATTATAAGTCTTGATATTAACATGTGAATTGAATTGTTTTCGATCTATTTAATCAATCTATATATGTATTCAAACTTGTGTTTACTCACCGGCTAATTCGTTAGTTGAGTCGTTATTTTTTCACATGATTTCGGAAATGCAGATTAGTGGACTCCTATATGCTCATTTAGGACTTGGACGTAGACAAAATTATAGATAAATTTTATTATGTTATTATTTGGTTGTAATGTATTGATTGATTAGTATTATTTAATAAAAATGACATTTAATATTATTTCAACTTATTTAATTCTATATGCTATGAACAATCGATTCACATTCGTCCGCCCGATGATTCCATCGTCGATCATGGTATGATAGTGGGTTGAGGGTAGAGGCGGTGATGGTTGTTGGGTTGAGGTTAAAGTCGGCTTATGGAGAAAAAGATAAAAAAAAGAATGGGTATTTTGATATTTTTAAAAAACTAACAGAAAAACTTAATATTTGTTTATGTTAGAGACCGTCATTATACACTCTTTGCATAGTTTAGACTCGTATATATAATTTATTAAAAATATAAACTAAAGTTGCAATAGTCCCATAATATTAAAATTACAATTTACACAAGAGTAACGACTCCACGCTCCTGAAAGTGCGTGGATCCGGCGTCCCCCCCTTCTCTCGTTTGTCAAAGCGAATATCCTCTTCGACGTGTTTCTATCCTCCATCTTTCCGTTTATGATCAACTCAACCCTAATCCGATCTTCGTCTCTTCAATCTCTTTCACAAAGATCCCATCAATTTAGAGGTAAGATCTGTGTTTGCATCTTTCGATTTTTTTAAATTTGTTCTGGGTTATCATTAGTTCGATTCCTTTCTGTAGGTCATCATTATTAAAAAAAACCGTGCTCGAATCTTAGATTTAGGCTAGTTAGATTTCAAAGATACGCAATTTGCAGTTTTTTAGTTTGAAAAAACGTAAATTATGTTGCTTTATTATTCGTGTTTGAGGTAATCGTTGTATTTTATTCATGTCCTTTTGTTTTTTCGCTTGATGATTTGGGGGTGGGTTGTTTGATCTTGAGTGGATCTTGTTGGTTTTTTTTGTAGAATTTAGGTTTGATGATTTCACTTGATGGGGCTAAATTGAATTTACTTGAGATGGGGTTTGATTCGCTAATTGCTGTATTTGCAAGTTTTGTGCTTTTACATGATGGTTGATGTAGGTTAATTGAAGTTATGCATGGTCACTTTAGTCTTTAGATGAGACTTTTGATCATTTTCTCCAGGAGATCAACTGAATTTTGAAGTTTTGTTGGGAAGTAATTTAAGGTGAGCTATGACTTATGTTTCGGGCTGTGTGCTGTTGCTTATGGTAGTAAGGAATGCTGATAATTACATCTTATGAATGATTTTTCTCGTTTAGAAAACTGAGGCCTTAGATTTCTTTCCTTCTAAGAGCTAAGCTTTGAATTCAGTGTGGTGGTTTAGTTTCTTGATTGGCAGTAATTGATGTATATGGTTATGAGAAAAGCTTGTAGGTCAGTCAGTTGGAGTGTGGGATAACACTTTACCCTAGACCCTTGATCTTGTTGTAATATATAATGCAAAACCACCCCCTTCTTAATATTTTATGGTTCACTCTTTTATAATAAGTTTTCTTTTAAGAATCATAATTTTATTAGGGTCCCAATTTTGCTGCTTTGGCCCTTGTTTCAGCAAGACAAGGGACATTTATCTGTTTCTTGCTGTTGACCACTGAACTTATGGGGCATTTTAGATGTCCATATTAAAAGTTATCATATGATATTGTAAAACTAATTGATCAGATGATTCAGATCAGAAGTCATCTGTTTTAAAATGGGCTATAGGATATAGTGTCTGATGTGCTTTTGCTGTTTGAGTTTGTAGTAATAAAATAATATGTTTGCTTGGTTGAGTAATTCTTATTATTTAAAATAATTGATCTCTAATAGCATTTCGTTTTGAAACTATACACATCACATGCTAATACACGGCCAAGTAATGTAATTCATTTTGGATGTTCCGTATTCAACTTCCTTTCATCTATTTGGCAGATTTGACAAATAAATATAACTCTCTTTTTAATTAACTTATATCAAGGTTTAAAGCTTGTTAAAAGTATTTTCTGTTCTCATCACTCATGGAATATGAACTTGGTTCTGGCAGCATATTAGTTCCATGTCCTTTGCTGTCTTTCTTAGCAAAATAATTATGCATGTGTACATACATGGTTATGTATTTACATCTTCTAATAACTTCTGAATTTGAGCTGGCTTTTAATATATAAATTTAATTTTGGTTATGTGCTTGTGTATGTGTATGAATGTTATTAGGTGATGTTTGGATGTGCATTTTAAAGGAAATATGTGATTTTTGTTTCTCAGAACCAGGTAATTAGATATAGTAAAACGTTTTGTAGGAGATAGTGTTTGGATGTGCTTTTTGCTTTTTGAAGTTGTAATAATCTGTTAGTGAGCTGTTTGAAACTTTGACAAATTATTATTGTTCAAAAACTAATTTGTGAAATTGGACAATGTGAAATAAGTAGACACCTTTTGTAGGATGGAGTAAAAGTTAGATTATTAATTGTACTAACATATTATATACTCATATTTTGGACATTAATCAGTGATAAATGTAATAAAATTGGATAGAAGCATTTGTGGGTCTGCCCAACCCATCTTAAACCTGTTTTGACGTGCACTATGTGATCATGGTTTGACTTATTCAACACATGTAACGTGTTCGTTTTGACACTTCTAGTATTCACAAATCTAATCTCATGAAAACTTGCACTATTTGAAGTCATATAATCCATCTGTTCTTGTCAGGCTTATTATCAAAATGGCAAAAGGTATCAGGGGAAGACGTAGAATTGCTTCACAACACTTCAGAACAAACCCGTACCCAATGCTCACCTGTGGACCTAAAAACTTGAGTGAAAAAAAATCAACTGTCAAGCCCTTAAAAGATTGGGAAGACATTACCTGTTCCGTATGCATGGAATATCCTCACAATGCTGTTCTTCTTCTATGTTCCTCTCATGATAAAGGCTGTCGCCCATATATGTGCGGGACCAGCTCTCGTTACTCCAATTGCCTCGACCAATACAAAAACGCCTACACAAGAGTAGCATCACCACATCATTCACAAACTCTTCAAACAAACAGTAGCCATGACTTTGACCAGATTTCAGGTTGGCCTGTTGAGAAATGCGGAGAACTGACCCAACTCGCGTGCCCACTTTGCAGAGGTCAAGTCAAAGGGTGGACCGTGGTGGAGTCAGTCCGAGAATATTTCAACACAAAGAAAAGAAGTTGCATGCATGACAAGTGTTCTTTTGTCGGAGTATACAAAGAGTTGAAGAAACATGTGAGATCAGAGCATCTATCTGTCAACCCTCGTGAAGTGGACCCGGATCAAGAACAGAAATGGAGACGCCTTGAACGGGATCGAGAGCGTGATGATGTCATCAGCACCATCACATCCTCCATGCCCGGTTCAGTGGTCTTCGGTGACTATGTCATTGAAGGGAACCCCTACGTCCATCCTGACAACGAAGCAGGTTTTGACACAGATTTAGAAACAGGCATCAACAGTAACTTAGTCAACATGCTTTTATTGCTTCACGCATTCGGTCCAGGTGGAAACACAGGCGGGTTTGGAGGGATTAGAAGGCGTGATCATGGTGGCAATGGTGGTGATGAGAATAACAATGATGAATATATTGATGATGGTGGTGATAATAACAACGGGATGTCATTGGTTAACCGTTTGCGCCGCCAGGGTAGGGTTTTGTTTGGAAGATCGGGAAGGCGGAGGCGGCATAGGGTGGTCAACAGAGGTCAAACATAGTTGTAGAAAAAGAAAGTGAATGTAAAGAAGGGAATCAGGAAGATGTTAGATTGTAGTTGGTTTTAGGAGGGATAAAAAGGAGAAGTGGGTTATATGCTTCCCTGTCATCTGTCAACAATTGTATGCACATTTGTCTCTTAGGAGGAAGCTCCAACTTGAAGCTTTGACAGAAGAATGCAGTTTTTATTTTACTTGTTTTAACTTTCAGTAGTTGACCACACAGGTTGGTGTTGACTAATTTCTGTTTGTACTTTACTGATTCCCTGAACCTGTTTATGTTCCTTCAATTGATGAATCAGAAAACATTCATTTGTTTTAGTTTCAGATTAATGATTGTGGATCCTATGATCCTATCTTGTTTCTTTGATGCATTACTGAATTCGATCATTTGATCGTGTCGACAGGTGCTATGTGTTGTTTTTAGTTGCGGACCCATAAATGGTGTCGGATCATTTGATCGTGTCGACAAGTGCTATGTGTTGTTTTTAGTTGCGGACCCATAAATGGTGTCGGAAATTTTCAGTGTTCGGATATTCTATCATAAGATTTTGTATTTTTTGGTTTGGATCGGTTCGGGAGATAATGACACCAATTCAATTATGCATGACAAAAATATGTGATTACAAAATACATAATATCTTTCAATTCTTCTATATGGATATTTATTCATTGAAAAACGGTATCTTACGTATTCTAGACTAACTTTCCTAAGCAATCAGATGGGAGAAAAATAACTGTTGAAAGTTATTCGAAAACGTATACGGACAAAGTATAAATGTAGAGAAAAAATATCAAAAAAGAGCAAAAACTTTGTTTTTAAAGGGATAAATTGATCTAGGTGTGAGAACAGATCTTGTAGTCTACACTTCTAGTCTGTAGATGTAGGTTAGGTCATCGAAGAAATTATAAGATTATATTCAAATTTGAAATTCCTAACATGCTTTTTTAAGCAGCTTAAGTTATTTTAGGAGTAAATTACTATTTTAGCCTCCGTGATTTTGATTGTTTAACCCTTTTAGTTTAAAAATAATTTTTTTGTCATATTAGACCCTAATGTATCTTATAACGGTTTTGGCTTCTAATACTAACCCTGTTAATTTATTCTGTTAAGTATAAGAGTATTTTGAATCATTTACACATCAGGGCCTATTTATGTGAATTATGAAGTTCTTTTAATAATTAGTGAATTACTTAAATTACCAAAAGCAACCTTGTAATTTCCCTTCTCTTCTAAATGAGTCTGTTTGTGTGTATACTAGAAAAAATATTATTATTTTTAAGTTTTTAAACTGTTTATGCTATTTTGGTTTTTAATTATATATTTAAAAAGTATAAAATTTCAAACATGGTTTTTATGAATAAATACAACTTTCTTAAATTGTTTTTTATAAACGTTTTTTTTAATTAATCGCTTTTCAAAACAAAAATTTCAATCTTTCAACCAAAATCATTCGCTTTTCAAAAAAAGTTTAAAATCTTTCAACCGTTGCAATATCTTTTGTTACATTATACAATACAGGTTAGAAATATTTATTGTTATTTTGGTTTCTTTCTTTATTATTATTTGTTAAAACATGTTTTATACATATATATAAATATATACTTCTTTTATAAGATTTTGTTTTTATATACTTTTTCAAAGTCATTCCTTAGAAATCTTTCATTTAATTATATAGTACAAGTTATAAAATTTTAAAATCTTTGATCTTTTATAAAATCTTTCATTTAATTATACAATATAAGTTAGAAATTTTAAAAAAATTAACTTGATAAAATTTTAGCAATTTAAACAAGTAAAACATAGTCGTTGCAACAAATAACCATAGACATATAGTTGTTGAAAATATATACAATAGTATTATACGTATATTGATTAAAAAATATAAGTTCGAAAAATAAACGATTTTAAAAATCCAAGGATAAAAAAGTCAAACAATTCTAAGCAAACGAATGATGTTCAAAACGAATATATTTAGAAAAACATTCATAAAAAAGAAAGTTAAAAAAAGAGGTTAGGAAATGAACAATTCTAAAAAAGAACTATTTTAGACAAACTTTTATAAGATGGATAAATTTTGAACAAATAAACGGCTTTAATAAACAAACGATGTAAAGAAATGAAAGATTTTTAACACGAATGATTTAAGAAAAAGTTTGAAAAAAAAATTAAAAAGATGTTTATGAAAAACAAAAGCTTTAAAAAGAGACTTATTTTTTATATTAAAGACATTTTTTATTAAATACTAATTATAAAAGTAAATAAAAAAACCAAAATATCAATAAACAGTTTAAAAAATAAAATATAAATATATTTTTGAGTAAATTACAAATTTTATCCTTTAAATATGCTCAAAATTACGGATCTTTTCCTTAAACTTTAATAATTACACTGAGTATTTTTTATTTGAAAATTTATAGCGCTTTTTGTTCCTTTTTACTAACAGTGGTTAACTTTTTATGTTACATTTTCGTAAATGCTCATTTTGCCCCTGACCCTCAAAAGGACAAAATATGTAATTTTTATGAATATTTTATTTTCTTTCTTTGTGTGCTTATTTTATTAACTTTATTTTTTATTATTTCTTTATTTTAACCACTTTTTATCTTAAGTATTATTAACTAGTTATTTTTAATTATCCATATATGAGTTATGATTAGTTTTATTTATATTAAAATATATAATAAATTATTATTTTATTTTAAAAAATTCATCAGATGGCTAATATTTATTTTATAATAAAATTATATTTATAAAAATCCATTTTCAATTTCTGTAAAAGAATCAAACAGATCGCGAAAGAACTCAGGCCTTAAGTATGCTAATAAAAAATTAAAAAATATATTGTGATGTGTTAAAATATTATTGGCCCAATCAATTTTAGAAAAATTGAAAATAGGGTGGCAACATGGATCAGTGGGTTGTTCTACACGTCGGGTCGTGACTTCAGTTTTACTTTTAACAATTATCTCTTTCTTTCTTTATAAAATAGTGACCAACCCATCTAAAAGTTCATCGTAATGACAAGTCCAAACAACTACTCTGAAGTTTTAATTAAACAAAAATACGAATGTTATGTAATTAAACGCACTATTTTTTGGGTTTTCTAAACGGTTACTAAGGGGTTTTAATTATTATAAATCAAACATAAACCACTAAAATTAAAACGGAAGCGAACTTTACAATAAGAACAATTAAAGACTTCATATATTAAGCAAAGCCTAATCATATATAAGGCCTAACATAGAATAATTATAACTAAGTAAAATAAAACGTTGTGGCTCAATTTCATATGATATTCGATAGGTTTATATAACAAACTGTTTGATATAGTTGAAATTTTTATACCAAAAAGGTTAAAAAACGACGGTGTAAGAAACTGATTACTAGTTTATTTTTATCTAATGTGAAATCACTAAAGTAAATAAATGAAAACATTAGATAATTTAATAATCTATAAATAAAATTTGAATTTAGTAAAATATTTAAATAAATTAAGTTAATATTTAAGATAAGTTTATAAAACAAAAATGTTTATAAGAGAGAAAGAAAGAAAAGTTAAGTAAAGTAAATAAAAAGATAAAGAAAAAAATATATGTTAGTAAAAAACTATTAGGTGTTCTTTAAATTTTTCGCGAATCGGTGTTATTTAAACCCATGTATGTTTTAGTTTATGTTTTAATCAATTATATTTCATTAATTTCTGTAAATTATATTTTTAGCTTATGTGATTTTTATTTTTAGAAAAACTATTAGTTGTTTTTTTTAATTTTATTTGTTCTAGCAGAAAAGTACTTAACTAAATTTAACAAATAACAAAATTATAATATATTAAAATCAATAGACGAAGTTATTTTTCTACAATTAAAATTAATTTATTAATTATATTTAAGACAAGTTTTAAAATAAAATTGGTGAGAAAAAAAAAAAGAAAAAGAAAAGTAAGTAAATAAATAAATAAAAGAAAGAAAGAAAATATATGATTAGTATAAGTTACATATTTTATCTTTTAAAAGAGAATGGTAAAAATGTCATTTACCATAAACTTAACAAAAATATTTAACTTCGGTTGGTGAAAAGGACGAAAAGTGTGATAATTTTTCAAATAAAGGATATCTAGTGTAATTATCAAAGTTTAAGTATAAGATCTGTAATTTTAGTAATACTTAAAGGACAATGTTTGTAAGTTACTCTATATTTTTTTTAATATACAAACAAAAAACTCATTTAGAAGAGAAGGAAAATTAGGGGTTGTGTTTTGGTAATTTGAGTAATTACATAATACCCACTAATTATTAAAAGAAGTTTGTAATTCACATAAATAGCCCATGAGGTGTAAACGGTTTAAAATACTCTTATACTTAATGGAATAAATTAACAGAGTTAGTTTTAGGGGTCAAAACCGTTATAAAATACAAACTCAAGGTCTGATACGTCAAAGGATTTCTTTTGAATTAAAAGGGCTAAACGGCCTAAATCACAGGGGCCGAAATAGTAATTTACTCTTATTTTAAACCAATTACACTTTCTAAATAGCTCTAATTTATAATGTTAGTTTTAATTATTAAAACTAACATTATAAATTAGAGCCATTTATAAAGTGCAATTGGTTTAAAATAAGAGTAAATTACTATTTTGGCCCCTGTGATTTAGGCCGTTTAGCCCTTTTAGTTCAAAAATGAATCTTTTGACGTATTAGACCTTGTTTCTTAGTGGGATATACTGGGTATGTTTGTTTATTTGTTTAGTTTTAGTTTCAATTATTTATATATAATATTATTTAATGTTATCTATATGTTAAAAAACTTTTAAAACAACTCTCACACTCATATACTCCTACTGTGAATAATTCAAGATGAATTATCATATCCAAGATTCGAACCCACAAACTTTGGTTAGGATGAGAACATAAGTTACCACCACACCCAACCCTCACTAGGGGTGTTCAAAAATATCCGAATCCGAAACCGAATTCGAAATATCCGAATCCGAAACCGAATTCGAAATATCCGAAAATCCAAAATTCGGATATCCGAAATTTCGAATTCGGATTCGGATAGTGATTTTCAGAATTTTCAGATATTTCAGATATCCAAAATATCCAAAACATCCAAAATATTTTTATAAAAAATTAAAAATATTAAATATTAATTAAATATTTCGGATATTTTTAGATATTTCAGACATTTTAATAAAAAACTTTGGATATCCGATAAAAACTTCAATAAAAATTATTACATTTTTATAAAATTTATTAAATAATACAATTTTTTTTGAATTCGAATATCCGAACGGATATCCGAATCCGAATCCGAAATTTAGGATATCCGAAATTTCGGATATCCGAAATTCGGATATCCGAAATTTCGGATTCGGATTTGGATAGTGAAGTCCACTATTCGAAAATTTCGGATATCCGAAATTGAACACCCCTACTCACACCTACATCAATTTATCCCTTTAAAAACAAAGTTTTTGCTCTTATTTGATATTTTTTTCTCTACATTTATACCTTGTCCGTATACATTTTCGAATAACTTTCAACAGTTATTTTTTTCTTTTTTATATTATTACAGGGGTCAGTGTTAAATATTTCTTGGATATTGCTCGAGATACGATTACATATATATTAAAGGAAAAATTGTCATATATATCGGGTGACCCCAACCCAAAGGTGGGTCTGCCCCTAGCTGTTTTATAAACGGAATAGTGATCCTGACTCCAAATCAGTATGAAGCCACCATGCTCTCTTGGCACTCACTACACCTTAGTCGTTAGGACCCTTAAAAGATAACTAGATATGTACGAGTAACCAGAAACCTACATATCCAGTGCATTGAACATGCGTCTCGTCAAATAATGCTAGCAAGCAATGTCATATGCTACTAATACCTCATTTCTCATTGATGGTTTACTCATTTTTGTAGAGAAATTTTATTCCCGTGGGGAGAATGTCAATATTATTATGAATTATTACTATAGTAAGTGGATGAACTCTTTATCAAACTTGTAGATAAGTTTACTATGCTACTTATATACCAAAATAGTTTACCTTGTCTACCAAAATGATTGATCTTGGTAGTATAAATACCACCTCAATGTAGAGGAGAAGATGCACCTTTTGTATACACTTTTATAAGTTATACATTTTTTTTTCTTGCTCTTGCAATTCTCTTTAAAGTTTTTAAGGTTATAACACTAATCTCATTATAATTATTGTGGTATTATAACACGTTATCAGCACGAGAGCTTTTTAAACTCTAATCAAGAAGATCAAGAAAGTACAAAGTCATCCATAATCAAGGTAAGGACTTCATTAAGTAATAATATATAATATCTTATATTGAGAAGATAACTAAGATAAATAAAATAAGCATAAAGGAGATCTTATTATGGACGTCTTCATAACCATGAGACTACTAACAAACTAACTTTTATTTATGCATCTAACTTTTGATTATGCAACTAACATTTTATTTTATGTCAACTAACTTTTACGTATGCATCTAACCTATTATTTATGTATCTAACTTTTACTTATGCAACTAACATTTACTTATGCATCTAACTTTTACTTAATCTTTAGTTATACAACTAACATTTCTTTTTATGTCAACTAACATTTGATTATGTTTATTAATATTTATTCATACTAAAGTCTTATTCTAACTTGTCATTCTTATTCTTTTTTTGTTTTTATAAACTAAATTCATGTTTTTATAACATAATTATATTTATCTATTTATTTAAAATTATCATCCATATATACACACACGAAGATTATATAGCCGTTATAAACAGTTATATAGCCATTGTATATAGTCGTAACAAACGGTTATAGTTTAAACTATAAATTGACCACCATCAATATATTTTCAATAAACAGATTATCTCTTTTCTCAAGTTTATCTAAGGCAATCTTTCAAAGATGATACACCCGGTTTTAGTATTGCCAACCAGAATGCTTATTTTAATTCTTATCCCCATTGCTGAACTTCCACCCAAAGAATTTAAACTTTTCTTATTTCTGTATTTGTTTATAGCTCTACCGCTCTATTGTAGCGCAATATTTATTGATATATATGGATTCTAATAATTATCTTACTATTTCCTTAATTCTTGTTTAGAAAATAAAATGTCAAACATTGCAAAAATTAAATTTTAAGCTCTTAATATCAATGGAGAAAGCTATAATGCCGTGGACGACCCATGTAAAAAGACATCAAAATCCATGGGTGTCTTAGAAACCATACAAGAGGGGAATGCTTGCTCTGAACAAGACAAAGTGAAAGCTGACGTCTTTTTGTATAAACATATTGATGAAATGCTACAATTTGAATATTCAAATTGTGAAGATCCGTATGTTCTATGGAAAGATTTACAAATCAGATTTGATCACTAAAAGAACATTTTATTTCCCACTGCTAGAGATGAATGGAACAATCTCAGGTTCCAAGATTTTAAAAAGGTAAACAAGTACACATCTGCTTTGTTCAGAATCTGCTTGACTCTCAGATTTTGTGGGCAAAAGGTACCGAGGAAGATATGTTGAAGAAAACTTTCTCCACATTTCATGCATCAAATATAAACTTACAACAACAATACAGGTTGTAAAAAAATTTAAAAGATATTCTGATTTGAATTCATTTCTCTTCGTAGCAGAAAAAGATAATAAGCTTTTGATGAAAAATCATCAAGCTCGCCCCACGGGATCGTTAGCAATTTCAGAAATAAATGTTGCAACTAAAAACTCAGGAAAAAAGTGGGGACGAGGTCATAGTCGTGGTTCTTTTGATAAAAGTTACCTTAATAATCGCAACCATTCTTTTAAGGGTAATAATAATTACCGAGGTAACTTTTATAGCCGTGGACGTGGTCGCGGCCATGGATATGGCCGTAGTAGAAATAAAAAAACAGTCAATTACAACGCCCCACAAAATAACAATTCCAACCAATACAAAGGGAATGAAGCTGGTAGGTCTGAAAACAATGACACTTTCTGTTTTAGATATGGTAGCACAAATTATTGGTCGAAAGCTTGTCACAAAGCTCCATATTTGTGTGAACTATACCAAGCATCTCTTAAAAGAAAGAGAAGGAAGTGAACCATGTTGATAACTTTGATGTTCTCAACGTTAAGTTGAATACTGCAGACTTTGATATAGACCTCTGAAACACATGTTGCTTGACCGCAATAGTTATATGCAATAATTAAGTGTTTTTCTATCTTTAATTATGTACTTTTCTTCATGTACTATTTTTCTTTGATTAAATAAAGTCCTTGTTAAAATATAACAATATCATCATTATTCACTTATTATTTTTTTTTATAATTTCAAGATTAAAATGAACATCACTGGAGTGCAAGATCAAACAAAAAAAGCAGATATATGTATAGCGGATAGTGAAGCCACACACACTATATTTAGATCTAAGAAATATTTTTATGAACTTAAATCAACAAAAGGAATCGTTAATACAATATCAGGCCCTACAGACCTGATAGAAGGAGTGGGAAAAACTAATTTAGCATTACCAAATGGTACAAAGCTTATAATAGAAAATGCTTTATTTTCTCCAAAATCAACAAGGAATTGGTTGAGTTTCAAAAACATATATCATAACGGATATGATACTCAGTCAATGATTGTTGATAATGAAAAATATTTGCATATCATATGCAAAGATCAAATATTAGAAAAACTATCAATGCTACAGTCTGGTTTACAATATACACATATTAATGTGCCTCAGGCATATATGGCAGGAAAAAAAATTATGATCCTGAAACACTTAACCTATGGCATGACAGATTAGGCCATCCAAGATCTACAATGATGAAAATAATAATTGAAAAGACTCATGGGCATCAATTGAAATATCAAAAGATCACACAATCGAATAAAATTCCTTTGTGTATATTTTGTTCTCTTGGAAAATTAATTACAAGGCCTTCGCTTTAAAAATTAAAAAGAAATCACCTCTATTTCTTGAAAAAATTCAAGGAGATATATGTGGGTCAATTTATCCACCATGTGGACCATTTAGATACTTTATGGTTTTGATAGACACATCAACTAGATGGTCTCATGTCTCTTTGTTATTACCTTGTAATGTAGCATTTCAAAATTTCTTGCATAAATTATCAAATTACGAGTACATTTTCCTAATTATACTATTAAAAGGGTGAGACTTGATAATGCTGGTTAATTAATATCACATGCTTTTAATGGTTATTGCATGTCTGTGGGAATTATTATTGAACACCCTGTTGCTCATGTACACACACAAAATGGCTTAGCTGAGTCGTTAATCAAACGTCTACAACTAATAGCTAGACCCTTAATAATGATGACACAACTCCTTGTGTCTATTTAGAGTCATGTAATTCTTCATGCTGGATCACTAATTCGTATGAGACAAGTACAAATCTTAAATACTCTCCGTTACAACTTGTTTCTGGTAATAAGCCAAACATTTCACACCTTAGAAATTTTAGGTGTGTTGTATATGTCCCTATTGCACCACTATAACGCATAAAATTGGGTCTTCAAAGAAGGTTGGGAATATATATTGGATATGAATCAGCTTCCATCATAAGATATCTTGAACCGTTAACGGGTGATGTATTTACAGCACGTTTTGCTGATTCACTTTAACGAGTCAGTTTTTTCGACATTAGGGGGAGAAAATAAAAAACAAGAAAATGATGTCTCATGGTATGCTCCTTCATTATTGCATCTTGATCCAGTAACTAAACAACATGAGACAGAGGTTCAAAAGATAATACACCTGCAAGAAATTGCAAATCAATTACCTGATGTATTTAGTTATACAAACAGATTTATAAAATCTCATATACCAGCTGCTAATGCTTCAGCTCGAGTTGAGATTACAAATAAGCAAAGAGAGAACACAATGGCTCATGAATCTTAGAGACGTTTGAAACGGGGAAGACAAATAGGTTCCAAGGATAAAAATCCTCGAAAAAGAAAAACTCATGAAAAGAAAGTTGACCATAAAGTGTGTGATCTTGATGCAACGTTAAATACCAAAAACTCTCATGAGAAGGATTTGGATGAAAATAGAAAAGAAATGTCAATTAACTATGGTCACACATATATTTTATGGAATCGAGATGAAATGGAAAGTATTGATGAAACATTTTCTTATTCCGTAGCAAGTGACATCATGAGTGGAGACGATGATCCAAAACCAAAATCAGTTAGTGATTGTCAAAATAGATATGATTGGGATAAATAGAAAGGAGCTATGCAAGTTGAATTAGATTCACTTAACAAAATAAATGTCTTTGGACCTATCGTTATTACTCCGATGGTCGTAAAGCCTGTAGGGTATAAATGGGTTTTTGTACGAAAACGAAATGAGAAAAATGAAGTTACAAGGTATAAAGCTAGACTTGTAGCTCAAGGTTTTTCACAAAGGCCAGGGATTGATTATGAGGAAACATACTCCCTTGTTATGGATGCAATAACCTTTAGATACTTAATCAGAAGGATGTGGTACTATCGTTTGAGTGATTATTTGACAAATAAAGGTTACAAAAGTAACCTTATTTGTCCATCCGTTTTCATTAAAAAGACAACATCGGGATATGTGATCATAGTTGCGTATGTTGATGATCTAAATATAATTGGGACAAAAAAGGAAATTAATGAAGCAGTTGCTCTTTTAAAGAAAGAATTTGAAATGAAATATCATGGAAAAACCAAATATTGTCTTGGTTTGCAGATTGAGCATATGCATAATGGAATACTTGTACATCGGTCAACTTATACTGAGAAACTTTTAAAGCACTTCAATATGGTTGTTAGATCACTCAATGTTGATAATGATCCATTCCGTCCTTGTGAAGATAATAAAGAGGTTCTTGGTCCAGAGATACCATATCTCAGTGCAATTGGAGCTCTTATGTATGTTACTAACTGTACGAGACCTAACATTTCTTTTGCAGTTAATTTGTTAGCAAGATTTAGTTCAGCTCCTACTAAAAGGCACTGGAATGGGATTAAACACATTTTTTGATATCTTCAAGGTAATATTGATTTAGGCTTGTTTTATCCTAATAGTTCAAAAGAAGGGTTGGTTAAGTTATTTATCTGATCCTCATAAAGCAAAATCTCAAACTGGATACGTATTTAAGAATGAAGGAACTGCAATTTCATGGCGTTCTTAGAAACAAACACTCGTTGCGACATCCTCAAATTATGCTGAAGTAATTGCACTACATGAAGTTTCAAGAGAATATGTATGGTTAAGATCTATGACACAACTTATATCAACTTCTTGTGGATTGGAGAAAGATGAAAATGTAACACCAATCTATGAAGATAATGCAGCTTGTGTCTCACAAATGAAAGAATGGTATATCAAAAGTGACAGAACAAAACATATACCATCAAGATTCTTTTCATACACTTAAGATCTTATTAAAGATAAACAAGTTGAAATGAGACACGTTTAATGTAGCAACAATTCAGCTGAAATTTTTACAAATGCACTTCCTAAAACAACTTTCAGAAAACACGTTTATGATATTGGCATGCGACACGTACACACAATGTGATGATATACAGAAGACAATTTGAGGGAGAGTTATAAACTGCACTCTTTTTTCCTTAGCTAAGGTTTTTTCCCACTGGGTTTTTCTTTAGCATGATTTTTAATGAGATAGTACTTAAACTCTTGAAGTTTGAAAAGTGTCGTCCAAGGGGGGAGTATTATGAATTATTATCATAGCAAGTGGATGCACTTTTTTTCAAACTTGTAGATAAGTTTACTATGCAACTTATCTACCAAAACAGTTTACCTTGTCTAACAAAATGATTGATCTTTGTAGTATAAATAACACCTTAATGTAGAGGAGAAGATGCACCTCTTATATACACTTTCATAAGTTATACATTTCTCTTTTTCTGGCTCTTGCAATTCTTTTTAAAGTTCTTAAGGTTATAACACTAATTTTATTATAATTATTTTGGTATTATAACAAATATAACCTTTCTTAGCTTTATTTTTGCTCTACAAAATGATTTTATTTTTATATAATAAATTGTACTAGATTCATATAATATAATTATAATAACGTTATATTCTCAAGATTGGTATGGCATCGTTTACTATATTCAATAAAAATATTGATAAACAAGTTTAAATCAAAATATAATTATTAATTTAGTAAATTTATAGTTAGTAAATGATGAATACGATCAATATACAATTATATACACACACATAGACAATCCATATGGTTGTAGCATGTTTATTTTTATCTATTTTACTGTATAAATTTTATTTGAATCAACCCAAGTAAAATATAATATGTTTTTATGTAATATTTTTTAAAACTTTTGAACATATCGAAACGACGTGTTTATTTTTTTATACTTTGAAACACATCCGTCAATACATCGTGTTATACGATGTTAAGATGTTCTTGTTTTTTTTTCAAACAAATAGTTTAAAAGAACAAAAGTAACTTATTGCTTATAAATATTTAAGCTGATAACTTAGGTGATGTTTATTTTTTCTGCAGTAAAATATCTGCAATTTACGAACCACATCTTTAGCAAAATGTCTGCAGTCTGCGGACCATCGCCACCGCCACCGCCACCGCCACCGCCACCGCTACCTTCACCGCCACCACGGAGGAAGCAACGGGAGGGCTGCTGCGACGAGAGGGCTGCTGCGACGAGAGGGCTGCTGCGACGGAAGTATTTTTTGATATCATATGTTATATCGAGTGCAATTATCGTTGCAGTATAGTGACAAATTAAACCAGTTATAAGCGAAAAACATCATTGACGGTATTGATATTATCATAACCGGTTTTGGTATTCGCTTCTATGGCTTCGACAAACCAAGACAATAATAATCAAACTCACCCCTGATCTTTATCTTTATATATAATAAAAGAAAAAGGTTTTGCCACTTGTCATCATATTAAACACCCTTTGACACATGTCAAATTCTTAAACAAATATTGTCACTTGTCATCATATTAAACACTCATTTAAACTCCTTAAATTTCTCTTAATTTGTTTCCCCAAAATAAAAAATTTCTAAAGTTTGAATTAATATCATTTTTATTTTATATTCAAATAAATGTTAAAATGGAAACCATTATTTGTATTCCTCATAAATTATTTGGAGAAAATAAAAAACAATTTCGTAATATATGTACAATAATGTTAAACCAAAATTATGGTAAACAGAATCTAAACTTTCAAACAAAATGTTAAGAGATTAGTTTTTCATAATTTAATTTTATATACAATCACAATACAACTTAAGTTGACATGTTTCTTCATATTTGCAGCTAAGTTTGTTATAACATTTAATCAATTTTATGTTTTAATAATTATTGACTTTTAAGTTATATGTTGTCACATGGCACACTCTCAAGAAGTTATTGCCACGTGCCGTTCATATAGCGAAAAGTTATTTTAATAAAAATTTTGCATCCCTTAAATTTCGCATCCTTATATATCATTCTTATATATTATTCTTATATATTAGAAGATTATTAATATTAGTTCTTAATTTCTAATTATAAATATTTATTATTTTAGTTTTTTCAATCCGTGTAATACACGGGACGTTAGGATAATAGGACCATATAAAAAGGGTAAACTCTCGCGTAGCACGTGTGGGAAAACTAGTTAATAATCGTACTCCAACCTAGAGGTGCACAAACCGGTTTTTTTTTGAACCCGGGTCGGGTTGGACCCGGTTCGGGTTTGGTCAACCTTTTCAAGACCGGTTTTTGACCAAGAACCGGTTCGAGTCGGAACCGGTTTTCAACCCCATCAAACCCAACCCGGTTGGAACCGGTTCGGGTTGGAACCGAACCGGGTCGGGTCCAAGAACCGGTTTGGAAAACCCGGTTTTTTTTTACCTACTATTTAAATTATATACAAATTAATTACAAATTTTGATTAATTAAAAATTATTAGAGTAGATTAATTATATACGATTGTACGCGTTTTTATTTTCATTTTAATAAGTAAACAATTAAAACGCAATATACATATTACGTTTAAAACGCGTTTTTATTCATTACGAAAAATAAACAATAAAAATTACATTAAAATTAAACCAAAGAAAACAAAATATACATATTAATAATACAAGTTTGTCTAATTTAATCGTCTTCGTCGGTTTGTGTGCCAATGCGTTGAGACAAATCATAAGCGAGTTCTTCGTCGGATAGCGGTGAGGATCGTCCGGTTTGTACCTCGTGCTCGTGTATTTCTTCTTCAATCGGTGTTTCTTCTTCAAGGTTTGATATGTGTTGTCTTCGTTCGGCCGCATCTAAGTGGTCCTTTAAACAAATACACATCTCTAGCGATGTTGGAGTTAACCTTGTTCTTCTAATCGATAAAACCCTGCCACTAACAGAAAATGCAGACTCCGAAGCTATCGTGGAAGCTTGGACGGTTAGTAAATCACGTGCCATGGCGGCTAGGACCGGAAATTGTGATTCCTTTCCTTTCCACCATGTCAGAATATCAAATTTCAAAAATTTATCGGGAGACATAGTGGCTAAAAAATCGGTTCCCATATATCTCCCGAGTTCGCTACTTGGGGTGTTACCCCTTTGACGTTTACTGTTTTCATTTCTCAAAGTATTGTATAAACTAATCATCGGGTCTCTACTTGAGCTCGACGAACTCGATTCCACGTTTGATGGTCGGTGGATGTTTGATGTTGCACCATATTTTTCAACATAAACATCCGGTTTAAACATCCCAATTTGATCCTAAACAAATGGAATTCGTATCGTGACACATTTTTCTATAATTAACATACCTTTTTCTACTAGTTTTAAAAACGTCATGTAACATGTTTTTGAAAGACGTTTTAAAATCTTCCACTTCAGGAACGCCAAGGCCATCTTGCACAACTAAATTAATAATATGTGCAACACATCTTGAATGAAAAAATACGCCGTCACAAACCGGTTTATATTTTATTTTCAATTTTTCAACGGCGGATGTGTTGTTCGAGGCGTTATCAAATGACATTGAAAAAATTTTGTTTTCTAATTTATACGTTTTGATTACATAGTCTAAAATTTGAAAAAGATTATCACCGGTATGCGGATATCCAAATAATTCAAACGCAATCGTACGTTTCATCATTTGCCACGAACTTGGATCTATCCAATGGGCCGTGACGCAAAGGTACGATTCCGGTAAACTGTGTGGGGCGGACCAAACGTCGGTAGTTAAGTTCACACCGGTTTGTAAATTTTCAAATAAAACCTTTAAATCATTTTTTGCTTGTTTCCAAAGATTTAAACAATCACGTCTAAGAGTGGTGCGACTTACGTGAGTGCAGCGTGGTTGAAGAGTTTCTTGAATCAATTTTGTTAACCGAGGGTTGTCGAAGTGATCGAACGGTAATCCTTCTTGAATTACAAACTTTGCCATTCTATCTCGAACCATATCTACGTTGAAGTTCCATAAACCACCATCGTTTCCGATTGATGTTTGCCCTTGACTCGGTGTACTTTTCAATGACTTGCACCATTTGGTCATATGATTTCTCAAAGTCGAGTTTGAATCCGACTTGAAAAACGAACCGCAAGCCTTGCATCGAGCTTTATGTTGACCATTCGACATTTTGCATAAGTCGAAATTACACCAAATCTCCTGGTTTCTCGTTGTTGAAAGAATTCTAACAACGGTAGCGGCACTTGAGGATCCACCGGTTGGAACCGAAGATTCAGAAGCCATAATTCAAGATATTGAGAGAGTAGAAAGTTGAGAGTGAGGAGCGTTTTTGCGTTTTTAAGCACGTTTTCGAGCGTTTTTGAAGTTTTGAGTGTTGTGACTAAACCATTACACCCACTACCTATTTATACTATCATATAAGGGCAAAATGGTCCAAAAAATGTTGAAAAAACGGTCAAAAACGAGCTTATAACGGCTATATAGCCGTTTTAAAACGGTCAAAAAAAAAACCGGTAAGAACCGGGTTGGAACCGGGTTTTTTGAACCGGTTTCCAAACCGGGTTGGATCAAAACCGGTTCCAAACCGGTTTGGGTTAAAAATTTCAAAACCGGTCCCGAACCGGTGGGTTTTTTCGGGTTGGAACCGGTTTGGGGTATTTCCGGGTTCAAACCGGGTCGGGTCCGGTTCGGGTCTTCGGGTCGGGTCGGGGAACCGGTTTCGGTGTGCACCTCTACTCCAACCAACCCCACCCTCATAGTCCATTCTCCATTGTACTTTTGAAAACGAAATATATTAATGGGCCTATTGATAGGCCGATCCAATTTAACAAGTGACTCGCGGCCCATAATTCAGAGCAAAAAGTCATGACCTTAAAAGTTAAAACCCTAGCAGCTGAAAACCTCGAAGTCGTGAGGGTTTAATTCGTGTGTTTGTGTTCAAGAAGAGAAGACGATAACATCGTTGTTTGCAACTTGAAAGTGTTCTTCAAACATGCCCAAATCCAAGAGAGATCGAGCAGGTAATATTATATTATTACTATTCGATTTCAAATTCGACATAATCGCTTTGATTTCGATTGTCAAAAGGAAATCGATACAACGAAATCGTTGAATCAATATTCTCTGAGATCTGAATTTGTATTTGTACTCGTATGCTTCAAATGTTTTTGCTGTTTTTTCTTAATCGAAGTTTTTTAGGGTTTGTTTGAAGATTCTGCATTGATTACAACTTGCTTTAGTTATTTACAGAATTTGTGTTGATATTAACTGTGAAATGTGTAGTGACGTTGTCAAAAACGAAGAAGAAAGGGAGGGAGCATAAAGAGAGCATTGTCAATTCAATCAGAGATGCTGTTGAGAAGTATAATTCCATATATGTTTTCAGCTTTGAGAACATGAGGAACCTCAAGTTTAAGCAGTTCAGAGAGCAGCTCAAATCCACCAGCAGGTGCTTAAGTGTTGATTAAATGGTTTTTACTAGATAACATTTTAACTAGGGGTGTCAATCGTCTTGAGTTAGGGAGCTAAATTGATGAACTTGAACATGACACGAGCTAAATTCATGAACACCAACATGACCTATATATTTATTTGTGTCAAATACATCAACAATTAACTTTAAAGTTGTGTAAACGAACATGTCATGGGCTCATGGCAACTTATTTATCTAAACGAGTCTAATGGGTTAACAAGTTGCATGAATTTTTTTCAAGTTGTAAAGTGGGTTGGTGGATTGTAAAGGAATGTTTAAAATGGATTGATGAGGTGACTTTATAATTTGGTTTTTATATCTTTTGTCCTAATTTTAAATGGATGGTTCTAGAGGTAAATACAAACATGACCTGTTTAATTAAGAGGGTTAAACAGGTCAACCTAAAGACAGCCTTGATTATTAAACGTGTTGAGGAAATACCAACTAAAAATCTGATTATTTTCTTTCATGTTGATGCCATGTTTCGGGTTTAGACATCTAGTCAGGAAGTGATGGATATGATTTTAAGCTATTAATTTATGTTGTGTTTTGTTACATTTTGATGTTTCAGGTTTTTTCTGGGATCAAACAAAGTCATGCAGGTTGCTTTAGGCCGTTCTGATTCGGATGAGATGAGACCAGGGCTTCACAAGGTTTCTAAGGTAAGCAGATTACATTAATACTTTGCGGCTAAAGAAAACCGTAGGGTGTTTTTTTCTGCTTGCATGCTAAATTTAACTATATTTGCATGCAGCTTCTTCGAGGCGATTCTGGCCTTTGTTTAACCAACATGCCTGTAGAAGAAGCCCAAAGGTTAATACTACAAACCCATGTGTTGCTTGTATCATTGCACTTGAATCACCGCACCTTGCAGTAGCTATGTTTTTATTGATTTTATAATCTTTACTTTTTTATTTACTCAATTATTTACATGATAACATATGCCATTAAATCAAATTTGTTCTGGTTCGGATAAACCTGCAGTAAAAGATGACCTGTTTCAACCTGAATATGTTACCCAACACTCTGGTCACCTCTAGCTAGACTTATTGCTAGCTTACAATTTACATGTCATGATGTGCAGACGTTTATTTCACAATATGATCTAACTTTGGTGTATATGGTTTTCTGGGTGCTTTGCTGTTCATTTTCTCTTATATATTTTTAATTATTTTGCCACTGCCTCCACATGTTTGACAGACTATTTAATGAGTATGAAGATTATGACTTTGCTAGGACTGGAAGTATTGCTACAGAAACGGTTAGTAGATTCATGTAATTCGTATTCACACACAAATATTGATGAATCTATTGATTATAAATTTGTATTCTATATTGAGTAACATTTTAGTCTTCAGGTGGAACTTAAAGAAGGTCCTCTAGATCAGTTCACACATGAGATGGAACCCTTCTTGAGGAAGCAAGGAATGCCGGTGCGGTTAAATAAAGGTTGGCATTCTCTTTTAATCTTATTTAACTAGCTCATTATTTGCACAAAAAAAAGCTTGAAAAAATTTAATAGAACTCGTTTTATGTATAAAACTGCCTGTTATGTGGGATGCGCTTGCCATTGTTATGTTACCTCTAACAATGATGTACGGTTTTTTATGTTGCTCTTTTGATGTGGAATAGGAGTGGTAGAGCTTGTTGGAGATTTTGTTGTGTGTGAGGAGGGTAATCCCATATCACCTGAGGCGTCTCGCATACTGGTTAGTACCATGCCGTTTTTAGATTATCTTTTTGGTGTTTGTTGTTGGGGATTTGTTATTTTCATATTGCAATTTAGTTATTATCATCTCATTATATCTGACCCTTAGTTTGATACTTTGATGTGAATGCAGCGTTTAATGGGGATCAAGATGGCTACATTTAGGCTTCACTTGATATGCAGATGGAGCCCTGAGGATTTTGAAGTCTATCAAGAAGGTTTGCAAGGTTCAGATATCGAGTCCACGTAAGATGTATTAATTTATATGCTTTTGGCTACCAAACTGAACAGTCATATCACAAGTGACTGTTTTTGTGAGATGTTGTGAAGAATTTTGAGCACCTTTTTCTTACCAGAAATCTGTAATGGATTATTGAAAATTTACTGAATTATTGACTTATTGTGATCCTACTCCATGTTCTTTCGCATCATATGCTAAAGAGCAAATGTAATTAGGCTTTGGGTTGTCATATGTAACAAACTTCTAGACCCTACTTTATGAGTGACGTTTTCACCGAGTATGCTTGTTGTTTTGTTATATGTATCCTGTTTAATGACTATGTTTTGAGTTGATCTCTTTAATTTAACAAGTTGTGTTTGGATTGACGAAACAAGTCAAGCTGTTTGTGATCGTTTTGCGTGTTTATTGCAAGTTTACAACATGCCAACTGTGTATGGACACATTCAACATATCTACATTTTTATTACGAACAAATACCATAAAAAACCAACATACTTTTAGTTTTTTCTTAAAAAAATTTTAAAACAATTTTTTGCACGTAAAAAATTAACATATTTTCTGTTTAATCTTATAGTGGACAATGTGGACAATCTTATAATAGTCCATCCATAATTTTTACACATAATAATCAATATACTTTCTGTTTTTTCACAAAAAAAACCTCTCAACATAAAATTCCCTAAACAATTTTTTATATGTAAAAAACAAACATATTTTTTATTGAGGTTTTTTTATGTGAAAAAATAAAAAATATGTTGGGTTTTTATGTGTAAAATTGGTTAAGGGACTTTTATGGGATAACACACATTAATGAACGAACATTACCCGAAAGTTCACGAGCATTAATGAACGAACACGACATTTGTTTATGTTCGTTCTTTTAATTTAAGAACGAATTTTCTTGTTTGTAATTGTTAATTATTAAACGAACAAACTTCTCGTTAAACGGTTCAGGGACTATTCGCTAAACATTCGATTCAGTTGCAACTTTAGAATTATTCGACTTTAGAATTATTCGATAAACATTCGATTCAATTGCAGCTTTAGAGAAAATTCTAAATTGGTACCCTATTATTTAAAGATGAGGTGTGGATCCATATACCATGGGGGATGATCTTAGACAAAAAAAAGACAAGGTTATAGGTAAGGGAAATTATTTGGATCTAATAATGAAAATTATATTTAAATATATAAACAAACAAATTCCATTTGTAGTCTAGTTATTGTTAGGTTTGGAGATGGTACAACTTAAGCAAGGCATTTTTTTTTCTTGCAAGATAACGAGACTATTTTTATTAAGACTTCTGACTCATTCTTAAAAACTTTTGATTTTTTTAATTGATAAATAGTAATCCGAATAGTATACAATGAGATAACTTACAACAAAGCTTAGAGCATTTACATTATAGTTTTTTTCCTTATTTTTATAATTTAATTAAGAAAACACATTCATCTTAAGAATTAAAGATTATTAAATAAGTCATCACATCTCATTTCTTATCTTTATCTTTATAATTATTTTTTATTATTTATTTCTTATCATTTTAAATTAGGTAAAATAAGGACATGGGACCAATGTGTAGGCAAAATTGTAGAAACAAACCAAGGCAAACTAAGTCATGACAAGCAGAAGTATAAGAACAAACTATGACAACAGAAGTGTAGAGATGATAAAAGACAAAGTCAAGACAAAATTCAAGTAAGACAAATAAAGATGTATAAAACAAGCTAAGTCCCAAGGCATTATACATATGATTTCCAAATCCTCTAACTAGATAATTGTTACTATATTTTCACTTTATCAATTGATACTTTAATCGATGCTTTATATATATATATATATATATATATATATATATATATATATATATATATATATATATATATATATATATATATATATGATTTGGATCTTATTCTAACACTTATAAATTGTGAGAACTGGTTAACTCAAATCAACCAATAGAATTACATCACCTCAACATATGTGAAAAGTATCGTAAAGGGTATAATTGTCTTTTTATGTCATACCTTTCATATGATGTTTTCAGTCTTTCTTTTTCCCGTAACATCATTGCTGACACATTTTCACTTTTTGGTTGTATTATGATTTGATTATTTACTTTTTTGTTTTCCAACTACACCACTTCTCTCGTCTGACTAACAAAATTTTATTTTTTTACAATATTCTTTCTTATAATATATAGAAAGTACCAATTATACCATACCTCATTAATGTTTGAGTTATTTTCTGTACTACAATGATACTATAAATTGATTTTTGTTTTTCACAACAACCCATGAAATTAACTTGAATCCATAGGAACTTATGATTTTCTCCATACGTGATAGCAACTTTTATTTTAACTCAATCAATATTTTATTTTTTGATATTTGGTGAGATCGTTCCATCTCTGTTTCTCATCTTTGCTTTTAATCTTGTTTACTTAGACTGTTTGGCTAGGTTAGGAGTACCAGCATTTGCATTTCAATTAGGGGGTGTCATCCATTATTTCTTGGGGGTCCATCGTGTACTGACGGATTGCTTTTGACGGATTGCTTTTGATTGTGCTTTACTTCTGCTACAATTAGGAGTACCAGCATTTGCATTTCTTTTAATCTTTGCTTTTAATCTTGTTTACTTAGACTGGTTGACCGCGTGTGACGGATTGCTTTTGATTGTGCTTTACTTCTGCTACAATCCCTCTTTTAAGGGTTGTTCTAGTGGACTCTGTCAGGTAATATAGACAGCAGGTGCCATTATGCTGCCCCGAGATCATGTTCGGTGACGAGAGGTGCGAATACAAGGAAAAAGGATTTTAGATTAAGAGTGGCATCATGGAATGTAGGAACCCTAACTAGTAAGTTACTAGAGTTAATTGATGTGCTAAGGAAACGTAGGGTTCAGATAGCATGTCTCCCGGAGACTAGATGGCGGGGTGAGAGAGCAACACAGTGCAATAGTTATAAACTATGGTATTCAGGGTTTGATGGAACGAAAAATGGAGTAGGGTTTCTAGTTGCTAAGGAACTCCAAGATAATGTAGTGGAGGTAAGAAGATACGATGATAGAATTATGCTGTTAAGAATAGTAATAGGGGATGAAGTAGTGGCAGTAGTTAGTGCGTATGCTCCACATGTTGGACTAGGAGAAACAGAAAGAAAAAAGTTCTGAGAGAGTTTAGATCACGTTATGGGTGACATACCTAGAGACGAAAAATATGCATAGGAGGAGATTTTAATGGGCATATCGGTAAGGATAATGACCACTTCTAGTTGGTGCATGGAGGCTTCGGGTATGGCCTTAGGAATGAAGGTGGTAAGGAGCTTCTTGACTTTGCAGTAGCGCATGGCTTAGGAATCATAAATTCGTTTTTTAAGAAAAGAGAATCGCACCTAATCATGTTTAGCAGCGGCGGGAGACACACGCAGATAGACTATTTATTAACGAGGAGAGAAGATCGTAGCTCGTGGAAGGACTGTAAGACAATCCCAGGAGAGACAGTTATGACACAACATCATATGTTAGTGGCGGATATACGCGTGAAGAGACCAATTGTCCAACAAATCAAGAGAATTAGACATACGATCAAATGGGGCCAGCTCAAAGACGAAAACATTACCATTTTTAGAGATAAGGTCATACAAATGAACCATCCTGGACCACAGAAAGACGCAAACCAAAAGTGGGAGGCCATGGCAAATACGCTCATCCAAGCAACTAAAGAAACGCTTGGAGTTACAACAAAGAGGACAGTCGACCATAAGGAATCTTGGTGGTGGACCGAAAAGGTACGGGAGAAGATACGAATTAAACAACAAAGTTTTAGAGAGCTTATACGCTGTAACAATGAGGAAGAACGCCCAGAGCTAAAAGACAAATACAAGGAGGCTAAGAGAGAGGCGAAGAAATCGGTGTCAGAGGCAAAGAACGCGGCGTATGAGATGATGTATAAACGACTAGAGACGAAAGAAGGAGAGCATGACATGTCTAAGTTAGCCAAGGCAAGAGACAGCAGAAGACAAGACCTGAGAATTGTGAAGTTTATAAAGGCTGCGGATGGAAAAGTTTTGGTGAACGACAATGACATCAAGGGGAGATGGAAAACTTACTTCGATAACCTTTACAACATAAAGAACCCAAATCAACAAACTGAGATAGATAATACAACCCAAACAACACAACAAAACAATTGCTATTGTAGAAGCATCACAGTAGACGAAGTTGCGAGAGCTATGAAGAAAATGGGAAGGGCTAAAGCGGTGGGGCCAGACAACATACCGATTGAAGTGTGGAAATGCCTGGGAGATGAGGGGCTCAAATGGCTAACAGATTTATTCAACACTATCTTTACGACAGGGAAGATGCCGGACCAGTGGAGAACTAGTGTCATAGTCTCCATATATAAGAAAAAAGGAGATGTTCAAAGTTGCGAAAACTACAGGGGAATAAAGCTATTGAGTCACATGATGAAATTATGAGAAAGAGTTATTGACACGAGAATTAGACGGGAAACTCAGATAGCGTCAAACCAATTTGGATTTATGCCAGGACGCTCTACAACAGAAGCAATACACGCCATAAGGAGGATAATGGAGAAATACAGAGAAAAGAAAAGGGACCTCTATATGGTATTCATCGACCTAGAAAAGGCCTATGACGGTATTCCGCATCAACTAATTTGGGAAAGTCTACGACTTAGAAGGGTACCAGAGAGGTATATCAAAATAATCAAGGATATGTATGATGGGGCCAAAACGTGTGTGCGAGCACCCATCGGAGACACAGACTCATTCACAGTGGAAGTGGGACTCCACCAAGGATCGGCACTGAGCCCATTTCTCTTCCCAGTAGTGTTTAGGAGTGTTCATGGTTCGGTTTCAAACCGCGAAACCGTCCAAACCGGTCTTCGGTTTGATTTCACGGTTGGTTTTTTTCTAAACTTTCGGTTGGTTGGTTTCAAAATTTTCAAACCGTTGTGAACGGTTTGGTTTACGGTTTGTACCAAAAACCGGTCGAAAAAACCAGACCGAACCGTATATCAATATATACACATATATGTATATATATGTATATTTATACATAACTATTAATTCAAGTTTAAAGACTTAAACCCTCATAAATGTTTATATTTTTAGTTTGGGCTTTCAGAGTTTAGGTTGCCATATTTTTATTTGACAAAATTGAAGTCAAAATAAATCTATTGATTTTGAAAGCCTTGTAAGTCCTAAACACCAATTTGTAGTATTCATGCCCATATAGTTGGACAGTTTATTTTTAATTATTTTGGACAGCTTGTTAGCTGCTTATTTTAGGCAGGTTAATGATTTCATTTTGACAGTTTGTACACAGGTTTAGAGCTGCGTTTTGGCATGTTTTAGGACCTATTTAAGGCCATATATTGGCAGGATTTTGGACCTGTTAAGGCTGCATTTTGATAGCTTTTTGGGCTGTTTTTGACAGCTAAAAAACTTAGCTTAAATGATCCTAAAAAAGCCCAAACCGTGAAACCAAACCGGATCCAAACCGGTTGTAATGGTTCGGTTTGGTTTGGTTTTTACTTTTGATTGGTTCGGTTTTGGTTTTAAGTGATAAAAACCCGTTAGTAACGGTTCGGTCACGGCTTGATCTAAAAACCGCGAAAACCGGACCGTGAACACCCCTAGTAGTGTTGGATGAGATGACCAAGTCTATACAGCAGCCAGTTCCGTGGTGCATGCTCTTTGCGGATGATATTGTCTTAATATCGGAATCTAAAATGGTGCTTAACGACAGGCTAGAACAGTGGAGAGCAGCACTAGAGCGCAAAGGTTTAAGGATAAGTCGCTCTAAGACAGAATATGTAACATCCCAACCCGGAGAGGCTGACGTGTCACTATTACAGATATCAAATCAAAAAGCCAAAATCTATGATATTAAAGAGACGGTCAAAAGAAATAAATTCAAACAAACCAAATAATCCGAAGGAACCTAATTAAGTTGTTCATTACATCAATTAAGGTAAAAATAAAATCTTGATCTTCAACCACTCTTCACTGATTTCCCGGAATACCCTGATTACCTACAATCAAATAAGAAAACACCACAAAAGAAAATACGGCTGAGTCAAAAGTTGCTCAGTGACGGAAAGAACAATAGTAACGATAAGAAACACAAAATACTGATATATCTGATACTGAACTGATCATGCGGTATTGAAACGGTAATCTAATTCTAAACATATAATACTGATGCTGAACTGAACGTGTAATACTGAACTGAACTGATCTACACGACGCGTATATACAAACAAAATACGTCGTGTAATATAAGAAGTACCCAGAGCCGAAACTGAACTGATAAGTACATAGCTAGCTAGACTATGCACTAATGAGATGGTGTGTGGGGCGTACACACATGATTCCATCCCCCGGAACTGAACTGAACTGAACTGAACTAGGATCGATCCATCCGCCTCCCAGATATTATGGCCAAAGTACTATCTGAGTACTAACGTGTTAACGGAGACGCCGTGAACTATTTATTACACACCGTCACGAAAAGTGTCACATCATTGACGCCACAATGACATGTCGGAGAGCTCGGGTAACAGAGTATCAAATCAAATGGTAGTACAACTACCAACATATAACGTATCAATAGAACATTTATAGAAACATGCAACAATGATCACAAACTTATAAAATATATATTGCATGCTGTAAGCCTTCAACAAGTAAAATTAACAAGACGAACGAGTCATAGCATAACAAATAATGTTAGACGACTAGTAAAATACCAAAGGCTAAACGAGTCATATTAACGGAAACATGGTATCAAAATCTGTACTACAAAGTAACAGAACAGAATTTATACTATGATAAAGGTAACCAAGAATCCGTACCTTATACACGAATGACAATAATCAGAAAAAGGTCTAGGCTCGGTTAACGCCGCGAGAACCTACGAACGTAACGCAAATTATAGTTTGAAAAATTCCAGTTCTGCCTCTGTCTTTTCACACTCGTTAAAGATACTAAACGACGTTTAAAAATTCTGAAAATCTCCAGTTTACTAGATTAGTGATTTCTGAACAACTTTCATTTAGAAAAGTTTCTGATTTGAATTACCGAAATATGAGAAAAACGTGGATCTTTACAGCTGCGCAGAACTGCTAGCTGTTACGAAAACGACTCTTTGGAGGTCTAAACGAATGAGTTTTTCGATGTTTTATATATCAACGGATTCGTCTTTCGACGAACTTCGTCATGGACATAAAGTTTAACTGATTTGAATCTGTTATAAAAGAGTTATGCTCTCTGTAAATTGGCTGTAAAATACGAGCTTAATTCAACAAAATAAACTGTTTATAACGTTTGTTAATAATATAAATATAAATTGTTAAGGTTTTTAACAAACTAATATACAGGAAATTAATTGGGTACTTTCATATAAGGAGTTTTATGTTTAATCAGATTTTTACCATTTATTTAAAAGAAATCCATAAAAATAGTTAACTAAATGTCTTTGTTATATAATTTTATAAAGGTTTAATCTTACAGAAAATTACAGAAAATTAAGGTTGATGCTTTAAAAATAAACATAGTTTATAAAAGTCATTTTTATAATTTTTAGGAATTTTTAGAAAATTTTTAAAGGCTAAACAGGGCTTTAAAAAAAATATGGCAGGGGCTCGGGTTCGAACCCGTGACCTCCTGCCCATCCCTCTTTCGCTTTAACCAGCAGGCTAGGGCGCCTGCGCCTGAACTTGGCTGGTTTTAAACTCTTTTAACCAATCCCGAACCAAAAATCCCCAATTTCAAATCATGAACCCTAAAATCGAAATCAATCCAAAATTGAACATCCAAATGAGTATGTTAATCAACGGAAGTTTAGGGCTTTTAATCCCCATCTAAAATCGAGCAAGAAGACCCCTTTAATTACCTGATTTGGAGTTCAAAACATCGAGATCTAACGAAGAACAGGTCGCGGCTATGGTACATTGATTTCACGAGTTATAGACCATTAATCACAAATTAGTTCTACCAGAAGCTTCTATTGATGATGATAATCAAAAGCCCTCTGCTAATTTGGGATCAGAACGTGCCTAAGCTGGAGTTCGAGTAAGTTGCAGGTCCGCGATGAAGGTGGAGATCGAATCTGAGATTTTTGAGTGTTTCGAGTGAATTTGAGGGTGTATACAGATTAGTAATAGATAAATGATTGATTAGGTAGCTTTAATTCAATTATTATTAAGATTCAAGTGGGTTTTTGAGCTGTAACCGATCGGGAATAAAGTGGTTGGATTAGTGCAATCGTGAGCTGTAATCCGATCAATTGTAGTGTGTGTTTAGATTCTAATCTGTCCCACTAAATGATTCGGTGCAATGTGGGGTTGAAAAATCGAATTTTAAGTGTGCTTTGGGGTTCGCCGGAGCCGACCGGCCTTGGCCGGAACAGTGGCCGGAAGAAACTGCCGGAAACACGAGGGTTTATTGGGCAGGGGGGTTGGGTTGAAATTTATAAAATTACACTTTTGGTCCCTGTGTTTTAAACTTTTGTTATTTGATGTACAAAACTTATTAATTAAGTTTTTTAAAATGGCAACTAACCCCCTGAACTTTTATAAAATTACCGTGGACTAAGTTTCCCTTTTAGACCAAAACGTCGTACGCCTTTGCAAGGCGAAACCTTCAGGAACACTTTGTCACCGACCTTAAACTCCAAAAGTCGACGGTGTCGGTCTGCATAGCTTTTCTGTCTACTTTGAGCTTCCTTTAACTTTTCTCTAGCAATAGCCACTTTCTCATTCGTGATCTGAACTAACTCGGGTCCTTCGATGACTCTTTCACCGACCTCTTCCCAACAAATAGGTGCTCTACATTTACGACCATACAATAATTCGAAAGGTGCCATGCCAATGCTAGCTTGCCAACTATTGTTGTAAGCAAACTCGACCAAACACAAGTACTCATCCCAGTTCCCAGTCCACTCTAAGGTACAAGCTCGAAGCATGACCTCAAGTGTCTGAATAGTACGCTCCGACTGACCGTCAGTCTGAGGATGAAACGCCGTACTAAACCTCAACTTGGTACCCCATGCAGCTTGCAAACCTTTCCAAAAGCGAGAAGTGAACCTCGGGTCTCGATCAGACACGATAGACACCGGAGTGCCATGAAGTCTAACAATCTCTTATGTAAACACTTCAGATAGTTTGCTAACCGAAAATCCTTGCTGAATTGGGAGAAAGTGAGCCGACTTTGACAATCTGTCAACTACAACCCATATTGCATCATTCTTCTTGAATGTTCTTGGCAACCGTGTCACAAAATCCATGGAAATATCATACCATTTCCATACTGGAATAGGTAGTGGCTCAAGCAGTCCACTAGCTCTTTGATGCTCAATCTTAACTTGTTGACAAGTAAGACATCTGCTAATAAATCTAGCCACGTCTTCTTTCATACCATTCCACCAGAAATTCTGACAAAGATCACGATACATCTTAGTAGATCCAGGATGGATAGAGAACGGAGAATTATGTGCCTCAGCTAATAACGATTCTCGAAGAGAAGAATCATTAGGAACACATAACCGTTTACCACACCAGACTACTCCATGTTCATCCACTCTGAATTCTGATTGTTTACCAATCTCCACATTCTGTAAGATTGCCCAGAGTTCACCATCGTCTTTCTGTGCATTCTTAATCCGGGATATTAAGTCTGACTCAATCTGAAGCCTAGCGAGATATCCGTCGCTCTTGCCAATATGTAGGCCAATACCCAATCTATCGAGATCGGTAACGTTCTGAGGCTGTAGCTGTAGGGAGGCTACTGTTCCTGAGCTCTTCCTGCTAAGAGCATCAGCTACCACATTGGCCTTTCCCGGATGATACTGAATATTGGCATCATAATCTTTTAGCAACTCTAACCATCTTCTCTGCCTCATGTTTAGTTCCTTTTGTGTGAAGATATATTTCAAGCTCTTGTGATCAGTAAAAATATCACAAATCTCTCCGTAAAGATAGTGACGCCATATTTTCAACGCGAAAATAACAGCAGCGAGTTCAAGATCATGCGTAGGATAATTAACCTCGTAAGGTTTCAACTGCCGTGAAGCATAAGCAATGACCTTACCATGCTGCATTAGCACACATCCAAGTCCCTTTTTAGAGGCATCGCTGTAAATCTGATATCCACCCGTGCCCGATGGAAGTGTAAGAACAGGAGCAGACACCAATCTTTTCTTGAGCTCTTCAAAACTTTTCTCTCGTTCATCATTCCAAGAGTACTTAACCCCTTTCCTTAACAGTTGCGTAAGGGGTAAAGCTATAACGGAAAAACCTTCAACAAATCTGCGGTAGTAACCAGCAAGGCCAAGGAAACTACGGACTTCTGTGGCTGAGGTAGGTTTAGGCCACTTAGTGATCGCCTCTATTTTAGCAGGGTTCATCATAATACCATCAGCAGAAACGACATGAACCAAACAGGCTACCTTGTTCAGCCAAAATTCACACTTTGAAAATTTTGCATAAAGCTTCTTTTCACGTAGTGTTTCGAGCACGATACGAAGATGATTCTCATGCTCCTCCTTACTTTTAGAATAAATTAAGATGTCGTCGATAAATACAATGATGAACTTATCGAGGAACTTGCGAAAGACTCAGTTCATTAGGGCCATGAATACGGCCGGGGCATTAGTTAACCTGAACGGCGTAACCAGGAACTCATAATGACCATACCGAGTATGGAAAGCAGATTTAGGGACGTCAGAATCTTTGATCTTTAGTTGATGGTAACCAGACCTCAGATCGATTTTAGAGAAACACTTTGCACCCTGAAGCTGATCAAATAAATCATCAATACGAGGCAGAGGGTAACGATTACGGATAGTGATCTTGTTGAGTTCTCTGTAATCAATGCAGAGTCTCATAGAACCATTTTTCTTCTTCACGAATAGGACCGATGCGCCCCAAGGCGAGACGCTTGGTCTTATAAATCCCAAATCTAGTAATTCCTGTAACTGCTCCTTTAACTCCTTAAGTTCCATAGGTTCCATACGATACGGTGCCTTAGAAATCAGCTCAGCACCTGGAATAAGATCAATAGTGAATTCTACTTCACGATCTGGTGGAAGTCCGGGTAACTCCTCAGGAAACACGTCAGGAAAATCACATACAATCGGATAATCAAATATGTTCGGCTTATCAGAAGATGTAGCTTTCACTGAAGCTAGGAATCCCACGCAACCGTGCGATAAGAACTTCTGAGCCTTAAACGCAGAGATGATTTTCAACGATTTCCGAGGTTGAGTCCCTTGATAAACGAGTTCAGGTCATTGAGGATTTCCAAATAAAACACGACGAGTCTGGCATTCAATAGTAACGTGATGTCGAGTTAACCAGTCCATACCAAGTATGACATCAAAGTCACTCATTTGCATAGGAAACAAATCAGCTTTACGAATAATAGACTCGATTCTGATAGGACAATCTCTATAGACATGCGAGATGATAGTCGACTCTCCTAATGGAGTCGTAATAGCCAAAGTGTGCTCTAACGCAGTCGGTGCAGTCCTTAAGTACTTAGTAAACAAAAGAGATACGACAGAATGAGTAGCGCCCGTATCGAATAAGACATAAATATCCCGCTTTCCTATGCAAAGGGTACCGGAGATCATACCTAGGGCGTTTACTATCAGTATCGGATAAGACATATATATGTATATAATACGTCCTCAACACCAAGTACTTCAAACAATTTCTCAATATGATTGATCCAATTTTTGCACCTCGATCGGATCGCTAGAAGTACTGAAAGACTTAGGCCTTTGCTTCTGAAATCGTTCCAACCAGACATGAATACCATCACGGGGTGGTGGTGTATTATCATTGGAAGGTGCTCCTGTATTGTTTCCACCAGGTGGCGCCCCTATGGCATTACCACCCGATGATGCCCCTGTGGCATTTCCACCAAGTGGTGCGCTAGTGGTGTTACCGACAGGTGGTACTCCGGTAACATTTCCAACTGGTGGCATTCCAGAGGCACTGCCAGTAGGTGGTGTCCCTTGGTTTGCAACCATATGAGCCTGCTGCATCTGCTGGAAAACAGTTTGGGCAGTCTGAGCCATCATGTTAGGGAGCATCCCCGAAATAGCAGTGTCGACAACATTAGCGACCAGTGCTTCCAAGTTTGCATCAGACGAGGGGCCATTCGAGTTATTGCGGTTGTTCACACGTCTCTTAGGAACCATCAGAAATGAAGATATACGTGTGAACACTAGAATTTAAATTGGAAAAAGGTTAGATCCTAACCCAACGTCTACCCATTACCTCACAAGTTTATTATTAATGTTTAAGTTTTCTACAGGAAAGAGCCTTTGCTCTGATACCATAACTGTAACACCCCAACCCGGAGAGGCTGACGTGTCACTATTACAGATATCAAATCAAAAGCCAAAATCCATGATATGAAAGAGATGGTCAAAAGAAATAAATTCAAACAAACCAAATAATCCGAAGGAACCTAATTAAGTTGTTTATTACATCAATTAAGGTAAAAATAAAATCTTGATCTTCAACTACTCTTCACTAATTTCCCGGAATACCCTGATTACCTACAATCAAATAAGAAAACACCACAAAAGAAAATACGGCTGAGCCAAAAGTTGCTCAGTGACGGAAAGAACAATAGTAACGATAAGAAACACAAAATACTGATATCTGATACTGAACTGATCATGCGGTATTGAAACGGTAATCTGATTCTAAACATATAATACTGATGCTGAACTGAACGTGTAATACTGAACTGAACTGATCTACACGACTCGTATATACAAACAAAATACGTCGTTTAATATAAGAAGTACCCAGAGCCGAAACTGAACTGATAAGTACATAGCTAGCTAGACTATGCACTAATGAGATGGTGTGTGGGGCGTACACACATGATTCCATCCCCCGGAACTGAACTGAACTGAACTGAACTAGGATCGATCCATCCGCCTCTCAGATATTATGGCCAAAGTACTACTTGAGTACTAACGTGTTAACGGAGACGCCGTGAACTATTTATTACACACCGTCACGAAAAGTGTCACATCATTGACGCCACAATGACATGTCGGAGAGCTCGGGTAACAGAGTATCAAATCAAATGGTAGTACAACTACCAACATATAACGTATCAATAGAACATTTATAGAAACATGCAATAATGATCACAAACTTATAAAATATATATTGCATGCTGTAAGCCTTCAACAAGTAAAATTTACAAGTCGAACGAGTCATAGCATAACAAATAATGTTAGACGACTAAATGTCTTTGTTATATAATTTTATAAAGGTTTAATCTTACAGAAAATTACAGAAAATTAAGGTTGATGCTTTAAAAATAAACAGAGTTTATAAAAGTCGTTTTTATAATTTTTAGGAATTTTTACAAAATTTTTAAAGGCTAAACAGGGCTTTAAAAAAAATATGGCAGGGGCTCAGGTTCGAACCCGTGACCTCCTGCCCATCCCTCTTTCGCTTTAACCAGCAGGCTAGGGCCCCTGCGCCTGAACTTGGCTGGTTTTAAACTCTTTTAACCAATCCCGAACCAAAAATCCCCAATTTCAAATCATGAACCCTAAAATCGAAATCAATCCAAAATTGAACATCCAAACGTAATCAACGGAAGTTTAGGGATTTTAATCCCCATCTAAAATCGAGCAAGAAGATCCCTTTAATTACCTGATTTGGAGTTCAAAACGTCGAGATCTAACGAAGAACAGGTCGCGGCTATGGTACATTGATTTCATGAGTTATAGACCATTAATCACAAATTAGTTCTACCAGAAGCTTCTATTGATGATGATAATCGAAAGCCCTCTGCTAATTTGGGATTAGAACGTGCCTAAGCTGGAGTTCGAGTAAGTTGCAGGTCCGCGATGAAGGTGGAGATCGAATCTAAGATTTTTGAGTGTTTCGAGTGAATTTGAGGGTGTATACAGATTAGTAATAGATAAATGATTGATTAGGTAGCTTTAATTCAATTATTATTAAGATTCAAGTGGGTTTTTGAGCTGTAACCGATCAGGAATAAAGTGGTTGGATTAGTGCAATCGTGAGCTGTAATCCGATCAATTGTAGTGTGTGTTTAGATTCTAATCTGTCCCACTAAACGATTCGGTGCAATGTGGGGTTGAAAAATCGAATTTTAAGTGTGCTTTGGGGTTCGCCGGAGCCGACCGGCCTTGGCCGGAACAGTGGCCGGAAGAAACCGCCGGAAACGCGGGGGTTTATTGGGCAGGGGGTTGGGTTGAAATTTATAAAATTACACTTTTGGTCCCTGTGTTTTAAACTTTTGTTATTTGATGTACAAAACTTATTAATTAAGTTTTCAAAATGGCAACTAACCCCCTGAACTTTTATTATTATTATTATTATTATTATTATTATTATTATTATATATTTTTTATGGGTATTATAGAATACATGCGTTGTAACTTTAGTGGTGAGGCGGAAGAGGACACCCAAATCAGTATTCAGGGTATGGCGGTCCCACAAACGTCTAGGTTCAAATACCTGGGCTCTTACCTGCATGAGGACGGAGAAATACACAGCGATTAGCGCACCGTGTTCAAGCAGGATGGTGCAAGTGGAGAGCAGCATCAGGGATCCTATGTGATAAGAGGTTTCCAGCAAAACTAAAGGGAAAGCTATACCGAGTGGCAGTACACCCAACTATGTTATATGGAACAGACTGCTGGGCCATAAAGAAATCGCACGAGAAACAAATAGAGGTAGCGGAAATGCGAATGCTGAGGTGGATGTGTGGTCACACAAGACTGGATCGGATAAGAAACGAAGTGTTTCGACAGAAGCTAGAAGTGGCTTGTATCGCAGATAAAATACGAGAGGGAAGATTAAGATGGTTTGGGCATGTCAAGAGGAGACCAATGGCGGCACCAGTTAGAGCAATAAAGAACATCATCTTAGAGGGTAGGAGGAGTCGAGGAAGACCTAGATTGACTTGGGATGAGGTAATTAGACGAGATATGATACACTTGCACCTCTCTGAGCACATGATCGAGGATAGGAGTGAGTGGAGGCGTAGGATTAAAATTAAGGACTTTTAGTTCGACCTATAGGCAGGAAGGGTATTTGAAGTCTGGTTGCGGGGCCTGATGTCTAAGTAGTCCATATCTGCCCTTTAACGGTGATTCTACCTGCTCCTATGATATATGTATGCTATGTGTTGTATGATCTATTGTATACTGCATGCTATGTGTTGTATGATTTATTGTATGATGTCTTGTTATCGGTATGGCTTTTTGTATACTGTATGCTATGTGTTGTATGATTTATTGTATGATGTCTTGCTATCAGTCGGGCTTTTGCTATCGAGTCGGGGGTCTCTTTGGAAGCGGTCTCTCTACCTAACAAGATAGAGGAAAGACTCGCCTACACCTACCCTCCCCAGACCCTGCTCTTGAGTGGGATATTCTGGGTTTGTTTGTTTTGTTTGTTTTGTTTGTTTGTTTATATTTGGTTTTATATAATTTTTGTTTTATTTATATTTTTATACCCCTTTTCACTAATCCATTCGGGGTTTTTACTAACGTCATTTTTTTTATTGTTTATAATTTATGAGATACAAATGCTATAACACATTGCATTTTTAAGGTTTCCTTTACTTTAACGTAGCCTTGTTTTCTTATGTTTTAATAATAACATTCTTTTATTATTTTAAGACTTTCATTTCCCACCACACTTATGTTAATATAACATATCACTATTTTTTTTTGTTTTCTATGTGTTGTGAAAGGTTATATGCTTTTATTTTTTGGCTCTTTCGCTGCTCATGTTAGTTACATTAATATAATAGTTAGTTATATCACATTACAACATCATACATCACATTACGTAATGTACATTACATAGCTAGTCACTAACATTACATAGAATAATACGTAATTATTGACTACTAATTACAACGTGAGAATATTTTAATTAATGTGGTCTAATTAAACTAATGTATTTGTTACATTAACAAAGAATATAAATCGTGATACTAACATGATTTTAGTTAAATAAAGTTATTATATTACATTACAATAATTTACATCACACTGCAATGATATTTCATTACATTAACGTACATTACGTGTTATTACATTACATTGAAATTAGATTACATTTTATATTAGATTTTAATCTTAGAGTGACATAATGTAAGAAATGTAACATTTTTATATTATGGTTGATGTTAATTAATCTTATTGGATGCTAAGTGCTCTTACACTATTATAGCAAATTACATTGCTAGTTACTAACATTAAATTACTTTTAACGTTAATGAAAATACGATATACACACTAAAATTATATTAAATTAATACATTATATTACGGTATTTTATATCACATCATAATGTTATACATGTGCGGTGATTATAATATATTATTTTACTACTTTCTAGCATATATGTTACATTGAATTATAATATCTTACATTAGAGTAGGAAAAGGATATTAACCACCAAATAGTATAGATGTGCAAGAAACATACATAACCATACCGTAATCGAAATAACCAACACAACTAAAGCGAAAAACCAAATCCAATTAAAACCAACGGTATTAGATAATGTTTTTTGTTAAAAAAACTAGCTTTTTTGGTTTAGTTATTTGCTTGTAACAAAAATTAAAAAAATAAACCGAAACCACACAACTGAACTTGTACTTTTGGGTTTATTCAACACTTATAAACCAAATAGTATTAGAAAATTGAACATTTTAAAAAACAAAAACCAAAATATTTGTTTTTATTTCGGTTTGAGGTTAAAGCCGAATCAAACTGACCACTTAACGTCCTTAATAAATAGATTTAAAAAACTAATTATAACTTATAAAAAATAGAATACTAACATAAACATAAATAACATCAATAGATCATTGTAATTAAATTAATATAATTACACTAACTAGCAGTTACATTATTTATTCTCTAAAACCTTATTATATTAACATATTTTATGATAAAAATAATGACAGTGCAAATTATTCTAAGCATAAGAATATATATATTATGTGATTTTAAAAAAAAATTCAAAATTTTATTTCAATTAATAAAGATAATAGAAAATATTATTTTAGATGATATGATTGATTTGATGGTTGTCAAAATTAAAATAGTCATAAAATTGAAATGTATAGGCATTAAATGAGATGGTTAAGAGACCTTGATACCTTTATGCATTCAAAACTAAGTATTGAAAGTATTAAATATTCATATTTATTTGAAGCCACTGAATTAAACTGTATAGAAGAAATCTATGACTAAAAAAAATTAAAGGGATATTACAAATAGGATGAGTTCTCATTTGAACCACATCCTATTTGAACCACATCCTATATATATATCTTACAAAAGAAAGTTGGTAAACATGTTTTTTAGGATACATGACCTTTAAGCTATTATATTGGATAAATTACTGCTTTTCCTATAATTAGAAGTTGAATCAAGTTCTACATCCACAACCATGGTCCCCTTCATGCCAAACCCCCACGCTCGTGGACCATACAATAGAGACACACTATTTCACGGTTCTAACATTCCAATCCACAAGCACGACCTATTTTATCAATCTAATAACATAATATAACGAAAGTCTTAAAATTTAAGACAAGCTAGGTTGAATTAAAACTTCACAGTGTATACACAATCCACACGTCCATTGCGGTTAAATTACAAAATACAAATCAAAGATAGACTTAATCCAGTCACAATCTATTATATGAAGATCTTATTCAACTCTAGTCGCTAAGTCTTCACGACCATCTAATGCTTCCTGGCACCTCTTGTTCCTGCATGACGAGCTAAAACACGTCAACAACAATGTTGTTGGTGAGTCATAACCAAAAACTCTAAAACAGTTAGACAATATAACCATATGTACAAGTAAATTGTTTATCAAATCATGGTAGGGATCGAACTGTCCGTCAACATATATACCACTCTAGGTTTACAAACATGAGGCTGGAGTAGGTTAAAGAAGCTCCAACCTATCGCATCCTAACGCTTCACAATATTTGAGTAACAACCCCCCCTAGGGACCTTGCACTCTGACCTATCCTGAAGGATTGCAACTCCTGGTGATCGGTGACTCAGTCTAGCGTCTATCCTTACACCAAACATGCGAGTGTGGGCCTCCTACCTAGATGGCTCCAACTGAGTGCATATATGCCCCGATGTAGACAATCGTCACTCCATGTGACGACTTGCCATCGTGCCCGGTGTCGCTCCACGCGCCCACCTTTCACTTTCCTTAATGATTTTCCTATGACTAACAACACACCTAAGCTATGGTATGCTAATCCACAAGAGACATTTTAAGTTGCAACCTCATTCACACCAAAGCATTTCATGAAAACATTTAACCAGCTTGTATACAACCCAAAAGAAATTAAGAAAAGAGGACATTTAGACTCGTAATGATGAGCTTCCGAGTGTCCATACACAGTCGTCGGCGAGTAACAATGAACGTATTGTGGTCTGTAATACACAGACGCACACATCAAGTTATCGTAACTTTGAACGTGTAAATTGGATTCCCCACCCGATTAAATTAACATGATCGACCCTACTCATGATAATGACCTAAGGCTAGGGTATCCACGACCTCCGGTTTTCCTCTCCTATCACTGCTCAAGATGAATACATGTCGAAGAGCTAGGGTTTACGCACACGTTTAACACAATGACCCGATGGACTCAACTTGCCACCACACAAAATCCCTAACGTGTATGTTCTTGTGACAACCTCACGTTTATGAAACAAAATCTCATTATCCATTCTATATTCAAACTGGATCTTGTCCGGTGACAAATCCAATTACCAAAAAGTGGTTATTTCTCTTATCGTATCAACGATATGCATCTTAACCATTAGACACCGCTTTGGTTCTTTCCAAACCCCTGTTTGACCCCAATATCCATAATAATGCACAATGTGAAGGTTTAGAAACTTACCACAACATATCTAGAGCAATCAAATGCTTTCAAACAACTACAGATCCACCACCGAGCGATTGAACACATAAATGAGGTTTCAATGTCACTTTCTAGTTCATTCACGTATAATCCACATTCAAACGATTACCAGAGAAATCGAGAGATTCCGAGCATGAGATTAAGCAAAACAGTGTCCACGAAAACAAATATGACCTCCGATCCCTTCACCAAGCCTCCAAATCATCACAAAACTTAGAGAGAGTATAGGTCGGTTAGAGAGAGAGAGAGAGTGTGTGAGAGAGAGAGAGAGAGAGAGAAAGAGAGAAATCCAGATTTTTTGGGTTTGTATTCGATCTTACTAATTTGGGGTTCGCAAACCGTTACCATCTATTATGGCGGTTTGCAATGAAAACGCTTCATCCAACTTAGAATTTTTCCTTTTGGCGGACCATAATGGCCAACCTATATGACCCATAGTGGGTTCGATGTGGTCCGATATAGTCCAATATCCCTAAATCGTCCAATATCCCTAAATCCTTAGAAACTTTCCATTCTCAATCACTCCATTCACGATTCCGATCCGTTTATTCACTTGACAACCTGTCCATTAGACCGGGGTCACAACGGGCATCACGCAAGACCATACCGTATGGTCTAAGTAACTCACAACTCATATCTCGTTCTTAATTAGCTAAGTAAAACTAGCTTGTACTTGAGTTTGAGCTAGTTTGGTTCAAGCTACTTGACTTGTATAACTTCCAACCCAAACTATTATCTAGTTAGAAAATCTTTTACTTTCTTGATTTTTTTTTGAAAATTGATAGTTCGAGGGTGGTAATGAAAAAACGGTTAAGGTTGCTCCTCTACATGAAAGTGTAACATTACACCACGTACATCAAATTACAAAGCGGCCAACCCTTGCTAAGTGAGTGCTAAATCAAACACCGGATATGCTCAGTTATGTAATTTTATATTGCTTTTAACTGAATAATTTGAGAGTTGCATAAAAACACACATCATCAAAGCTGTAAATAAAACAAGTAAACAAGCTAATACACTACGCCACTAGCTGGCTCAAGTTCAATACGCACCAGATTGTATTTTACAAGCCAAGCCAACTCTTTCTGGATCATATTGCTAAAGCTCTACGCGAGTTGATTCTAGCTCAGCTCGTTGAACTTTCCGGCCCTGAACTCAAAAACTCTTAAACTCAGTTTTAACTTGTTATCCAACCTCTCATTTTGCTATCACCCAAGTACAATCTAGGGAGCAATGGTTTAACTCTTAAGGTTTAAAAACCATACAAAGAAGAAATAGATGGAGGTGAAAGAAACCATAAATGAATTCAACATTTAGGTCTTTTTCACATGGAAGCAATTCCGAATTTCGACATATTAGCCTGATTTTAGTTCTCGAATGCAAATCTAAAATCTTAATAAAACAAACCAGAAAGAAAAAACAATAAGCTGAGTGTTATACAACAGCTTCCAGAGAAGCCTTTTTTTCCTCCAATAGCTTCAATTCTTGTCGCCAATCGTCTAATTTTGCTACTTTTTCCAATTGCTCTGGTTTCAGATCATTTCCTGTTTTTTGTTGTTGACCCTCTGTCAACCGGATCTGCAACCAAATTTCATGTCAAATCAATTCAAATGTGACAATTTTGACCCGTTTACTTGATGGGTCATGAAGGTTGTAAATCGTACAAAATTGCAAATAACTCCTAAATCATTCTATTCATAGATATACCAAATATTATTGTAATAATACAGTTTCTGTTATATTATATTTGACGCAAAATATTGTGTAGAATGGACTAAAAGCGTTGGTGGTCAACTCAATCCAACATACCCGTGTTGCCATCTTTACAAATCATCATAATTGATATTAAGCCATGTAAATGGGACTCAACAGCATAATTATCTCATTTTGTCTCCCAACATAAATGCATGAAAAGGCAAAAAAGTATATGAGCTTATGAAATCTGCAATTCGGTAAATTCATAAGATTTAAAATTTTTATAAATAATTTTATGGCATGACTTGCACATTTTAGAGTCCACAATGAACTAAGGGGCCTGATTATCATATTTAGCCCCAATAGAAACACACAAGGAGGAGAGAAAGCATAGAGACTTATGAACCCATGAAGGCTGCAACTTAACATATGTTATTTCCTACTACCCATGACAATCAGAACACTTTCTTTTCAGGGATGGTGCATGAAGATTGCAACACTTAGTTTGAAAGAAGTTGTGTAAGAATGTACTATTTTCCATTTTCATCACACCAAAATGATGACGCCATTGACTTGAGACTCAAGATTCAAAGGGTAATTTAGATATTGGACATATCATCAGACATGGCTGTAAATTCTTGTGACAAGTCCAAGTGATTTGAAACACATTTGGGCAATCTTGTAAATTGGAAGTGGCAATTTCAAACCATTAACTTAAAATGGGCGAGTTGGGCTGGTATCATCTCAAGCAAGTCGAATAAAAAAAAGCAAGCTAAAAAGAGGCATGGGCCCAATGGGTTGAAACTTGAAAGTCACCCGAAGTCTATCTTAAAAGAAAAAGCATTCAGTTATTACTAGAACAATATTATTTTTTGTATTACTAGTCGTCATAGGGTTAGCCCATCAGTTTAGCATGTTAGGATTAGGGTATTGTAAATACATAGTTGGACAAACCTAAAAAAGACGAGTCACACATGCATAATTCTGACATTCTATAGCAAGCAACAAGCTTAAGAAATTTACCTTCTTTTTAAGTGCTCGAATTTTTTTATCAATATCAGGAACATGATTTCCCGTTGCTGAATTTGAGGGAGGGCTAGCAACCGAAGAGTTTCCAGAAATAGTAATCTCGTTCATCTGAGACACTACTAATTCAATAGGTTCTGATGCTCGATCTATATCATCGTTAGATGAAACCTCACTTTTTCCCTTGTCAAGAGAAGCCTGCTTCAACAAGTAAAATACATATACTAGGAATTAAAAACAAATCAACTCAAATAAAAGAAAATAAAAAATATAAACAAATTAATTTAATCTAAATGGTCAACTTTCTCCTCATTGCGTCCAGAAATAAGCATTCTAGACCATTACACTGATACAATCTTCAGATAAAGAAAACATGTGCATGACAGGAAACATGAATAAGAAATTCACACTAACAAGGGAGCGAATATTATAAACAAAAGATAATCTACGACAATTTTGGGTGAAGAACACAAGCAATATTAACCAAGTTCTGCTTGATGCATGATATTTACTCCTGCTGGTGATAAGTATTTTTAAAGTGATCTTTAAAGCATAAATAATATAGCTACTCTAAGTATATATTCGTGTTACTGTAATGTGCAATTTTATATAACAGAAGAAATTCAATGTAGCCATAAAAGCAATTGCTTGTGCTGAAGTCTATGGGAATAATACAATTGAGAGGAAGTTACTCCCTACATTCCCATATTTTAATAAAGATGACTATTAATCAAAATTCCAAAATAAGGGAACAAACCACAAGTTAAAAATCAAGTATTAGATCGCGCGGTGGGGACCCAAGTAATCCAAAATAAGGGAACAAAATCAGCACTAGGCGGCCCAAAAACTAATTTCTAATAGAATTTTCTTTCCCCAAAACAAAAATGTTAAATATTTTCAAGACATGTTAACTTCTGTTCCTGAAATTCTATGATCTTGCTTGATGAACTGGAAAGAAGGATTTCTTCTCTATACTTATTCACAACACAAACATCTTGTCAGAGGTCTCTCAAAGATTAATTATATTAGAACTCACCACATGATATCTCCTCCAGCTTATAGTACACTATAGCAGTCACTTTTAATCCTTGTCTTCTACAATTTGTTGACTAAACTAAGTTGTTTCCTTTCCATAAATAGAAATTTGTAAAGAATGGCATACAAACAGAAAAGAAAAAGTAACACTTGACACATAGATTCAACAAAAAATGTTCAGATAAAACAATGAAGATAACTAGTCTTTAGAGACCTTAATATTTATTTACCTTGTTACTTATGAATTTGAAGGAATGTTCCTTGGGTTTTCTAAGAATAGATAAATCATCACCTTAAAGATATCCATCAGGCATCAGCATTACATAAGTAACACAGCAGGTATTCAACAACGACAAGAAATATGTTGTGTAATGGCACCTAGCAAAAATGAAGTCTTTTAGTTTTACTCCCATGACATTTAAGATGCCATTATCAAACTTGGAAGAACTTTTGCATCCTATTAATGACTACATCAGATCCAAATCAAACATATTTCTCTTGAATCCAGTGATATTGACTATAATATTCAAATTATACCACAAATGTTACATCCTACATCCTCATCTAAACCAGCTCCACCATCTATAACATGCATCCTCTTTCAGCAATCATGAACCTTCTTTCACACAAATCCAAAAACACCCTTTACTTCCTCATAGGCATTTCAGTGTTAATGACAAACAGACAATAATTCTAATACATAAAACGATAAGAGGGCAAAATGATAACAAACCTGCAAGCGCTTCTCCTTCTTCCTTTCATTCCTCTTAGCCGATTTGCTTTTAGGTTTACTAACAACATCCACTTCAGGATCATAACCGGAGGCACAGTTTCCAACGCCTCCATCTCCTTCTTCATCTGTCCACCATCATCACAAACCACACACAACAAACACCAATTCATAAACATACTCAAATCAATTGAAATAACGCGTACGAATGTGATAATCCATATACATACTAGAGCGCCTTTTGATTTGTAAATGGCGACTTCATCTTGAGGAACGTAACCAGCCCTAATACGGATGGGTTTGCGGAGGGTTCCGTCGGGTCTTCGGGTCGGGGCGAGGAGTCTTTCTCCTTCTTTTAGGGTTTTGGTGAGCTCTGCAGCCATTTCTTTAGCTTTATCTTCTCCTCCACCACTGCTCCCCATCATTCACAACTGTTGCTGATGATTCAAAGGTTCGAATCAATTACGATGATTTTGAAGAACAGAGTTAAAGATTTACAGTGCGTGAGTGGACTCTCGACATGGGTTGTCCCTTTGCCTTTTTTCCTAGGATAAATTGGAACGAAACTTGGTATGTTTTTGCTTCTTTATAAATATTGTTTTCTTAACAAACAAATGTTAAGAAATTTTTTTAAATAGGTGAATGAATGTTTTCTAAATGAATGAAATAATGTTTGAAAGCAAGGAAATATGAATGAGAGCATTCACGACTCTGTTGAGAAAATCTTGTTTTTCCTTTGGTTTCAAAAATTTAAAAGGGGGCAATTATAAAATTTATAGAAGACGGTCGAGATTTTCACGTATATAACACTGTTTTTTAAGGATGGGCGGCCACCCCTACCTTGGCTTTAGGTCCGGCAATGATTAACGGCCTTTTATATGGGAATGATGGGCCTTGTGTATTTGGGTCAGGCCAAAGGCTGTACAACTGGGATACCGATTATGGGAAATGACAGCAATGACCATGTTGGATCAGATGAAACAAGGACTTTGTGTAAATCGACAATTAATAGATGCAGGATCTGTATTAACTACTAATATCAAACAAATTAATAAGACAATTGATATTTTTTTTTCAAAATATTCTTTACTTGATTATATTTCAATAATTATAAGAGTGTAACAACAAAACAAGTGGACAAAACAACTAACCTCAAATGGGTAATACTATTGGATACAAAGCTTTGTATCCAATGACATGCTACAAACATTGATCTTACATGTTATGGCATACCACAAATATGTAATACTATTGGATACAAAGCTTTGTCTAAAACAGACAAGAAATCAGAAATGCAAATCTTTAGTAGTTATAGGTTTATGGCTGCACTTCTACTCTTTAACAAATATATTCTTATCTTCAGAAAGCTGTTGTTAAGCAGACACAGACTGCTGATCAACAGAATTACTGTGTCTATTGATATACAAAATCAGCAATTGAAATTTTCAACAGAAAACTTCATCGGTGGGTTGGACTTGAAAATGGAAGCTGCATCTTGAAGTGTTAATCAAATGTTATAGGTAGCTTCATGATCTTCAAATCTCAACAAACTATTTGAATGAAAACACAAATATGTTTAACTAATGATGATAAAAAAAAATATTTTATGAAAGTGGTATACCCTGTTGTATATAAATGTTATGTTATGATATAATTGTGTGTGTTTAAAGTGAAAAACTTTATGTCTAATTTGATTTACAAACTCTAGAATTTACCTAGTGCTGATTTTTAATATGTAGACGACTTCAAAGTGTAACATTGCTAAAAGAGTTTGGAAGGTATGAGATGGCATGGAGCCATTGCGTTAATTATAACATTTGTTTTATATAATAAAAATTATGTAAATCCAACACATCACACCCTGAGATTTTTGGGGTGTAATAAATCGTTAACAAAGCTATAATTTAAGAGAAGTAGGAGCTCATATCTTGTATCTAGACTTAAATTAAGATTTAAGGGACCATAAGGAACATCAAATGAAAGCTAAATAGCCAGATGCCTGATAAATGATGGGAGACAGTCAAAGAACAAATGTTCATAAAAAAACTAAATGGATTTGATTATTTCAAAGGAAGTCAAAGTTGAAGAGGTGGGCACTTGAGAAAGATCCGCTAATATGTTCACAAAATCTCTATAAGGACCTAAGTTTGATTTCTATGTGAATTCGTTTGGTGTTGGCTTTGGCTTTTAAGTTGAAGGTTGTCAAAGGTAAACCCGAAACAAGTATTACGTTTCTATCGAAAGCAGTACTGGAAAGAGTTACTACTAAAATATCTTTGGTGATTGTTTCTACCGAGGTGAAGGCAATAATAAACAAGCTAGTCAAATTGTAGTAGGCTCATGATGTGTTAGACGAGGTAGAAGTACCATACATGCCATTTATTTATTTGTTAACATTTAGTTAGCAAAGTTAATTGTTGACTTTGGGGTGTAGTATATGACCAAAGTTAATATGTTAAACATTTAGTATGTTCATTTTAGTTTTCATTTTGTAATTATTCTCGTTATCCATTGATGAATAGAAGTTCTTGAATATTGACGTTGATTATGTTCATGATTATTTTGCAGACGATCTCTGGTGTTTAAAACAACAATTATAACTTTTTAGCAATAAAATAAATTATTACTTCTTAAATCTGAGATACATAGGGATTTTCTTCTCTTGCAGGGGCGGCCCAATGGGCCAAGGCCTAAAGCAGAGGCTTTAGGCACTTAATTTTTAGGACCCTCAAATTTTAAATGGTCTTGTATATACATATATTGATTTGGGTTTTAGTTTTTTAACTGTGTGAGCTACAAAACTTACTAGGCTTTAATTTTTGAATTCAACAATAAAAAGTCCATAACAAATAGAATATGAAAAGAACGATTGCAGCCTTGAGCTTGCATAAACTTGGTTTAGAGTTTAGATATTAGATTCTTAAAGCTATTTAGTATACATAAAAAAATTTAATTCAAACATTTTCGTATATAGAAAAATTTATTTAACTCCGCAAAACTATAAAGGTTGTTATTTATATTGCCGGTCCCAAACCTGAATAAAAAATAAAGGTTTTTAACTATGATATTTACAAGAGGGCCCCAAAATTTTGTTTCGCTTTAGGCCCCCCAAAGTCCTTGAGCCGCCCTGTTCTCTTACCACATTAAATAAATTATAGGCTTTTGATATTTTGAATCGAAGTACAAGGGACATGATATTTGAGTGAATTAGTGTGATAAGTAGCATTTTTTTTACTTGTTACTTGGATTAAATTGGAAAGTGTTGAGTTAAGAAACATCATATACTCAAATAGATACCAAGAAGAAAAAAGAGTGAGTTTTTATTTGTATTGATTTAACCGGTGAGGATGATGACGGATGAATGTCCACTCTTAGACGTAGGTTGAACTAATATACTAAAGACAACTGCACAAATCTTACTATAATTTGCATCACGTTTATGATGTTATGCCTCACACATTTGAGAGATTGTTAGAGCATGTACAAAATACCAATGTCTCCCGACGAATATAGGGTCATAAACATAAAAGGATCAATCTTTTTTGAGATTATATTTGTTTATAAATGTTTATAATTAGATTATCAATTTATTAAAACAGAAATCTATGTAGTTGTTGTAGAATTAAGTAATAACAATTATTAAATCAGTATGTGCATTTCTTTAGACAAGTAACATACAATTTGCTTAACTCAGTAGACCTTGTAAACAAAAACGATTCAATTCATGTTGGAGCGACAATGTTTTTATATGAGAATTCAAGAGTTTATGACTAGGACAATTTTTTTCACAAGAGGAGTTATTATTTTTTTGAATGACACGAGAGTAAATAACTAATCGCGTATACATGGTCGCACAGATGTATGTAGGTTCATTTGAATCATTTTAATACATGATAATTAAATTTGACCATATAAAATTTATAATATATATAATAAAAGAGTAACTACGGATATCACATAACACACCTTTGTTTCTACTTATAAAAATATTTCCGCCTAAATTACTCTATTATTTTCCTGATAGACTCATGTCCTCGAATTCGAACTTGAGAGCCGTTTGGGAGAGTCTCAAGTCGGACGGGGCGGCTCCACGGATTACTTCGGGTCAATTGTCATGGTTCACCCATGATCCCCCATGACCCGTGCATGCAATCTTTCCAACCACACCACTACATTTACATTTAGGGGCTGTTTGGTATGATCTGAATGATTAAGTGCTGAATGGTTAAGAGGTCTGAATGGTTAAGAGGCTCTGAACCAGTAAGTGCTGAACCAAAATGTGCTGTTTGGTTGAATCTCTGAATGACTGTACAAAATGACAAATTTACCCCTCTGAATTATTTGGGCTGAATAAAATGTATCTGTTTGGTTAGATGTCTGAATGACTGTACGTGAATGATCAATAGGTTAACAAAATACTACATATTTGTTGGACTGTGTGAAAAAAGTTATAAAAATTATTTAAGATTAATGAATATAATGTATACTTATTACATAAATATATTTACGAAATACCTTCATCTCTAATTGCCATTCTTCTTCCGACAAGTTAAATGTGTTTGTTACGGGATCATAAACATTGCCGGTTTTGTTTTTTAACTTTGTCCAGGCAGCAAATTTAGCTTTTAGGTAATCATAGCGATTCTTCATTTGTCTTTGATCAACTATGAAATTATGCTCTGTTTTCAGTTTTTCTGCTACATTCTTCCAAGACAGTTGTTTAAGACTGCTTCCCTCGCGTCCATGAAGTGTCAATTCATGGACACACGATTCTAGAAAAGTTTTTTCAACCCCCTCTTGCTTCCAATTAACCCTAATCTTTTTTGAGCCATTTTCTTCAAACAATACAAAAATAAACAAACTTAAAAACTACCATTGATAATAAACTAGTAAACCAAAGTTTATTCAAACCATCAATATTCAAACAAATTTACAAACCAATTTACAACCTAAACCAATTTACAACCTAAACCAATTTACAACCTACCATTGATAATAAACTAGCATCCATCAATATTCAAACCAATTTACAACCTAAACCATTACAACTACCACACAAATCAATCCATCAATATTCAAACCAATTTACAACCTAAACTGAACTGTCTATATGATGATATCACTCAATCACCCAAAAGTGCAATACATCAACAATCATGATCAATTGACATGGTATGGCACCCATGTTCTTACTTTCTATGGCTCTATGCAGATAGTAAACATCATTTAACTGAACTGTCTATATGATGATATCACTCAATCACCCAAAAGTGCAATACTCTAAACAGACATTATCATAGATACATTAGGTTTGAACCCTAGCTCACAAAGCGTGTCTCAAACGTTTCGCCTCGCAATTGAAGTTGATCAAGAGCATAATTCCATTATTAACAGACATTTTCGACAAACAAACACATAAAACTACAGAAATTGATTACTTTGAATACAAAACAGGTTAAGTTTCAGAAAGATGAATTGTAAAAACAACCACGATTCATGCGAATTTCCATACTATCTCTTACTCCGATTCAACATCAAATTCTTATAGGATCGGAGACATTAGCATGAATCTAGAGCAAATTGACAAATAATGAACAATAATGCACAAAATGAACAATAATGCACAAGAATCAAAGGGCTGTGGAACAATAATGAACAATAATGCACAAGAATTGAAGAAATAAAAACTATTTTCTCACCAATTATAACCTTCTGTAGGTCTTGAATCGCAGGTCGTCGGTGGTCTTGAATCGCAGGTCTTGAATCGCAGGTGAATCGCAGGTCGTCGGTTATCGCAGGTCTTGAATCACAAGAATCGGTGGTCTTGAATCAAAGGTGAATCGGTAGGTGTTGAATCGTCGACGGTTATCGCAGGTCGTCGGCGGTGGTGAATCGCAGTTGAATCGGTGGTGAATCGAAGGGTGAATCGGTCTTGAATCGAAGGTGAATCGGTGGAGAATCGCAGGTCGGAGGTCTTGAATCGGCGGTGGTGAATCGCAGTTGAATCGGCGGTGGTGAATCGCACTTGAATCGGGGAAGATGAAGATCGAAGGTGGTCGGAGGTCTTGAATCGAAGGGGATAGAAGGTGATCGAAGGGGAAGATGAAGATCGAAGGGGAAGATGAAGATCGAGGCAGAGGTTGAAGATCGAAGGTGAGGGTGAAGATCGAGAGGTTTTGTGAGTTCTGAGGGTATTTGAGTCAGTAGTTCATTCAGCGTGATTTTGGAGCTGAACCATTCAGCACTGAATGGTTCAGTTAAGAGGCGTCTTTTTTTCAAAACAAACACTCCTGCCTCTTAACGTTAAGAGGTAGCCTCTTAATGGAACCATTAAGAGGCTACCAAACAGCCCCTTAGTATTATTATTTCATGCAATTTTATTTCTTAGTTATTTCAATTATTTTAAAATTTAGTATGTGACTTTCCTTGATTTAAGATTAGTGGTGTGTTAGTTTGTTTCCTATTCCTTATGTACTGCACATGAACGAATGAATTGGAAAAAGGAGTTTATGAATTACTTGAAGTTTTCTTTTGGGTTTATTTTCTCAATGGATTTTTGAGTTAGATTAATTCATTCATGCTAGTTCAAGTTTGACAAGTTGAATGATGTTCTTGGAGTCTAGATTAGAGTCAAGTGGTGTATCTGTATCTTGATTCAAATTTAGAATTGCCCAACAAGTTGTTCAAGTGGTGTATATGTATCTTGTCGACCCGTTGTCTGCCCGTTCTATTCGAATTTCAAATTCTATCCATTACCCCAACTCTGATTTCCTATCATTTGGTATCAGAGCCAAAGCGATCTGTTTCGACTCACTATCCTTTACAATTTCCCTACTTTGCTTATTTCCCGTTATCCTATAGTTTGCAATCATTCGTACTAGTAACAATTTCAAGAATGGCGCATGAAGACAAGACAATGGTTGAACAATTGAAGGAGTTTTAGAATCAATTTCGTGAGCTCTCTCTCGCCATGCGACATCGACGGGGTAGAGAAGGAACCCCATCCCGATATCTTCCGGAGGACGAGGAAGAAGATGATTACCCTGACCTCGGCGACTACAACCCTTATGGTCGTCACACCCATGAAAACCGACACCATAACGACATTAAAGTCGACATTCCTGAATATGATGGAGAGCTCGACCCGGATGCATTTATCGAGTGGTTACGTACTGCTGAGAGGGTATTTGATTACAAACAAACCACCGAAGAAAAAAAGGTTAAATTGGTTGCATTGAAACTTCACAAATATGCTTCTATGTGGTGGGATAACGTGTGTCGAAAAAGAGCTCGTCAAGGTAAAGAAAAGATTAGGACTTGGAGCAAAATGAAGAAACTCTTGAAGCAGAAGTTTATGCCCACGTTCTATGTTCAAGAAATTTTTTCACAACTTCATGCACTAAAACAAGGGAACCATTCGGTAGAGGAGTATTCACAAGATTTCGAACACCTCATCATGAAGTGTCATTTAGATGAAGCTGATCCACAAACCCTTGTTCGTTACTTGGGTGGACTTGAGCCTAGAGTTGCAAACGTGGTGGAACTACAGTCGTACGCTACCCTAGCAGAGCTCACTATGCTTGCTCACAAAGTTGATGCACAACAGAAGATGCGAGGCAAAATGGACGTCGGGAAACCCGTTAACAAACCTTCTACGCCCGTGACTCTTCCCACGGGTAACCCGCTCGCTGTCAACCCGTTAAAAGCAACAGAACTGCCTGGGAGTTCGAACGCTACCACAAGAGTTCCTAGACGTTGTTTTCGTTGTCAAGGGTTGGGTCACATAGCTTCCGAATATCCTAACAGAAGAGTAGTCACACTTGCAGATTTTGAAGGTTTTAACAACCCACTGTATGACAAGGAACCAAGTACATAAGGTTTCAAACGAGAGGAGGAAGTAATTTAATTAGGTCCGGATGAGGGTGATTGTTTGGTTGTACGTCGTGCTCTTAGTTGGGTTGTTGTTGAGGATGCAACCCGACAACGAGAGGCTATTTTCGGATCCGTTGCACCGTGCTCAACAAGGTGTGTTCTCTTGTCATCGATGGTGGGAGTTGTACTAACATGGCCTCCGAAGCTTTGATTACAAAACTAAACCTTCCAGTTGAACCACGTCCTTTTCCTTATGACATCCATTGGTTAAATCAAGGTCGAGGTATTCGTGTCTCTACCCGGATCCTACTTTCATTCACTGTTGGAATTGGGTATAAGGATGAGGTTTGGTGTGATATCATACCAATGGATGCATGTCACGTGCTATTGGGACGTCCGTGGTTATTTGATCGACAAGTTATTCATGACGGGTTTCAAAACACATACTTATTTGTTAAGGATGGGAGAAATGTAATATTGCATCCATTAAACTCCACAATCACATATGATTGTCGTGCCTTGGTCGGACATGCAAGGCAGAAACATCAGTTTACAAGTAACAGTAATGAACTAGAACAAGCCAAGAAACAATTCACGACCTAAGCTCTAAGTGAAGTCGAATTTGATGAACCGATTGAAACCTCAAAACCTACTCCAAAAACGCAATTGCTTCTGATGTCAAGAATTATTCAAGTTTGAGGACAAACTTTCTTCAAGAGGGAGAGGATGATAGACTCACGTCCTCGAATTCGAACTTGCGAGCCGTTTGGGAGAGTCTCAAGTCGGAAGGGGTGACTCCACGGATTGCTTCGGTCAATTGTCGTGGTTCACCCATGATCCCCCATGACCCGTGCATGCAATCTTTCCAACCACACCACTACTTTACATTTAGTATTATATTTCATGCAATTTTATTTCTTAGTTATTTTAATTTATTTTAAAATTTAGTACGTGACTTTCCTTGATTTAAGGTTAGTGGTGTGTTAGTTTGTTTCCTATTCCTTATGTACTGGACATGAACGAAAAGGAGTTTATGAATTACTTGAAGTTTTCTTTTGGGTTTATTTTTCTCAATGGATTTTTAAGTTAGATTAATTCATCCTCACTTTGGTCACTTGTTCGAGGTACTCCCCCAGAGTGAATGGACTAGGAAGTTCGTCACTCCCTTTAGGTTTTAGGGTACTCCCCTATAGTGACTCCGTTGGTCATATGATTAAGTTGTCCTGTTGAACCTAGATCTTGGGATCTCCAGTCAACTAGGTTAGGTTTCCCTCATATTCTCATTTTCACGGGCTTTAGTCCCATTACTCTTGACACTTATAAACTATTTCTGTGCTTAAGCCTTTTGTTAACGGGTCTGCAATGTTATCTTTTGACTTGACATGGTCAATCGTGATAACACCCGTTGATATTAGTTGTCGTATTGTGTTATGTCTACGCCTGATGTGCCTTGATTTGCCATTGTACATTGAGCTTTTGGCTCTATCAATTGCCGACTCACTATCACAATGTATGCAAATAGCCGATAACGGCTTTGCTATCTTGGAATGTCTTCCACAAATTGACGTAGCCATTCAGCCTCTTCTCCGGCTTTATCCAAAGCGATAAATTCCGATTCCATTGTGGATCTAGCTATAACAGTTTGCTTGGATGATCTCCAAGATATTGCTGCTCCACCAAGTAAGAACACATACCCACTTGTTGATTTGGAATCTTTTATATCCGATATCCAGTTTGCATCAATATACCCTTCAATCACAGCTGGATGACGGGTATAATGCAATCCATAGTCCCTTGTGTATCTTATGTATCTAAGCACCCTCGTTATACTCTTCCAATGTTCTAAGCTTGGATTACTAGTATATCTGCTTAGCCTACTCACCGTGTATGCTAAGTCGGGTCTAGTACATGTCATTAGATACATTAGACTACCAATGATTCTTGAATACTTTAACTGAGCAACACCCTCGCCTCTATTTTTCTTTAGATGTTAGGTGGTATCAACCGGAGAACGTACTACATGCGTGTCTCCTGAGTTGAATTTTTCAAGAATCTTATCCACATAATGTGCTTGACTTAACACAAGACCATCTTAGGTTCGAATAATTTCACTCCTAAATTACATCTGCTAAACCCATGTCTTTCATATCAAATCTTCCTTTCAACATGTCCTTAGTAGATCTTATTATTTTATCATTACTCCCAATGATAAGCATATCATCTACATAAAGACATAAAATCACATAACCTCCTGGTGTATCTTTCACATATACACATTTATCACACTCATTTATTTTGAAACCGTTATCAATCATGACACGATCAAACTTTTGGTGCCACTGTTTTGGAGCTTGCTTTAAGCCATACAATGACTTGACCAATTTACATACTTTACCCTCTTGACCATGGGCAGAGAAACCCTCAGGTTGCTCCATGTAAATCTCTTATTCTAAATCGCCATTTAGAAATGCGGTTTTAACATCCATTTGGTATACGTACTTCCAAATTTCTTAATGCCACAATAGCCAGAACCATTCGTATGGAGGTTATGCGAGTCACAGGTGAGTAAGTATCAAAATAGTCTAGACCTTCCTTTTGTCTAAATCCTTTGACTACTAGCCTTGCTTTGTATTTATCAATACTTCCATCGGCTTTCATCTTCTTTTTGAATATCCAACGATATCCAAGCGGTTTACAACCGGGAGGAAGATCTACTAGCTCCCAAGTATGGTTGTGAAGAATTGAATCAATATCATTCTTGATTGCCTCTTTCCTTTGAGGTCCTCCCGAAGAAGATACCGCTTCACGATAGGTATTAGGCTCACCCTCAACCATATAACTTACAAAGTCTGGACCAAAGTATTTCTCAACCCGTTCCCTTTTACTTCGTCTAATTTCTCCCTCTTCAACCTCAGGTCGTTCATGTTGACTATCATGAACTATGTCATCAATTTGTGTTGATGAACTTGCACTCCATCAAACCGTGATGATGTAGATGCATGTGTTTGTCCTCGCATTGGAAACACATTTTCAAAATATGAAGCATTCCCCGGCCTTATCTCCTTGATAGTGTTCTTTTGTACATCGGGATTCTTGGACTCATGTACAAGAAATCGATGTGCATTACTGTTTTGAGCATATCCAATGAATATGCAATCAACAGTTTTGGATCCTAGTTTTTGAGCTTTAGGCGGTGGTACAATCACCTTAGCTAGGCACCCTCACACTTTAAGATACTTATATGATGGTTTTCTACCCATCCATAACTCATAAGAGGTTACATCCCTTTTCTTTGGTGGTATTTTATTTAAAAGATAATTTGCCGAGAGGATAGCTTCCCCCCACATGTCATGGCTCATCCCAGAGCTTATCAACATGGCATTCATCATCTCTTTTAAAGTACGGTTTTTCCGTTCCGCAATGCCATTTGATTGTGGTGAGTAAGGTGCCGTACATTCATGTATTATACCACTTTTTGCACATAAATCGGTAAACGGTGCAACATATTCACCACCTCTATCGCTTCGCACAGCTTTAATTTCTTGTTTAGTTGATTCTCAACTTCGTTTTTATACAAGATAAATTTGTTGATTGCCTCATCCTTACTTTTAAGTAAGTATACATAAAATATCTAGTGCAATCATCATAAAAGTGATGAAATATTTGTTGCCACCTCTTGTTGGGTGTGCTTTTAAATCACATATGTCGGTGTGAATTGAACCAAGGTTTCGGTTATTCTTTCAACCGTTTAAATGATGATCTTGTAAGTTTTGCTTCAACGCATGTTCACATTTAGAGTTTGTGTCAATATGGAATGTAGGTATGCATTTTAAATTTATTAAACGGCGAATAGAATTATAATTTACATGTCCTAGTCTACCATGCCAAACATTTGAAGACTCAAGCATATAAATAGAAATAGTAGTCTTATTCATTTCACTTTTAATAACGGTTACATTCATCTTAAACATACCATTAAGGGCATAACCCTTCCCCACATACATTCCACGTTTAGTAAGACAAACTTGTCCGACTCAAACACTAAACGAAAACCAATCTTATTAAGCAACCATCCCGAAACAAGATTCTTCCGAATCTCCGGACATACAAGGTGTGCTCAAGGTGAGTTCCTTCCCGGAAGTCATCTTCAAGATCACATTTCCTTCGCCTTTGATGTCGGCCGTAGCTTTGTTACCCATGTAAAGCTTTTCATCACCCTTAACCTCTTTAAAAGTGCTAAAGAGGGTCTTGTCACCACACACATGACGAGTAGTGTGACAACCCGGAAATTTTTTTTAAATAATATGTGATTTTACAAATTTGTGTTTTATATTTTTTTATTATTATTTAATAATAATATTAATAATAATAAAAATAATGATAACATTAATAATATAATAATGATAATGATTATGTAAATAATAATAATCGTATTATTAAAATAATAATGTTAATAATGATAATAATAATAATAATGAAATATTATTATTAATAATAATTATTTATAAAATTTATTAAAAGGGATTTAATAAGTCCAGGGGTGATTTTGTAATTTATGAAACTTGAAATTAAAAACTTTCACATGAAATAATAAGCAATGTAAACTACAGGGGCCAAACTATAAATTTGTTTTAAATCCCAAACCCCCTCCCGTCGACCCCGTATCTCCGGTCGCCGCCGGCGACAACTCCGGCGAGCCCCACCACTGAAAATAACGCGGTTTTTTGATCAAACAAAAGCTACCGACACCTTTGCGTGATTGACTCGAACTCGTGGACCCTTGCAATTTGAATAATGGTGTTGGTTTGGTGTGATTTCCACCTTGACCGAAACTTTCGGCCGACACCCACTATCAAAACGCACTGAACAATAATAATAATCGAAGTTGATGGTGCAATAACGATCTTTTACACATTTAAAAACTTCCTTCGAGTCTCATCTGATGAGAAACATACCAAATCACACTAATCGATCATCACCTTCTCCGCGGACCTGTAACTACTCGAAATCCCACCTAGACACATTCTAAACCCAAATTGACAGAAGTATTTTGATCGTGTACACCACTAGAAACTTCCTGTACAATTAATTCGAGTATCATCAGTGTTTGATCATCGTTTGGATTCCACATTAGCCGCGACTGTTCATCGTGTGTGTTCATCATCAATTTGTTGAAACTGCTCTTGAAACTGTGGTTGCAATGAGTTGGGGCATACGTGAGGTCGAAGTCTCAATCAAATTAAAACCAAATACTACTAATTAGCTAGCGGTAAGTGGGTATCGAACACAGGGAGTTTGTGGAATAGGTGTTAACTTAATTCAAATTGCAATTACCTAGGTTTAACTAAAATGATAAATAAGTAAAGTTCAATAATCTGTTGATTTGTTGAATTGACTTAAAGCAGGAAGTAAAAGTAAATTGGTTTGTAAAAATCAGTAGTGATAGATATGTTTCCCTTTGGTATCCGGATTTTCACAAATGATGATATTGGTATTAATTGGGAAGAACCACATAGACATGATTCATGATTGTGTGCTTATGTGTGATCAAAGAGGACTAAGTACTTGGATTAGCAAGGTTATCTCTCGATAATCAGTATCACTATCAAATACCCAACCTTTCCACTAAATCAAGATTTACCTATGGCATCAAGAACGTATGGTTAGAGTTAAGCAATTTATGAATGACCCATTACACATAATACACAATCATCATGACAAAACAATCACAAGATCAATTCCATCATCCCATAAATAGAAAACACCAACATGATCAAAGTTACAAATCCTTCAAACCAAAAGGAAACACACAAGAAGACTAGCCACTCATAGTTTTGTGCATGAAAACAAGATTCAAGATACAATTCATGACAATCAAAATGAAATAGCAAAGATTAAAGTACCACAAGATCTTGTTCTTCCACACATCAACCAAAGCTTGGCCAAGAAACTTCAATTATCATCACCCGAATGCATCTTGTTCAAAGAGATTAGCTCTAATGTTCATATGAATTCCACCTCACCAAATGATTTGAAGATGCTTTTTATGCCCCAAGAACAACCACTTTTACCTATTTTATGGAGAGAATTCGTTGGATCCAGGGAATAAGCAAAAGGTACCACTCAAAACATTTTAAAACAACAAGTTGCACTTTTTCGTCAGCAGCTACCGTAACTTACGGTAGCCACCGTAAGTACGGTAGAGATCAAGTTGTACGGTGGAATACTTCTGCATACGGTGGAAAAATGCAAGTTTGGGGTCCACCGTAATTTACGGTGGCCACCGTAAATTACGGTGGCTCCCTGAATACTCTGTTTCTTCTTTTCTTCTTTCCACACACGCCACTCCGTTCCATGATCGCAACATTTTCTCCATTTTCAGCTCCTAACATGCCTGAAACCTAAGCAACTATAGTTATCTAATTCAAGATAATTACACGATTAAATGAAGAATGTGACGCGTTTTAACATCATAAAAGGTTGTTCCTTGAACCACCCGTCACATCCCCACACTTAATCGTTGCTTGTCCCAAGCAACATATCAAATCAATTTCAAACAACGATGTAATACTTTTTACTAACCCTTTCGTAACAACCAAAATGACACACCCCTCGCTATGTCCCTCCTCTCGGTGACAGTAAGCACGTCCATGAACTAAACACACAAAAGGCAAACGGTGGTTGCACAACTATACGCTTGTACCTAAATCGACCCTTCTCTTAACAATTGCCAAACATGAATGCATATTAAAGGGACTTTAAGGTTGTAACGTGGCTAGGTGTATGGGTAGGAAATGGAATATATATGAAGAAGCGAAAACTTAACCTGGTCTTTTATTACATAATAACATAACCACTAATTACCAACCTAATACTATGAACAAGGTACTCAACTTCAATTCCTTTTTTTTTAATTTTTTCTTTCTTTTTCTTCGTTCATTTTTCTCCTTTTTTTCTATTTTTTTATAATATTTTTTCTTTAATTACAATAAAACAAACAAAATCTTCACGCAAACATTCAACATAGCATTGAAGATGATTACACTACTAACACTATAAGACCAGGTCAAGTTGGGTAAATTTTGAAGTAACTAGCTAAGGGGTAACAATGATAGGCTTTTAGGCACAACATTGGGCAACTAAATGTCCAAACCCCGCCCCTCTCGCAACCAAGCTCAATATATAATTTATGAGGTCCAACCTCCCAAATCCCACACTCGCACACATCAAAGACGAGGCTACCTAAATGCCCTTATTCACATTCACATCCAACTAAAGTCTCGGATCGTATTCAAGCACAAGTTCTAATGCACCCCCACCTGTTGTCACTCTCGTCAAAGATAAATATTATCTATTTATTAGTGTGGCTTCAACTCTCACCAAGAATAAGAATGATTAAAGGTTGCCGATGCATCATTCGGAGTTAATCCAAGGTGTTCAAATTCTCACAATGTTTTGCTTGAATTTTTTTTTAAAAAAAAAAAAACATTAAAAATTCCCTCATCCCCACACTTGAGATACATTGTCCCCAATGTATGGTTTTGAAAGGAACAAAATAAACAAAACAAAGACTCACAAAATTGAAATATATTTTTTTTTGTTTTTATGATACTAACACCTCCTTAATTCAACCCCGACACATAAACATTAACATATCATAAACTCCACCCTACCACCCAACCGAACTACTCAAATAAAACAAGAAACAAACTGTACAAGAGAAGATGCAACCTGAATAGCTTGACTTATGGTGGCCTTGTGGAGTGTTTCAACTCTTGCCGGGAAACTTGACACACCTTCCCGCATCCCCACACTTGTGCAACAAGTGTGCTGCATCCAGTCTTCTTACCTTCACTATCCATCTTAGTTTGTTCAACTGTCTTCTCCACCTTCTTTTTCTTCGCTCTCTCTTTCTCTTTCTCTTCTTTCCTTTAGCTGCAACCTCTTTCACTTCCTTTAACATGTCAACAGCAAAACATGCTTCCTTGATGGAAGGGTTAGTAACAATAGAAAACATATTTAAGTTCAAAACCTTCTCACCAAACTTCATGTTCACCATTCCTAGCTCACAGTCTAGGACTGCCTGTGCAGTAGCTAGAAACGGCTTACCCAAGATGACTGAATGTGGCGCATTCTCAATAGAAGAAGTGTAATCCAGCACTAGAAAATCCACTGGTAGTAGCAATCTCTCACCTTTACAATGACATCTGTTAGCATACCCCTGGCCTAATGGTTGTTTGGTTAGCCAACATTATTAGGTATCAACATATTAATGGACCAAAATCAAATTTGTCATATAAATGCCGGGGAGGATGCTAACACATGCTCCTAGATCTAAAAGTGCCCGGTCAATTTTAAGGTCTCCTATATGAATTGGAATCAATGGCACTCCTGGATCTGGGAGTTTTAGGGGTAATTTATCTAACAAAGGAACACTTACCTGAGATGTGAATTCCAAAGCATTAATGTGTACTTGTTTTGGGCTCTTGGAACTAGATTGGTGATTAGGATTCACCACAGTATCACTTGGCAGCTCTCCTTTGTTCTTCTTTAAGTTTGCTACTTCTGTTGCGAGTTGGCCCATTTGGATGCTCAAAGATTGAATGGCCTTGTCACGAATTTCATCTTTTTGGGCCCCCAGCATCATCCAACTGATTTCTCTTTTGCATCTCCTGTTGCATCATTATAAGAATATCCATAACTTCATTCCCGCTTGAAGTAACATGACCCGATGAACCACCTTGCTCATTACCCAATTGTTGGGATTGCCTTTTGTTGGATCATGATAAGGCTGGTGCAACCAAAATCACTCATAGTCATCTTTTGGTACTACATTCAAGGCTTCCGAAGCTGAGAAGAGATCTTCCGAGAGTATGAAGGACAGCTTCCGAAGACAAAGTCTGAAAGAACTTCCGAAGACAAAGTCTGATGAAAGAGCTTCCGAAGACAAAGTCTGAAAGAGCTTCCGAAGACAAAGTCTGAAAGAGCTTCCGAAGACAAAGTCTGAAAGAGCTTCCGAATACAAAGTTTGAAAGAGCTTCCGAAGACAAAGTCTGAAAGAGCTTCCGAAGACAAAGTCTGAAAGAGCTTCCGAAGACAAAGTCTGATGAAAGAGCTGAAGACAAAGTCTGCTTCCGAAGACAAAGAAGACTCCAAGCTCGGAAGAAGCTGTCTTCCGAAGTATAAGTGCCTTCAGAAGAAGTTATTCTTCCGAAGCACTTTATCCTTCGGAAGACATTACTATGTCCAGCAGATAAAAGTATGGTCCCTGACAGTCCGCTGCAGACCTCTGATACAGCATGGCATCTTCCTAAAGAGCCATGTTGTTGACCATACTTTATTCTACTGTTCACCTTTTTATGATAGTACATGTTACCAACTTTAGTTGGTGACAAAAGGTAAGTCAGGGACATGTCCTGACTACCAACTCTCAGGCACAATGTCTGAAAGACCTCACCTAGAGTCTTGTAGTATAGATGTAAGGTTAGAGGTGTCCAGCTGGTATCAAAGTATATCCGGCTGTAGGTAGTATTATATATCTTCTCCCTGTAACTCTTTAGATAAGTGATTTGAGTCCAAGTGTCTTGTAATCCTTTGAGTTGAGAAGCAATATATAAAAGTACCTTGAAAATTTACCTGCTGTTAAATTTTCTTACTGCTTGTTACTTGTTATATTGTGATCAACTCTTCATAGACTGCTTGCCGAGTGTTGATTCACAGTGAGTTGAGAGAAAAACCACCCGAAATCCGATCCTGCAATTGGTATCAGAGCTCCAGGCTCTTGATTGTGAGATCTTACCATCCTAATCAACCTGTTTTTCACTCCTCACCACAATCCACTCACTCAAATGGCTGCTCTCTCCAAGGCTGATATGGAAACTGGTACCTTGACCAAGTCCCCTATGATCACCCCTGAAGACTTTGACACATGGTGTATCAGGATGGAAGGCTTCATCAAGTGTCAAGACTCAAGGATGTGGGACTCCATTGTCAATGGTCCTTTCATACCAAGCACTACATCTGCCACTGGTAATCGCATCATTCCAAAAGATGTTGATGATTACTCGGAGGAAGATAGGAAGAGAATAGAGCTAGATCAAAGGGCTATGACTTGTCTCCAAACTGCTCTCCCCAACTCCGTCTACAGACGCTTCAAGAAGTGCAAGACTGCTAAAGATATATGGGAAGCTTTGAAGCTGATGTATGAGGGATCCAAGGAAACTCAAGAGAACAAGAAAGATCTCTTGAAGCAGCAGTTTGAGAACTTTACTTTCAAGGCTGGTGAGACCTTGACTCAACAATACTTCAGGTATGTTGAGCTAGTAGATACTCTGGCGGATATTGGAGTAGCTCTTGAGAACAGAGACATAGTTAGGAAGTTCATGTCCTCTCTTCCTAAACTATGGACTCACTACTGTGTTGTCATCAAGAGAACTTCGGACCTTAAGACTCTTTCTCTCACAGAGTTGTATGGTATCCTAAGTGCATTTCAGATGGAGATGAACATGCAGAACTCCTCTGACCACTCCAATAACCAACAGAGTTCAGCCCTTCATGTGGTTGAAAGGGAAAGCATGGAACCACAACATCAGTTGCTATGCTACCCTGACAACTCACATACTGGACCCTTCATCACTCTACCTGAGACTCCAAAGTCTCAAAAGGTTCAACACAACTCCTTTCAGGATAGTTGTGCCTTTGTCTCTGGAAGTGGACACTCTGGTGATTTTCAATACTGCTTTGATGATCTTGAGTGCTTCAATCCAGATGATGTGGAGTACATGGACATTGTCCAGCAGATGGCTCTTTTAACTTACAGAGCGAAGAAGTTCTTCAAGAGAACTGGAAGGCAATTCCCTCAAAACCCAGTCAACAGCAAGTTTGGGTTTGATAAGAGCAAAGCAAGGTGCTACAACTGCAACCAACTTGGTCACTTTGCTAGGGAATGCAAGGCTCCCAAGAACAACCCGGGAACCCACAGGCCTCCACACATCCCACTGCTCCCAAGCATGAAGAAAAGTCAACTGAAACAGCGCTGTTGCTCAGGAAGTTGACTGGAGCTTCATGGTACAGGATGTGACTCCCGCTCAAGCACTCATGGCCGGAACAGATGATGATCAGGTATATGAACATCTTTGTACTGCTGCCTGTATTGCTAAAGTTAATTGTATAAGGATTACATTTCGGAAATCAGATCTGAGGTTGAGTCTTTAAATGTGCTAAAATCTGACTTTAAAAGAGCTGAATCTGACTATCAAAGGAAAATTGATGAGTTAGAGAAAACTGTGTCTCTTTTGAAACATGAAAAGACTAACTACAAGACTCAAATCAAAGATCTGATCTCCAAACTTTCTGAAGTTCAAGCCCAGTTAGTCACAGCTGAGGCTCAGGCCAGGAAGCAAGCTATTGCTGAGCAAAGCTTCCAAACTATTCTTGCATCAACCTCTCATTCCAAAATGTTTTATCAAAACAAAGAAGGGTTGGGAACCAGTGAAATAGCTCCACCACACTCTTATGAGTCTATTAGACTACCTAGATGTGGTACTGAAGAGCAAGAGGTTCCAACTGCTGACCCTTCTCCATTGGAACTAGAGGATGAAGTAAAAATAGTGGCCTCCACAGGGGAGAAACAGGAGGATACACCCATCTCCACCTGTGATGACCAAATCCTGACCACAAGGCAAGAAGAAGCAGAGCTAAAGCTGCTAGAAGGACTGCTAAGAAGGTTGCAGAGTCCAAGCTTAAGTTTGACCCTAAGCAAAAGGGTGTCTTCATTTCTGCCGGGTTTCAAGTGGTAGGTACTCCTGATTCAGGAAAGGAGTGTAGTACCAGCACTCCTGTCCTACTGAAGGATCAGAAGTCGAAAGGGAAAGTTGCTGATGAAGAGAAGAAACCCAAGAAACAGCAACCTGCAAGTTCCCAGAAGACTAACATTGCATGCATAATGTGTGGTCTGCACAACCACATGGCTAAAGATTGTTACTACAATCCAGCAAGCACACATTATGCAATAATGTTAGAAAAGAAGTAGTCAGAGAAGGTTTCTCAGTTGGACCACTTCAAAAGGTCCAAATGATGAAAAAGGGAAAGTTGGTCTCGGAAGCCAAGTTGCTTTCGGAAGAAACTGCTTCTTCCGAAGGGAAAATGGCTTCGGAAGCCAAACCTTCTAAGGTCGGAAGAACAAGAAGGCTCCCTTGAAACCATCTCAGAAGAAGACTACTTCGGAAGAAAAGGTGGTGAAGGCTTCTTCCGAAAAGAGAGAAGCTTCGGAAGAAGACCATGCTGCAAAAGCTTCAACAAGCTCATCCTCAAAGATCAACCAAAGGATGGATTGGAAGATCAAGGAAGATGTTGCAGCCCAAACCTCTTCTTCAACAATGACCTCTATTGAACCCCATTGCATATCTTTTGGTTCAATTATGTCACTATCTTTGGAAGAGCCCGAGACCTGCAAGGCTTGGGCTTCCAAACAAAACTAACCATCTCATCTTATGTGCAGGGACATCCATTTGACAAGAACAACAATATCTGGATTGTAGATAGTGGATGCTCCAGGCACATGACAGGGAACAGATCTCTCCTTCAACAATTCCAGAACTTTGATGGAGGGCCTGTCCAATTTGGAGGTGAGGCCGGAGGATATATTTCTGGCAGAGGAAGTATATCCAATGGCAGAATAAACATTGACAAAGTTCACTTTGTCAAACAGCTTGAACACAATCTGTTAAGTGTTTCTCAATTCTGTGATCAGAAGCATCAGATGCTTTTCACAGAACATGAGTGCATTATCCTCAAACCAGGGATGACAATTCCTCCGGAATTGGTGCTTCTTAGATCTCCCAGGAAAGGGGATATGTACAAGCTGGATATGAACAATGCTTCTCCTATGGGTGAAGTATCATGCTTTCTTTCCAAAGCTGATAGTGATGAGTCAACACTATGGCATAAACGCATGTGTCATGTGAATTTTAAAACAATGAATAAATTGGCTAAAAATAACTTGGTACATGGTTTGCCTAAAAAGGAATTTTTCTGCAAAGATAACTGTGTTGCATGCCTGAAAGGGAAACAACACAGATCATCTCATAAATCCAAATGTGTTAACTCTATCACTACTCCATTACACTTATTGCACATGGATCTTTTTGGTCCCACAAGTATAATGAGCATTGGAAGGAAATCATACTGCCTTGTGATCGTTGATGATTTTACAAGATTTACATGGGTATTCTTTTTAAGAAGTAAAGATGAAACTGCTGAAACTTTAAAATCTTTTATTCTTAAAATAGAAAATCAAATTGATCACAAGGTTAAGATCATTAGAAGTGATCAAGGGACTGAGTTTAAGAACTTCGTTCTTGACTCATTCTGTGACTCAAAAGGGATTGCCAGACAATATAGTGCTCCCAGAACTCCTCAACAAAACGGTGTTGCTGAGAGGAGGAACAGGACACTTATTGAGGCTGCTCGGACCATGTTAGCTGATTCAAAGCTGCCTCTAACATTCTGGGCAGAGGCAGTCAGCACTGCATGCTATGTGCAGAACAGGGTTCTTGTAGTTAAGCCCCATGGAAAAACCCCTTATGAGTTATGGAACAAGAGGCCACCGTTCATTGGCTTTCTAAGGTCCTTTGGCTGCAGGTGTACCATACTTAACACAAAGGACAACTTGGCAAAGTTTGCTGAGAAGTCGGATGATGCTATCTTTATTGGATACTCTTCTAGCTCCAAAGCTTATAGAGTATACAATATTAAGAATCAACAATTTGAGGAGTCATCCAACATAGTTGTTAATGAGCACACTCCTTGTGTTAGGGGGAATGGACCTGAGTATATCTTTGATTTAGAATTGTTTCCAAACTATTCTAAACCATCTTGTGAGAATGTTTCAGCTGGAACAGGTGCTCAAAGTGATGCTGATGCTGATGCAGGTCAACTATATGAGCTTCCCAGACCTATTCCAAATTCTCCAAGAGCTGAAGGGCAACAAGCTTCAACTATTCACAGATCTGACAGTGTAACTATCTCCAGAAATAGTGAAGCTTCAACAAGTGAATCACTTGATCAACCTCAAAGTTCCTCAGGTGATCCACTACAACACCAGGTTGAGGGAAGTGGTATTCTGAAGGAACAGGCAACTGTTAATACTACTTCACAACCAACCATTGATGATGTTTCTCAATCATTCAATCAGTCCTCATTGAATGACTCTGAAACAGCAGTTGGACAGAGTGATCCAATTCCTGATCAGAATATGTCTAACCTAGACTTATCTCTGCAATTGGAAGTGATTCCTCGTCTTAGGATTCACAACACTCATCCAACTGAGAACATCATAGGGAATGTCTCTGAGGTGTGAGAACAAGAGGACAAACTCATCATGGGAATGTCTGCTTGTACTCATGCTTCCTGTCTCAGATGGAACCAAAGAAGGTGGAAGATGCCTTAAAGGATAGTAGTTGGGTTGAATCGATGCAGGAGGAGCTGCTTCAATTCAAAAGACAAAAGGTCTGGAATCTATGCCCACTACCATCTGGTCAAGTACCCATAGGCACTAAATGGGTATTCAGGAACAAGAAAGATGATAGAGGCTTGATTATCAAGAACAAGGCAAGACTAGTAGTTCAAGGGTACACCCAGGAGGAAGGAATTGATTATACTGATGTCTTTGCACCTGTTGCAAGACTTGAGGCAGTTAGGATCTTCCTTGCTTATGCTGCATCCAAGAACTTCACAGTCTACCAACTTGATGTCAAGTGTGCTTTTCTATATGGGGATATAGATAGGGAAATCTATGTGTGTCAACCTCCAGGATTTGAAGACCCACAGCACCCCAACTATGTGTGCAAGCTGGACAAAGCTCTATATGGGCTGCACCAAGCACCTAGGCTGTGGTATGAGACCTTGTCTCAGTTTCTCCTGAAGAATGGATACACTAGAGGTACCATTGACAAGACTCTTTTCATCAGAAAGAGTGGAGAAGACATTTTGCTTGTACAAGTCTATGTTGATGACATCATATTTGGTTCTTCAAACGACCAAATGTGCAAAGACTTTGAAAGCATTATGAAGCAGAAGTTTGAGATGAGTTCCATGGGAAAAATGGACTTTTTCCTAGGAATCCAGGTGAAACAATGAAGGAAGGGTTCTTCATAAGTCAATCTAAGTATGTCTCAGACATCTTAGAAAGATTTGAAATGAAGGACTGTAAACCAGCCAAGACACCCATACCCAGAAACCATAATCTTTGCCCTGACCTTGAGGGGGAGGATACTGATCAACATCAGTATAGAGCAATTATTGGTTCTCTGATGTATCTCACTGCAAGTAGACCAGATATCATGTTTGCCACATGCATTTGTGCAAGATATCAGGCTGCTCCAAAGGTGTCTCACCTAGCTGCTGCAAAGAGAATCCTCAGATACCTCAAAGAGCACCTAAACTAGGTCTCTGGTATCCAAGAAATAGTGATTTCAATCTCTATGGATACTCTGACAGTGACTATGGTGGCTGCAACATTGACAAGAAATCAACATCAGGAGGATGTCAATTTCTTGGTGGAAGGATTATCTCATGGCAATGCAAGAAACAATCCTGTGTCTCTACATCAACTGCTGAAGCTGAATACATTGCTGCTGCTAGCTGCTGTGCTCAACTGCTATGGATTCAAAATCAGATGTTAGACTATGGGTTCAACTTCATGACTACTCCTATCCATATTGACAACAACAGTGCTATCTCCATTACTGAGAATCCGGTGAAGCACTCCAAGACAAAACACATTGATATCAGGTATCATTTCATTAGAGATATTCATGAGAAACAAGCTGATAAAGTTAATCAAAGTTGACTCAAATGAACAATATGCTGATTTGTTCACAAAGGCATTTGATGAACAAAGGTTTAAGTATCTCATATCAGCAATTGGGATGATAAACATTGAATAACTACCTCTTTTGAAGACCTTTTTAAATGAGTAATGTCTTGTGTCAATACAATTTAAGCTCTGTTGCAAAAGATCTTTAAATTATTCCAAGTATAAATTCCTTCCAAAGAGGAATTAACTCTCGGAAGATATTCTTGAATATCTTCCGAAGCCAAAATTCCTCATTGGAAATTTTCTTCTCGGAAGAGTTTTTGGTCTCGGAAGAAGCGATTGATTCTATATCAGATCTACTTCCGAAACTTATACAACTCTCCATTCGGAAAGACAACTTTACCTTCGAAGCAATGCCTGGCTTCGGAAGATAAAGTGCCTTCAAAGGACAATTTTATCTTCGGAAACAATACCAAGCTTCGGAAGATAAAATTGCCTTAGAAAGAAAATTACCTTCGGAAATGTTTTACCCTCGGAAGTAAAGATTTTTATATGTAACGGATATCTTTTGGGCCCCACTCTGTAAAAAGTAAAGATTTTGTTGATAATGTCAGATTATTTAAAATTATCCTTGCCGCCATCATCATTTCTCCGCCGTAAACCACCATACCATCCACAGTAACCCCAAACAGTTACCCTATTACCACCACCATACCACTATTCACCCCTTTTTAAATAATCTTGACTTATCAATTTCATCTTCTTTTACCACTTTACAGCCCTAACTGTTCCCTTCACTGTCAAACCATAAATTTCACTCAAAATTTCAAGCTTACCTTTTCTCCAATGGCGCTAAACCCTCAACACAACCAAGTCGCATTACTTGACTCGTCAAGGGATGCTGACTTCACCCAAATCATCACCTTTCTCACCGAATCCACCTACCTCACTGCACTCACAGTTAACCCAACCGTATACTCCAACCATATGTCAGAATTTTGGAGCAACGGAGAAACTACAGTGCTGAATGGGTTTCGAGTCCTGAGAACCAGAGTTTGTGGCCAAGAGTTGGTCATCAATGAACAGATCATCAGGGAGCATCTCGAGCTTCACGATGATGGGGCTCCTACTGAGTTCCCCAAGGAAGACTTGGAAGGCACCTATATCCTCATGGGATATGGAGGCGATGTCAGCAGGTCCTGTGTATACAAGTTCAACTTCTCTTACCATTGGAAGTTCCTGCTGCACATTGTTTTGCACTGCCTCTCCAACAAATCAGGGGGTTGGGATCAAATCCCATATGAACTAGGATGCCTAGTTCATGGGTTGGTGAGAGGCCTCAGATTCAACTACTCACGATTCGTGTTGAACAACCTAATCGCCAATCTCAGCAGGGATACATTCTTCATGTATCCCCGATTTCTTCACACATAATCAACTGTGAGATGGAACCAAGCAAGCTTGTCTGCGCAGCTGCTCTTCCTGTTCCACACATGAGGCCTACCATCTTCAAGACACTGAAGAAGATGTCCACCAACTTCACTGGACGGTTACTCCATTACCTCCAGAGATGACTGAGCGCATAGCTCCTGGTGACATCCCTGTTCTCCCCACAGGTGATGAACCCACACCAGCAACATCCACCACAATACCAAAACCTTCTTTACCCATCAAAGCCACATATCAGAGATGCCCCAAACGAACCCTTGTTCAATCTACTCTGATTGAACAAGCTCCTTCTGTTCACACCCAAAGGACTAGAGTGGAATCATGGGCTCCCACTCAGTCCGAGGTCACACCATCCTTCACAATTGACCTCAATGTGGGTTTTGAGTCTCCTCAGTCTCAAACTCCTGAGCCCGAACCCCAAGCCTTTAGCCCACAGGGTGAGTCTCTACACTCCCCTGTGCAGCCTTCTAGGGACAGCCCCACCATAGGCTCAATGCCTGTAGACATTGATCAAGGTCCCGGGTCAGTAGGACTAACCACCCTCTCTTTCACTGACCTTTTGCTCCGAACTGATGAAGAGATTACATCTTTCCATGGCCATGAAGTTGATCTACAACACCCACTGAGAGATCAACCGAGCCAAGAGGGATCCCTTGTCTCTAGCCCCCATCAGAAGCCTGCTACTGAGGTGAGTCCCACTGATGTGGAGGGGACTCATGTAGACTCAGCTGCCACTACTCAGAGTCTCTCATTGAGCTCTCAGGATAGTGGTAATATAATTAGGACTGAGTCTACGGCAACTTTGCCCATTGACATCTCTGAAAGAGATGACTCTGAGCAAAGGAAACCAGGGTGCCAAGAAACCACATCTGGTGGTGAGAGTGAGCATACTAGGTATGTTATCTCATCTCCCCGTGATTCTTCCTATGAAGATGAGGGAAGTATGCAACTAACACTTCAGTACTTGCTTTCTAAGGTCTCCAACCTGGAATCACAGGTGAAGATCTTAGAATCAAGGACTGCCACTCAGCAACTTGAGATTAACTCTCTCAAGGCTCAACTAGCTGAGAAACAGACGGAGAGGTCTGTTAGGCATGTACCAATCCAGGTCTCAATGACTTCTTCCTCTAGCTCATCTAGCTCTCAAGATGATGCTACCAAAAAGGGGGAGAAAGTTCAGAGACAAACACCTATGGAACCACAGACCCAACTCATTTCCACCCAACAAATCATTACACTACCTGAGTCATCTCAATCCTTTCTGGAGATTGACTCAAGGATGCTTCAAGATCTCTACAGACTTTTCACAAAGTTTGTATTGAGATCATCCCTAGAACAGCCTAGCCCCGACACCACACTTGCATACTTTGGGGCTGAGGAGCTTCAAAGACTGACTGCATCTTCTACCACTGTGGAGGAAGTTGGTCAACCTAAGGTCTTCATGGAACCTGAGATTAGCTTCGAAGGGGAAATGGGGACTGATGGCCCAGCAACTAAAACAGATGGGACAGAATCTGCAGCAGTCTCATCTTCCGAAGCTCTAGCTGAGGCTTCTGAAGTTTACATGGAAGCCTCGGAAGAACAAGACAAGTCTTCCGAGGCCGAAATAGAAGCTGCGGAAGGCCTATTTCAGATGTCCGAGGAACTGACCATCACAGATGTCATTGCTGAAATTGCATCTGAGGTGAGCAGGGAGGACATTTCTGATATACCTCCAACCCAAGCACCAGCTGAACTTCTCTCTCAATCACAACCCTCCATCCAAGAACCACCACAGTCAAGCACAATCAAAGACAAAGGCAAAAGAAAGTTGACTGCGGAAGAGCTTCAGGAGGAGGAGAAGATTGAGAAGGCCAAAAAGAAAGGTCGGTTTCCTACTGAGAAGCTGTTAGCTGCTAGTTCTAAGGCAGCTGCAGCCAATCAGGAAGAAATCAACCTAAAGAGAAGAACAGCACTCATTGACCAGCTCATCAGCCTAGGAGCTGTCAATGAGGAAATACTCCTGCTACCACTAGAGGAGTTGGTGACTTTGGAGAGGTCAACCAGGCTACAACAAGAAAGGGAAGCCAGGTTGGCCTTGGAGAAGGCAGAAGAAGAGCAGAGGGAGGCAGCCCTGAAGCTGAGAGAGGAGAGGATCAAATTCCTACTCTCAAGAGGCTTCAGTCTTCCTGAACTGTCTCCACATGATGATGATATGATCCTGCTGCTCCACAACAAAGAGCAGGATCAAATGGAGAAGGAAAGGAAGAAGGCTGCTAGGGAGAAGTTGAAGGTGAAGAGGAAGAGGGAGGAAGAGAAGGAGGTCACTGCTGCCAAGAAGTCAACTGACAAAGCCTGGATGAAGGACTACCTCCGGGCTCATGGCTTCTCTGGTAGGCAGGTGGGACCTATGTCCGAAAGGACACTCCAGCGGATAGTCAGTGAAATAAAGGCTGACATCCGTTTGGGGAAGAGAAGGGAGATGTATAGGAGGGTAAAGGGAATGGTCTTCACCCCAGCCACTCAACCACAGCCACAACCCACACCAGAACCAACCCCTTTTCCCATTAAACCCGAACCCACTGATGAAACCTTCACCCCTCAACCCACAACTCTACCCAAACCTACCACATCACCTCAACCACCCAAACTACCCATCCTAAAACCCAAAACTCAACCCAAATCCACTAAACCTGAGCCTACCTAACAACAACCAAGACCATCCCCTCAGCCTCCTAAACATCTCTCCTTTGAGGAGATTAAGGAGTTCAAGACAAGGCTCATCAATTGCACTACTTTGAGCAGCATCTCCTGTGAGGGAGAAGTTATCAACATCACCTATGTTGATAACTCTTCAAGCTCCCTCACCCTAGGCCAATTTCTTGAATTGCCTAGAGACACCTTGGGCCAGGCTGCAAGACTTCTTGGTCTCAACTCCGATACCCTCAATGCTGAGGAGAAGAGGCTAAGAAGAAGACTGGTGACTCTGCTGGATACCAGGAAAGAGGACAGGATTTCTGGTCAATCTCCTGGACCTAGAAATGCAATAATCCAGTGGAGGTTCGATGAACCTTCTCACAACTTTGTTGTGGAAAGGGAGAATGGTGAAACCAACAGGCTCAATGCCACTTCTCTACTGCATCTCAGCAGATTTGACCTTGCTGAGCTTGCAGAGAAGCCATTCTCCAATCCCTCCAACTCTGAGACTGCTGCACACATCAGAAACCACATCAGCGGTCTCCACTTGGCTGAACGAAGTAGAAGAGCCAAGATTGAGGAAGAGTTGAAGCTGAAAAGAGTGGAAGACAAGGAAAGATCAACCACCAAAGGCACAGCCTTTCTACAGATGGTGGAAGGTCCTGAATTGGAACCAATAGTTTGATGGGAATATGACTATACTTCCCATCAACTAACTCTTTTCAGAGGGCCACAACAGAGGGTACACATAATCCAAGGTGACAGAGTAGAGGTTCTGTCCACCAAAGATTTGTACAAGATTCTCATCATCACAGCAGGAAAGAATGAAGATACTGATAAACACCTGCTTTCCTTGGTGCTGAGAGCTTTGAGAAGAAGAGAGAAGTGAAGTTTTGGTAGCATCAGCCTAGGGGGAGTTTGTTGGATCATGATAAGGCTGGTGCAACCAAAATCACTTCATAGTCATCTTTTGGTACTACATTCAAAGGCTTCCGAAGCTGAGAAGAGATCTTCCGAGAGTATGAAGGACAGCTTCCGAAGACAAAGTCTGAAAGAACTTCCGAAGACAACGTCTGATGAAAGAGCTTCCGAAGACAAATTCTGAAAGAGCTTCCGAAGACAAAGTCTGAAAGAGCTTCCGAAGACAAAGTCTGAAAGAGCTTCGAAGACAAAGTCTGAAAGAGCTTCCGAAGACAAAGTCTGATGAAAGAGCTGAAGACAAAGTCTGCTTCCGAAGACAAAGAAGACTCCAAGCCTCGGAAGAAGCTGTCTTCCGAAGTATAAGTGCCTTCAGAAGAAGTTATTCTTCCGAAGCACTTTATCCTTCGGAAGACATTACTATGTCCAGCAGATAAAAGTATGGTCCCTGACAGTCCGCTGCAGACCTCTGATACAGCATGGCATCTTCCTAAAGAGCCATGTTGTTGACCATACTTTATTCTACTGTTCACCTTTTTATGATAGTACATGTTACCAACTTTAGTTGGTGACAAAAGGTAAGTCAGGGACATGTCCTGACTACCAACTCTCAGGCACAATGTCTGAAAGACCTCACCTAGAGTCTTGTAGTATAGATGTAAGGTTAGAGGTGTCCAGCTGGTATCAAAGTACATCCGGCTGTAGGTAGTATTATATATATCTTCTCCCTGTAACTCTTTAGATAAGTGATTTGAGTCCAAGGGTCTTGTAATCCTTTGAGTTGAGAAGCAATATATAAAAGTACCTTGAAAATTTACCTGCTGTTAAATTTTCTTACTGCTTGTTACTTGTTATATTGTGATCAACTCTTCATAGACTGCTTGCCGAGTGTTGATTCACAGTGAGTTGAGAGAAAAACCACCCGAAATCCGATCCTGCAATGAAAACCTTGATTGTTCCCACCCCAGTAATTGCCTTGACTATTGAATTGTTGGCGAGGCACATAGTTACCTTGGGTGTTTCCTTGAAAATTCGGGTTGGATTGATTGGCCGGATTCCATAACTGAAGTTGGGATGATTTCTCAAACCGGGATGGTAGGTATTGGAATTCATGTTGTAATTTCTTCCACCAAACCCTTGACCTTGAATAGCATTCACTTCCTCCACTTGTTCAAAAGTTACCGTGTAAGAATCCACAGTATGCCCCAACTCATTGCAATTTGTACAAACATTGTAAACTTGATTTGTAGCTTGTACATTACCATCATCCACCGCATGAACTGGAGCTCGTGTAATGACCGGTCGTGCTCGTCTTGATGATTGAGCCTTCCTCTTCGATGTAACCGCCATTTGTTCCAAAAATGCCCAATCGTCTTGCTCATAATTCGTACCAAATGTACCATTTGTGATAGACATTAAATCCTGAGCATCTTCAGAATGAAGCCCCTCATGAAAAGCATTCAACAACTCCCATAACTCAATTCCATGATGAGGACAATTCTTGATCATCATGTTAAACCGCTCAAACGCCTCATGGAACATTTCACCTTGTTGTTGTTGGAAGCTTCTCAAGCTTCTCCTAGCGTCATTAGTCTTTTGGGCTGTGAAAAACTCTTCCAAAAACCTTTGTTGCATTTCAGCCCATGTATAAATTGAAGCAGATGGCAAAGTGTAGAACCACCTCTTTGCCCTATCCTCCAATGAAAACTGAAATAACACCAACTTGACATCATCCGTAGAAAATCCTTGACCACCAATTGTGTTACAAATTGAGTCATAAGCTTCCAAATGAAAATAGGGTTCTTCCGTTGCTAACCCTTTGTACTTTGGCAAACTTTGAAGTGAATTTGTTCGGACTTCAAACGTTCTCCCTTGATTGTTTTGAGGAATGACCACTGGTGAAGGATTATTTATGATGATTGGACGAAAGTGTGCCTCAATACCCCTAGCAGCGTCCCAATTATGCCTTCGTGGAACACCCAACCTAACTCTTGGTCGCTGAGGACCCATTGGTCTTTGAATTTGTGGTCCTGGATGCATGAATTGCTGAAACGGTGGTTGAAAGATTGCTCCCCCAGGTTGTGGAGGAATCTGCTCTTGAAACTGTGGCCCATGTTGCCTCACTTGGGGTTGTATTTGTGGTGGTATAATTTGTTGCTGCACAACTTGTGGTTGTAGTCTCCCATATCCTTACATAGCTTGTCCTTGACTATAAACATAATTTCCTTGATCAGCATCTCCTTCGTACGTGTACCCTTCTTCCTCATATCTCCTAAATTCATCACCATAACCACCATCAACACCAGCTCGTCCTACTCCCAATGTTTGTACAACTTGAGGTTGTTGGTCTTGTGTATCCGGTTGCATTTGAGAGGTAGAGGGAGTATGAAATATGGATGGGTTGGATTGATATGGTTGTGGTGTTGGTACTGGTTTAGACGATGATGATTGACCGGTTGTTGGGAAGAAATATGAAAAGGGCGGAATGGGTGCTGATGGGTCAAAGCTAAAGGAATGTTCAGTTTGGATACTTGTAGGTACTGGGGTATGGGTTGGTTTAGTCTCCGGTGGTAATGTAGGGTTTGGTAAAGGCTCGGATGGTGTTGTTTGACCCGTAGTAGGAGGTGGTGAAAGCGGATCCATTGTGTTTCGTGGTGTAACGGGTGATGTAGGTGCTATTGGTGAACCACTGATTCTGTTTTGTCGATGTAAAACTCTGTTTCTACGAGCAGCTCGTTCAATTTCTGGATCAAACACTAATGGTGATGATGAGCTTGAATTCCTGGTATGCATACACCTGAAACAAAACCTGCACACTACACACAACCAGCGTAACACCGAAATAACAAACAAAACTAATAAGCAAACACACGTTGCGCACAACTCCCCGGCAACGGCGCCAAAATTTGACGTGAGGTCGAAGTCTCAATCAAATTTAAAACCAAATACTACTAATTAGCTAGCGGTAAGTGGGTATCGAACACAGGGAGTTTGTGGAATATGTGTTAACTTAATTCAAATTGCAATTACCTAGGTTTAACTAAAATGATAAATAAGTAAAGTTCAATAATCTGTTGATTTGTTGAATTGACTTAAAGCAGGAAGTAAAAGTAAATTGGTTTGTAAAAATCAGTAGTGATAGATATGTTTCCCTTTGGTATCCGGATTTTCACAAATGATGATATTGGTATTAATTGGGAAGAACCACATAGACATGATTCATGATTGTGTGCTTATGTGTGATCAAAGAGGACTAAGTACTTGGATTAGCAAGGTTATCTCTCGATAATCAGTATCACTATCAAATTACCCACCTTTCCACTAAATCAAGATTTGCCTATGGCATCAAGAACGTATGGTTAGAGTTAAGCAATTTATGAATGACCCATTACACATAATACACAATCATCATGACAAAACAATCACAAGATCAATTCCATCATCCCATAAATAGAAAACACCAACATGATCAAAGTTACAAATCCTTCAAACCAAAAGGAAACACACAAGAAGACTAGCCACTCATAGTTTGTGCATGAAAACAAGATTCAAGATACAATTCATGACAATCAAAATGAAATAGCAAAGATTAAAGTACCACAAGATCTTGTTCTTCCACACATCAACCAAAGCTTGGCCAAAGAAACTTCAATTATCATCACCCGAATGCATCTTGTTCAAAAGAGATTAGCTCTAATGTTCATATGAATTCCACCTCACCAAATGATTTGAAGATGCTTTTTATGCCCCAAGAACAACCACTTTTACCTATTTTATGGAGAGAATTCGTTGGATCCAGGGAATAAGCAAAAGGTACCACTCAAAACATTTTAAAATAACAAGTTGCACTTTTTCATCAGCAGCTACCGTAACTTACGGTAGCCACCGTAAGTTACGGTAGAGATCAAGTTGGTACGGTGGAATACTTCTGCCATACGGTGGAAAAATGCAAGTTTGGGGTCCACCGTAATTTACGGTGGCCACCGTAAATTACGGTGGCTCCCTGAATACTCTGTTTCTTATTTTCTTCTTTCCACACACGCCACTCCGTTCCATGATCGCAACGTTTTCTCCATTTTCAGCTCCTAACATGCCTGAAACCTAAGCAACTGTAGTTATCTAATTCAAGATAATTACACGATTAAATGAGAGAATGTTACGCGTTTTAACATCATAAAAGGGTTGTTCCTTGAACCACCCGTCAGTACACCACTAGAAACTTCCTGTACAATTAATTCGAGTATCATCAGTGTTTGATCATCGTTTGGATTCCACATTAGCCGCGACTGTTCATCGTGGTGTTCATCATCAATTTGACTTCTTTCTGGTAAATTGAACACATCTACAAACTCGTTTTGATTCAGGGATTAAAAGCTATATGCTTAATTTCATTATCATAATCGGTTGGTGGATCAATTTGATCCAAAATCGATTTAGGGTTCGAATGATTTGGGGGGTGTTTGGTTGGGACAGCTTAAAACAATTAAAAGCTGAATCCTAATGCGGCTATATGCCTTTGGTTCACTGGTTTGTGTGCGGGTGTGTGGGAAGGAAGTCCCGGGTTCGAACCCGGGCACCAACATTTATTTTTTAAAGCCTTATTCACCTTTTTTAAAAATACAGAAAAATTACTAAAATTATAAAAACAGTTTTTATAAACTTTGTTTATTTTAGAAGTTATATAATTATTTTCTAGAAATTTATTTCTTTAAAAACCTTATTTATTTATTATTTTATAATTATTACAAATGTTATAAAATATTATTTTTATAAGAATAAGACCCTAAAATAATAATTTAAATTATTAATTTATTATTTGTAAATATGGATAACATAATTAATAATTAGACAATTATATTGAACATAACCTATTATGTTATGATTATTAATTATTTAATAATTCGATAAATTATATTATGTTTATCATGTAAATATGTTATTATTTATTATTTATATGTTCAATTAAAATAACATTATCATAAGAATATAATGTTTAGATGATTTGTTTTTATTTATAAATCTTGCTATTAGATTTTATAAATTAAATTATAAAATATTAAAGTATTCTATTTGTGTTTTAAACATGATAAACATAAATTAGATTTTATATATTAAATTATAAAATCTTACAAAATTAAATATAAACTTACATGTTTAAATAATATCTATAATGTATTTAGAATATAATGATATGTTAAAATCATTATTAAATTAATTAAATTTTTATAAAATATATATCTTTAGTTATTAAGGAATTAACAAAGATAATAAAATGATTTAATTATATGTTATAACAAATCCCAGAAAACCAAACCCTAGATCAATTGAACACCAGGTTCAAGATCTAACTTATTAGGTTATGGATTTGTAACTATTTACTTATGTGAATTATAATTCCTTAGCAGTAATTTACTAGCTTGTCAACACCACACACAAGGACTGAGGTGAGTTCATAACTATTCCCCTTTTTAACCATTTAAATATTTTAGGGCTGGAATACATGTTGTAAATGAAATTACAAATTATTTTTGTGTATTATGTTAAATAATAATTGGATCACATTTATGATTACATATGGTTATTATGAAAATCCTTCTGTGTAAACTAGGCTATAAACAAGGCAGGGATCTTTTGGATAGTACTATTGGGGAGTGACTGACCCCCACAAAGGTTTGGACATGTGGTCCTTATCAGATGCACAAAGATCTCGCTGTCATTCGGGATGACTATTCTGTGGGAAGGCAGATTGTGCGCTATATAAGTTTTGCCATTATAGTTCCACTTACCACCCATATGAGGATAAATGTAAAGAGAGGATTCGCGCCCTCTGATTTGAATTATTAAAATAACATAATATACACATGAAAATGATATTAAACTATGATACATGGGCAAATCCTATGTGAAGGATTTGTTGGGCTTGTACATAGTGAGTATGTGGGATAGCGAGTTCACCTTATTAAAAAGGGTTCTGACAGGCTATTCATATACCGGTGAGTAAATTAAACTCACACTTTTACAGTAAATGCTACTTGATGATAAATGATGTTTTATAAAGGTGTTTTACTTACCTATGAACTCACCAACCCTGTGTTGACACTTGATTTACATGTATTCTCAGGTATCTATTAGGAGCTTATGGACATGCACGTAGGATCATATAAGAGTTCCAGATACACATCGGTTATTGATAAGACATGATTAGATGTATTGTTAAGAAACAATATATATATTTATTTCCGCTGCGTATAATATCTAATGCTCTGAATAATAATGGATTGATTATCTAAAACTTATCATATAGATAACTGCATCTCATGTGTAACTACTGTGTTCGATCCTGTTTGCTCACCCCTCCGTGATAGATTCCAGACCCGGAATTTGAGGGTGTGACAAGTAGCTCCCGTATCAATGAACCATCCATTTGGATTGTCTCCCATGAGGTTGACCTCTTCCACCATTGCCGATAGCTCGGTGATCATTGCCACTAACAGTTCACCGTCTTCATCCATCATATGCGCACGCTCACGCTTTGGTTGCTTGCATTGATTAGCACGGTGCCCCGTCTCATTACAATTATAGCAAATACCTTGGAAAGGAGGAGGTGGAGGTTTCTTTTTCACAACTCCTTTCTTTGGTCCAAGGTTCACCTTTGGTTTCCCAATTAGCTTTTTCCCTTTACCTTTATAACCCCTTGACGATTGCCCATGTTCAACCACATTTGCCTTTGCCATCGGTTCCACACGGATGCCTTTTTGAGCCATTTTGTTGTCTTGTTCAATTCGAAGACGAACAATAAGTTCATCCACAGTCATCTCTTTTTGTTTGAGCTTAAGATAATTCTTAAACTCTATCCAACTTGGAGGCAACTTTTCAATCATGGCTGCAACTTAGAAGGTGTCATTGAGAGGCATCCCCTCAGCATGAATTTCATGAAGTATAACTTGTAACTCTTGAATTTGGCTAATCACAGTCTTGTCATCAACCATTTTAAAATTCAAGAACCGAGCCACAATGAATTTCTTACTACCGGCATCCTTGGTTTTATACTTCTTGTCTAAAGACTCCCATAGTTCTTTGGCAGTCTTTATGTTGCAATACATGTTATACAATGAATCACAAAGACAATTCAAAACGTAGTTACGACAAAGAAATTCCGAATGCTTCCAAGCATCAATGGCACTCAAGGCTTGAGCATCATCCCCTTCTTTAGGTAGAGGAGCAGTTTTCTCCAAGAACTGAGCTAAGTTCAAGGTGGTCAAATAGAAGAACATCTTCTGTTGCCATCTTTTGAAGTGGACACCCGTAAACTTTTCGGGTTTTTCCGCATGGTTCGCCACAGTGGTCGCTCCCACCGTGGTTGCAGCTAAAGGGGCAGATAAAGAAGAACTCATAGCACTAGAAGACATGTTATTTGCTGTTTTACAAAAACAGTTTAAGTTAGAACAATTTTCAACAAACTAAAGTAACTACGAAAATTGAAAAGGTTTCAAACTATTTTCACAGTTCTATAAAATTCAACAAGAGATGTTCTAAATCCAACTTTGAAGATCACTCGTGAATAAGAAAATGAAAACAATTATAACCATAACTAATTTGAAAAAAATATATAAACTATTTTCAGAATTCTATAAAACTCAACGAGAGATGTTCTAAGTCCAACTTTGAAGATCACTCGTGAATAAGAAAACGAAAATAATTTAAAGAAAAATTAACCTTTAAAAAAAACACAGATTAATATATGAACGGTGTTTTTTTTAAATTTGTTTTAAGTTTGTAGGAACCGTTCATATAAAATAAAAAGTCAAACAATTTTATTAATATACTCAATACAAATGAACATAAAAAAATGATTATCTATCACTTTTACAATGGTAATTTTACAGAAATAGAAGAAACAGAAATGTAAAAGCTGATGATCGTGTTCAACACGGGGCCCTTAAAACAAATTCCGAGCCTCCCAAGAGAACTCGTTTTGTTTCCCAGGGTACAACAGCCGAAGCAGTTTGTACTGTCGGGATTGATCTAGAACCCGAACTTGTTTGTAGAAGAGAATCCAGAGAGATAGAGAACCTGTTTTGCTGCAGGTTTTGAGTTGTATTGGTGTGTCTTCATACTGAGGCACCCTCAGTATTATAGTGGATTCAAACCATAATAGCCACCCAGCCATTAATCCGAATTCGTAACCGCTCATTTAATCCGTCATTAACAGTCGTCGGTTTCGTGTAACGGAAGCTGTTACGAGTCACGGCTCTGACCGTGCACCAAGGTCTGTCGTACCTGACCAGACCCTCGAGCCAACCTTCAAAAATACTAAGGCGGCTCCCAAGCGGTGATGCGAGTGTGTGAAGTGCAAAGTGCGCCATCAAAGCGCCACATTGCGCCCACATGCCCACGCCGTGCGCGTGTGCGAGTGCGAGTTAAGGGTGCTTCGCACCCTTCGCGATTCCACTTAGTGTGAAATCTTAGGAAACAATATAGACAAGAGGTTATAGAATATAAATCATTTTATATTCTTTCTTTCCTCCGATGTGGGATAATTTCCTACACTATTAATTCCTAATGTCATTAAACACATTAATTTTCATTTAACACTATAATTTATTGACTAGATATTAATAACCATATTAATATTTTCAATAAATTTCCAACATCTGTATCTTGATTTAAATTTAGAATTGTCCAACGAGTTGTTAAAGTAATGTATTTGTATCTTGTCGACCCGTTGTTTGCCCGTTCTATTCGACTTTTAAATTCTATCCATCACCGTAACTCTGATTTCCTATCATTTACTTAACTCTTTTAGTTTAAGAAAGTATATTAATAATTTATTTCAGTTTTTATCTGATGATTTTTAACATTACTTTTATTATCAATTAAATTGTTTAAACATAATGTTTTAAGTTAGACATGATTTTATAACCAAATTGGATTCAATTAAAAAAACATAAATTAATATATTTATATACTAGCCTAAAAAACTAAAATAATGAATATATACAATTAGAAATTAAGAACTAATATTAATAATCTTCTAATATATAAGAATAATATATAAGAATGATATATAAGGATGCAAAATTTAAGGGATGTAAAATTTTCATTAAAACAACTTTTCGCTATATGAATGACACGTGGCAATAACTTCTTGAGAGTGTGTCATGTGATAACATATAACTTAAAAGCCAATAATTTATTAAAACATAAAATTGATAAAATATTATAACAAACTTAGCTGCAAACTAACTTAAGTTGTATTGTAATTGTATATAAAATTAAATTATGAAAAACTAATCTCTTAACATTATGTTTGAAAATTTAGATTCTGTTTACCATAATTTTGGTTTAAAATCATTGTACATATATTACAAAATGGCTTTTTATTTTCTCAAAATAAATTATGAGGAATTCAAATAATGGTTTCCATTTTAACATTTATTTGAATATAAAATAAAAATGATATTAATTTAAACTTTAGAAACTTTTTATTTTAGGAAAACAAATTAAGAGAAATTTTTGGAGTTTAAACGAGTGTTTAATATGATAACAAGTGGCAATATTTGTTTAAGAATTTGACATGTGTCAAAAGGGTGTTTAATATGATGACAAGTGGTAAAACCCTTTTCTTTTATTATATATAAAGATTATGGGTTAGTGTGATTTTTAGACAATCGGTTTTAATTTTCAACAAGTTGTTATATTATACAAAGAAACATGCATAGATTTATAATTGATAAATATAAATTTGTATTTTTCATTATTATATGTAATCCATAATATAATCATATTTTATACATTTATGAATTTATATCGTGTATTGGGATAACAATAGATTATCAAATAACTAATTTTATAAAATGAATTTTCAACTAATGCAAAATGTTGTTCCTAAACTTATTTTGATTAAAACAATAACTAGTCTATTCAAAATAATTTATATTTTTGAGTTTCAACTAAATAGTTCAACACTAGTAGGATTTGATTTTTCATATGATTGGGAGATGCAAACTAACAACTTGATTATGCCTAATAAAGAAATCTTGCATGGAAGACAAAAAAATGGATCAAACCAAAAGTTTGTTTTCTTCAAAAAATCGAAACGTAAACATTCCATCACTTTTGTAATAAAGATCCTTCTTAATCAGTGGCGTAACCGTGAATTATTTTTTATGGGGTCACTCTTTTTTGGTGATTATATTTCTAATGAAAAAAATTAAAATTTTTGGGTCGTCCGATCGGGTCGGGTCGAGTCGGGCTGGGCCAGGTGAGGTCGGATTAGACAATGATTAAATTGTATTGAAATGTTTACACAGATACAATACCAAAAGAAATCAAAGAAAACTTGCATTTTATAGTTGTTATCTACGCGTTTTCATTGTACGAAACCGATTTCGATTAAATAAAATGCAGTTATTGAAATTCTTCCATAAATCAAGATTCATAACCTTTGATTTTCTAATGTTTATCTACAACAACAAGAATACGATAAAACAAATGGGGAATTAAATTTGATAAATCTAAAAATACGCATAAAGAATCAAAAGCTGAAAAAGGATATCAAAGATTTTGATTAACATAAAAAATTCAATCATTTCAACCTAGAGAACACATTCCCATCATAGAATGAAAAATATGAAAAGTTGGTTTTAAGCTTTTGATTAATCTGTAAGAAAACTTGAAGAACAAAACACACCAATGGAATAGGACAAGATGCATGATTTGATGAAACAACAAGTGGGATGAGCAACAGAGTAAATGGCACCGATCCACCACCATGGTTGTGGAGGTTTCAGCTAAACAACGATTGCGGGTGAGGGCATGTTGATGGGGGTTGTGGTCGAGAAGGGGTGGAGGGGAAGTATTTAGAATTAGGGTTTTAATGTATGTTAAAAGTAAAGGTAAAATTGTAATTTTACAAATTAAATAGTGAAAAAAAGGTTGTAGACTTGCAAGAGTCGAACCCGCGACCTCTTCTCCATATGCACGCGCGTTAACTAGCAAACCAAAACCAAATCTAAGTTAATAATGAATTTAAAAATACTAGTGGGTTCACATCTAGAAAAATTACGGTTCATTAATAAATCCAGCAATATACGTTACACTACCGGTTTAAAAATCAATGAGTCACTTAACCCCATCGTCTTGGACTTAGTTCCGCCCCTGTTCTCAATGCATACAATATTTCATAGTCTTTCAAGAGACTCAAGGTACAAAAATGTTATATAGAAAAGAGTTTAAATGTGTAAATGTGACTAAATATAATGCTCACAACAGAAGAAACAAGAACAATAAGAAATAGTCATAAGGTGTGTCATTTTGACAAATTTTATATTTATCTTTTGTAATTTGTTGTGGCTATAAATAGAACCAATATTTTTAAAACCGGATCGAACAGTGAACCAGACGTCTTATCGGTCCGCTGGTCGGACCGGTTCAACCAGTCGAACCGTATTTAAGAACTAGATAAAATTATAATTATTTTTTATAAATATATGTAAAATTACAAAAAATAAAAAAATTATATAAAAAACGGTTCAACCGGTCCGGTTCCCGGCCCGACCACCGGTTCGACAGGTTCAACCGGTCTGACCACTGGTTCAACGTTAAAACGGTTTTAAGCACCAAACCGGACCGGATTGGAGTCCGGTTCCCTGTCCAACCGGTCGGACCGGCCAGTCCAGTCCGTCGGACCAGCCAATCCAGTCCGGTCCGGTTTTCAAAACCATGAATAGAACCCTTTCACACCCTTTTTCAAAACCCCTTTGCACAAAACATTATATAATATTCTAAACATATATTTCTCTGTTTCCATCATATGAAACATTACATTGAAGAGAAAAGATCAAGATCAAAGAGTAAAAAGAAAAAGTTGTGATTCAACTTGCATACATCTTATTCTTTAACTTGTGTTTTATTAGAGTGGCGGTTATTGTCAAAAAACATGTATCAGACGAAATCAAATGCAAGAACTTGAACAACTTACAGATTCAACATTGAATCTGTGATTAATTTCTAATCCAAAACTTCACAAGATTACAAAGAGTTAAAAGCAAATCAATGATTCAGATACAATCTGGAATGAAACACTACAAATCAAGAAATCAAAGACCAAATAGATTAGATGAAGAAGAGTCAAATATCCACTGCTTTCAAGACGATTAATCTCAATCAAAGAGGTCGCACTGTCATTGTTAAAGAAGAAACATGTTCTAGATGACGAAGATCATATCATAAGACATGCAGAAGATGATCTTACGCCAGATCAAGAAGACAGGACCAAGATGGGTTAAAACCCTAAAATCACTCTTGATGGAAAAGGATGATCTTGATGAAGAGGATAAGTTGAAAGAGATGAAGACAAGATCTACTCAATAACAGAGTATGTGAGGATCTCTTTTCTCTTTTCTCTTTTGTGGTCCTGATTAGTTATACTGTACAAGATCCAAGTTTAACAAAAGCATCATCTTGAAAGCCAGAGTCCAGCCCATCTACAAGCTAATCAGCTACAAGCCCACATATACTCTTAATCCATCAACTGTTATCCAAGCCCATTAGCACTCATAATCCAGCCCACAGTACGAACGAGATACATGTAAATAGACAACAAAAGGATAAGCAAAAATGTTTGTCATTGAATTGGACATCTATATATTTTAACATCCCCCCTCAATTCAATAGGCATATATTTAAACTTGTTTAAACGCATTGAATTTTTTTAGAAAACATATACCTGTACAAAGAAAATACATAGAAGTAATAATACAAATAATACAAAGTGAATTTGTTATGAAGAAAACAAGTGCAATCTCATAAAAGAACAAGAAATAAAGCCACACACCATAACACAAAGAACGACTACTAAAGAAGAAACTTTGCATTGAAACCTGTATATATAAACAACCAAAAAAACCATTTCATATAAAATGGTTAATTTTGTACATGAAGACACCAAATCCGTTTTTTTATGTAAAAAGACTAGCTTGTTTATTTATGCTTACCATCTTTATTGAAGTTACTCGGTCATAGAACATATAGTATTTAAAAATGTTTATAAAAAATAAGCAAAGACAACACACTAAGACTTTTACAAACGGTTTTTCTTTATTAATCAACAAAAAACTTTAAGTCTATCAAAACCACCAACAAACTATTACTCCTTTAAATCAACTTTGTGATGACTTAGAAAACAACAAACCAACATCTGATCAAATAAATCAATCAGATCCAACAAACTATTATAAATGAGACAAAGATACTTGGTGTTATAAGAACACACGTGTCTCATTCAGAGGGATGAAGCAAACAAGAATAATAATGCCTATAGAAGATAGAAGGTATACAACTAAGAATCATCCACACCTTTCAAACAAAGAAGGCAGAAACAACAGTGTTGAAGAGAAAATTTTAATCAAGATATGACTGAAAACAGCTTAGTGTTAATAAAGATAGATATAGCACAAGCTGACATTTTTTCAATAAAATTTATTCCCTCTCAACATAGTTATATAAAAAATATCTTAATCAAATAACGAGTTTTAGACTCACTATTGATAAAGAGTAATCATACACAATGCCTCAAGGCACAACATATCATGTGGTAATCATCACGAAAAAACAGTCAACATCATATTCATTTGAGACAACAATTTGACTGTAAGAGATATAAGAATTGGATGAAACGCATGATTTTATACAACTTCAGAACATGTATGAAAGATAAGAAAAAATCATAACAAAGTCAGATTATGACAGAAGAAATCATATAATTCACTAATAATATCAGATAAACCTATCTTTAACTTTCTCCTGACAAAGTCTAGTCAAATGTATTCTTAATCAACATAAATTTTGAATTCATCATTGACAAAGAATAACCACAAAAAAACGTCAAAAAACACATCGTACTTTTCTGAAATTATCATAGAAAAGAACAACATTTTATTAAGACAAAAAGAAACCAATACTATGATATAGAGAACCATAACATAGCAATTGGACAAAGAGACAAATCAGAAAACTATTCTGATTAAACAATGAATCACAAGATTCAATAACCAAATGAGAACAAGTCTAGAAACCCATGTCACACGACTTTTAGAACTTGTAAAGACAAAGCAGAATATGTCACAAGACATATATCAAATTCCTGTAACGGCAGGAAAGAAAGAAATCAGAAACATATCAGATAAGAAAAAAACCACACGGCTTTTTTGAACTCGAAACCACGTCTGAAGACAGAATTTGTGAAGAACCTAAAGACTAATTTGACTTATTCAAAACTTTTACAACTTTACAAGATATATGGCATAAGAGGGCTTGTAAAGAACATAAAGACTAATTGAACCAAGCAAAAACTTTTACAACTTCACAACAATACCGAATCACAAGATTCAAAAGACAAGCCTGGTAACAATGAGAAAAGCATAAGCTATACCAGACTAGAAGACACAGCCAAACAGATTGATAACATCTCAGACAAATATTCAACATATAGAACACATCATAATGAATGAACTGATGGCAACACAACACACAAAATAATGCTCATCACAATTTTAGACTATACTGAAAACATGAACTCATTAAAAAACATATTGCCTAAGAACCACACAAGCATGCAATCAGTTTTTACTTATACTTGAACCATTTGATAAACCCACTAGTTGCTTAAGCAATTATATACTAGACATAACATTTTTTTAAAAAAATTTCTTAAGAACATCAGTTATAAGTTTTCTTGTTTTGATAGTTCTAACTAAAAACAGCTTTAGTAGAGATTTAACCTGAATTTTTATAATAGAAAATTTATAAACTCCTTTTTTTTCATTTGAATTTTAATAGACTCAACCCACATAAGAGAGAGTTGAGCTACTGAATTTTAAAGTACTTTAAAGTAATCTAAATAAACTTGCATAATAGGCACAAATCATTGTTCATTTAACACAAATCTGCTAAACCTTTTTGTTCACCTCAATAACGTCAAATTATTTGTTTAAAGAAGATTGAAATAAGCAAATTCTTTTAAAAAATAAGTATCAAAACTATTTTCATATATTTTGTTTAGGTTAACTACAAAACATACCAAACACAAAATTGAATATTACTTGTAGCTTCATCAAAGTTGATATTCTCAATATTCTCAAAATATCATAACACAAAGTTTGAATATAACTAGTTCTAAGAAAGCAAGTAGAATTTGATTGTTTTATTCTCAGCATCAATCCAAAGTAAATATGGGACTGCCCTTTTGAATTTTCAAAAAACAATGTTATTAACACGACACTTTGTAAACAGGTTCCAACTTTCTTTTAAACAAATCGAAAAACCTAAATAGGATTAAAATTTGCTTCAATTTTCTTGCAACCAACCTTAACTGCTAGTTTATGATAACAGCCACAAAGTATTAGAATTAGCACTGGTTGATAACACACATGACTTTTTAATGTAAAACAAATTAGACAGATCACAGATGCAAACATTGTTTACCAATCTTTACAGAAACAAACAACAGTATGTTTCAATAGCACATATAGACCCACTATTTTATCAAAAAGAATCATGGTTTCTGTAACAATTTCCCATAAGAAACACACGTTGTTGATCGATCTTAAAATAAATTTGAAAAACTAATGTGTGAGAGAAAGTAGGCAAGTATCACTAGCATCAAGTCTAATAGTCAAACGTTCATGTTCACACTCTAACACACTAAATGGTGGCTTGACAAGTCTTAACCAGGGAGTGAGAAATTAGAACCTAGACTGTGAGAACAAAATGCAACCAAGCGCACAATAACAAATGAGCAAGTAGTATATAGAAACAAGATCAATAAACTCATTGAACACCATCATATAATTAATCAAGAACCACAAAAACATGTATATATGTAGCATAGAAAACAGGTGTGGCTCTCCCTATATATCAAACCACTGCTGGTCCATCTAGCAAGTCAAATATGACTAACAAATTGCTTTATGAAAGAAAAAACAGACTAAAAAGTATAAGAAACCTCACATTGCATGTTTTGTCTAGTTAATTGACTAGTGTCCCCAATCAGCAATGAAAGTTGAACCAGACGTAAGAAGACAAAGTAGGCATATGCTGTAATTTCTCCAACCTACGCAGAAGAAAGAACTACTCCGCTTTGACTTTTTAGAAATACATTTAGATTCCAACCAGCTTTTCTTCACCAGCAAAGACACAATCATTCAAGCTCTTGAACTCTTTTTTTATGCCAGCATTAGATTATCTTATAATATACACTCAAATGCCAGATCCACAATTGGAAACTCTAGAAGTCACCACACACACATCTCAAGACCATAACCAGAAGTTAGGGTTTCAAACTTGAAACCCCTAATTGCGAACATTTGGATGTGAACAACGGAAGGAGACCAGTATCGAACAAGAAAATCATCCAGAACCTGGCTCTGATACCATGTCAAAAAACATGTATCAGACGAAATCAAATGCAAGAACTTGAACAACTTACATATTCAACATTGAATCTGTGATTAATTTCTAATCCAAAACTTCACAAGATTACAAAGAGTTAAAAGCAAATCAATGATTCAGATACAATCTGGAATGAAACACTACAAATCAAGAAATCAAAGACCAAATAGATTAGATGAAGAAGAGTCAAATATCCACTGCTTTCAAGACGATTAATCTCAATCAAAGAGGTCGCACTGTCATTGTTAAAGAAGAAGCATGTTCTAGATGACGAAGATCATATCATAAGACATGCAGAAGATGATCTTACGCCAGATCAAGAAGACAGGACCAAGATGGGTTAAAACCCTAAAATCACTCTTGATGGAAAAGGATGATCTTGATGAAGAGGATAAGTTGAAAGAGATGAAGACAAGATCTACTCAATAACAGAGTATGTGAGGATCTCTTTTCTCTTTTCTCTTTTGTGGTCCTGATTAGTTATACTGTACAAGATCCAAGTTTAACAAAAGCATCATCTTGAAAGCCAGAGTCCAGCCCATCTACAAGCTAATCAGCTACAAGCCCACATATACTCTTAATCCATCAACTGTTATCCAAGCCCATTAGCACTCATAATCCAGCCCACAGTACGAACGAGATACATGTAAAATAGACAACAAAAGGATAAGCAAAAATGTTTGTCATTGAATTGGACATCTATATATTTTAACAGTTATCAATATTATTACTTGAGATTCGTAAGGATATAACTGTTAGTGTTTGTGAGAGAATTGATCACTACCTGTAGAAGATTAGTGAGATCAAGGTGATCGTTTTTAAAGTGAGACATATAAATAGATCACTTCCTGCGTAAAATGTGAATAAGATGATCGCTTTCTTCGTATAGTGAGGAATTGATGTAGTGGTAATATCTTCCATTCAAGAGATATTCTAGTGGAGCAAACTCTCGATTGAACAGAGAGGGCGTTGAGTGGATTACTTAAAATTCACTTGAACTTTTATAAATTGATTTTATCTTTTCGCATTGCATATATCATTGTTTATGTTGGCTGATTAACATGAGTGTATCTTTAAAACATGAGTTTTTGATAATAATAAAATTTTAAGAAAACCTTTTACCTCCATCTTAAGATTTCTACTAAATCACTTACCAAGAAAACAAAGAAAGCAATACGAATATGGGATTGACTAACCCTAAACAACACTTAAAATTTATGGAATACCACCGCTTACCGAATGTTGATGGGTTCTTATAACCCTAAAATCAACTAATTTGACGTTTAGGAAATGACACGATCCTAAAATCAGTTTCTAATTTACAATTGATACATGTGTGTACTCTTACTTATAATAACAATTAAACTGTTGAAACTAATTAAAAATCTTACATGTAACTTTGTATCAAGCTTGGTCACACAATTAAGCCAACAATCACTCTCCTAATTGTTGATCCAAGTTTTACTTTTTAGTTCTTAAACTTGTCTCTCTTGTTTCATACTCTTTCTTCTTGTTCATATTTATCATCGATTTTTTTTTGAATTGCTTATTCTGAAGTACTCACTTTTAAACAGGGACGGAACTATGGTATAGGGTATGGGGTCAAGTGACCACACTGATTTTTGAACCGTAGTGTAATGTATAGTACCAAATTTTTTAGTGCATGAACTCATAGTTTTCCAGTAGATGAACCCATTAGTATTTTTAGATTCACAATAAATCTCAGAAATGTTGCAGGCTCACCACTAAATTGCGCTTGAGTTGAGTAGTCAAGCAGAGGTCGCAAGTTCGATTCTCTTCAGCTTTATTTTTTTATTACTTTTTATTTAGTAAGATTGCTAAAGTACCCTTACTCTTATAACACAAGATAATACCTTGCCACCAATTACATTTCCCTTTTTCCACCGTCGACCCTCGACCAAACCCCATACCCCCTGACCCTCTTCGTCGCCTGCTCATTTACAGCTTGCTCGCCTACGACCTGCTCCCCTGTCGTTGCGCCTCTGGCTGACCGGCCGGTGTACGGCCTCCCCACCACCGATACTTGTGACTTTGTGAGTTTTGGTGATTTCTAAGAATCTACATTTTATCTTAAAAGGTAAGTTTTCTAAATTGTTAATTCAAAGTTCAAACTATTTAGTGTTTTTATTGTTAGGCTTGACTTATTTCACTTAGCTGTTAGTTAATTTGTTTGTTGATTTTGATATTTAGAAATCTAGAATGTAGTAGTTTATTTATTAATTTGTGTATTTAAAAATCTAGAATCTATAATTTGTTTGTTAATTTAGGTATTTAGTTGATTTGAGTATTTAGAAATATAGAATTTATAATTTGTTTGTTGATTTGGGTATTTAGAAATCTGGAATTTATGATTTGTTTGTTGATTTGAGTATTTAGAAATCTAGAAAAGTATATGTTTTTTTGAATAAAGCATGTGAAAACAGATTTAAACAGTCGTATGAGTGATGAATATGTGAACGACTCGTGTATTTGTTACGTTGAAGAAGAGCTTTTTGCAAAGGTGTTGATTAAAAATGCAAAGGAACGGTTTCAAAAAATAAAGACGTGTAGAGAACAATTGTAAAATGTAAGTTTTATTTGATTTCTTTCAGCATTATATTATGTTAACATTTTCAATGTAATTTAATTACACTTCAACCTGACCCCATCGGACAATCCCAAAAATTTTATATTATTTCGTTACAAAGCGAATCACCGAAAAATAGTGATCCCCTAAGAAAAAGTTCCTGGTTCCGCCGATGCTTTTAAACATGACAACTTGAACTTGTTTAGGTAATTGGGTGCTACACGACCAACTTGAACTTGTTTAGGAAGTGAAACAACATATGTTTGTGAACCCTCTGTTCGTAAAAACCGTTACACTTGTGATTAAATATTGAGAACTCTTTGTTCATAAAACCCCGTACCTACTTCTTCTTAGTCAATCCTATCAACCTGGCATCTCTAAGACTTATCGCGAATGCAAAGCAATACTGGATCAAATGAAATCCTCAGGCCTCGATTTCTTCTAACCAATCGGTCTATTTGTTAGGCACACAATCAATTTTGATGAATTTGGTTTTCAATCCGCAAATTGCTGAATCGATTTTGTTTTTTCTTTTAGGTTCTGAACAAAGAGTATTTGGTTCTTGATTGATGATTCAACATAATGATCTTAATATCTGAATGCGCCTTAACATGGCTTTGATACCACTTTTGCTCAAGATTCCAGGAAATCATGATTCCCATTAACAAACAAGAACACAAAGATTAAGAACAAAAAGAATATGGGATTAACCCTAAGCAACACTTGAATTCAACTGGACGAGATAACCATCGTTTACATAATGATGATGGGTTATTATAATGGTAGAATCGACCAACGCGTCGTTTAGAAAACGACGCGATCATAAAAGCATGACGATGGATTATTATAATTGTAAAATCGACGACACAATCATAAATGTGGTTTCTAATATACAGTTAATACTCGTTTAACCCCCCAACTAATAATAATTACATTCTTGACACTAAAATCTGGCCCGTAACTTTATCACAGACCAACAATAGTGTCCACATCTAACAACTTAAGACATGCAAATATTGAAGCTTCTTAAAGTTCAATTATTAGTCTTTAATATAAATGTTTTTAATTTTTCAAAACTTTATATAGTGAAATAGTGAGAAAGTAGATGGATGGGATTATAATGGTTGTAAGAATCCAATGTTTTAAGTGGGAATTCCATCGCTGAAAGCACACAATCGCTATGCATCATGATGAAATGTTGAAAGGAACATGTTATGTCACCATCTCTTGTTTAAAATCATTTTCGACTGACAAAAAGTTTTAACACTTTCCACTTTTAAAATCAAAATTTAAAAGTCAAAAAGCTCAATTTCACTTCATTTTTACACCCCTTATAACATTTTCCATACAAAAAGAATAATTATTTATGAGTTGACTAGCATAAAATCAACATTCGAATTCCTTATATCATGGCTTTAAGTTAATAAATATTAATAAAAAATGTAAAAGTCATGCTGCGAAATGTTTCATCTTTTAAGAATATACATGTTACATGATGTATTTAACGGGCAAAAAATAATAAGTTCACAACAACTCAATACGCATTTGCAAATCATTTAAAGATATTAATTAAAAGATGGTCTTATAAGTTATTAGTAGATGAATAACTGATCGTTGGGTGTACTCCATGTTCTAACTACTTGCTAGAACACCTTTTATGGTTTAACGAACTCTCCGTCATTCAAAAAAAAATTATATTATACGAATGAAAAACACATGTGAAAACATGTTCCTTATAAAACTTATGTACAACAATCTTGTTTAACTTTGATCGTGATAAAATAAAACAAGAAGATGTAAATACTGTTCAAAAGAGTTAATATCCTGATGACATGATAGATACCATAAAATAAAACAAGAAGATGTAAATACTGTTCAAAAGAGTTAATATCCTGATGACATGATAGATCAGTATGGTTTTGCTATATGTTGTATGATTTATTGTGTACTCATGTGTTGTATGATTTTTATGATGGCTTGTTATCAAGATGGCCTTTTGTATACGTATGCTATGTGTGATGTGATTTATTGTATTGTTGTCGTTCGATCAGTATGGTTTTGCTATTGAGTCGGGGGTCTCTTTGGAAGCGGTCTCTCTACCAAACAGGATAGAGGAAAGACTCGCCTTCACCTACCCTCCCCAGACCTGCTCTTGAGTGGGATACACTGGGTTTGTTTGTATGTTTGTATGTATGATAGATACCTAAGAGAACCTAATGTTAATGAATTACATTAACTAAACATAAAATGGAAAAAAAGAAAAGTTCTTGATATGGATTTAATTTGAAGAATACTTAGAATCTTATCTTGATTTCCTTTGTGAAAATGAAGGATAAACCATGGAGATGAAGATATGGAGAAGAACATGATGAAAGTTATTGACAAGGAGAGAAAACTATTCGATAACATTCTAACTAGTATATGATGATCTTGTATTTGGAGAAACTCAAGCAAAAACAACTAATACGAAGATCATGCACCTAAATATCAAACTTCATGTGTCGTTTGTCTTTACGCCTCTCATGAAAAAACTTACAGAGCTAATTTGGCAGGCTGACCACCTCCCAACTAGCAATCTATCACCGCTATCAACACATACACACGGAGGTGGACAGAATGCCAAATGAACTCTGTATGTATATCCATGAGAAACTCTCCCTCCTTTTTGATGAGAGAGATGAATCTTTGAATTTTGAGGGAGAAAAGAGAGAGAATGAGGGGGAGAGAGATGTTAGAGGGTTATAACATTCTAGGAAAATAGTGACTTCATAACATAAGTAAAAACCTAGGGGGCAAAGAGTAATTTAAAGATGTTTGGACAATTATGAAAACCATTTTTTAGGCATCACTGCAAGAAATTACGAAGGTCAAACTAAAAATTTACCGATATACCCTTCACGATAAACAAGAGCCAAGTATGATTATTATGAGAGATGTTGATCTGTATTTTAAAAAATCAACTTTTACTCATAGATAGATAGTTGTATGTTGGATTATCAATAGTAAAGAGTAGAGACAAAGTTAAATTACTAATATTAGATAAAAAACGATAAAGTTATTAATGAGACAACAAATGTTGCATCATACAAACGATAAAATTATTAATGGGACAACAAATGTTGTAAACAAGGATCTTATTTATCTCAATGTTATTGTATTTCTATTATTACCTATGCCAAGTAATTTCTTACATTATTTATGATAATTAAATTGTTTCACGAGCTTTCTAACGATGTATTCTTGTTTTTACCAACCTTGTATTACATGGGTACTAACCTAATACGTTAAATTATATTCGAGATTGGATATTATTGTTGCTGGTTGGGATGTGGTACGTGAATATGTGATTGTTTGGTTTGCCCTTTCTGGATAGTTGATATCATTTTATTGAACTGGCGTTTGATATTATAATCTTTAGATCTTAAATTTTACAATCTTTAGATTTCTATATTTTAATACATTTATTAATAGATATGACGAATGGCAAGTTGGGTAACATTTTAACTTTCATAACAACTAATGTATTATAAGCTTATAACATTTCAATACAATCTAGTTCTTAAAATAAAGAAAACTTTCTTAGTTAAAAGAAGTTATAAGCGTACAATCTTTCAATAAAATTTAGTTGACTCAGAGCTTGTTCAACTTTGAACTTCTTTATAAATTAATAAATAAATTTTTCTTTTTCACTCGTTGGAATTGTTAACTGCAAAAATACGCCCTAATTAACCCGTTAGCATCAGACTGTCGTGTTAATATTTGATACAACGAGATTAATCGAGACAAAATTGATTAAAGTCAAATGTTGACTTTGGCAAATATGAATATTTGATGATGTGGGGTGTGTGTGTTTATGGAGGGGTGGGGTGAAAAGAAAGTGAAGAGTGGCTTTTCATGGGAAAGGCGCATGAGCGTGCATGGTGTTGGTACGACTCTTTTTTTGTTCTTTGACTTTAGCTTATATGCAAATTCTGCAAGTAAAGGTTTAATAATTGATATATCTATATGTGAAACATATATGTAAGTTATATAAAATAGAGTATGTGAATTTGAATCAGTGTTGTAAGAATTGGTAGGCGCTAGTCGTGGGGAGGGACACCGACTAGCGATTAATCAGGAGTGATCGAGGGTTAATCGGTTTGAAATTTTTATATATAATTTCAAATCTATATATATGCACACACATTTTTTATTTTAATTCTTATAAAAATGTTTGTTTTACACACACACACATATATATATATACACACATATCTTCCCGGGAATTTGAAGTTTTGCTGGATTTTTTAGTTTTCGTCGGCAAGTCGCCGGAATCTAGAAAGAACGCTGATTAGGGGCATATCATTCGCCGATTAGAGTTGATTTATCCCAATTTTAGACCTATTTGACCGATTAGCGATTATTGTTGCCGATTTGTAAAAACCGAAGCTGGGAGCTTCTGATTAAAGATTAGTCGCCGATTAATCGGCCGACTAATCCGATTTTTGTAACATTGATTTTAATGACAAACTTTTTTGTATATGTATGTTATGTAAAACAGAGTATGTATTTAATTGTTTTTAAAATCCATGCACTACTAGAAGATTAAGTTTTAGGGACTGAATATCACTAACTGTCTTAATTTGTTGGTAAATATTGATGAATGAGCAACAAAACCTAAAAAATCCAAAAAGAAATGAGCAACAAAACCTAAAAAATCCAAAAAAGAAAACAAACTTTAAAAATTTTGTCAATAATATGCCGAAAATTATTGACAAATTACTGACAAACCGTCTAATTTATGTGGAAGAAAAAACTCACCTAAAACACTCTCTCCTGAAAAATCATCGAAAGTTCATCACTAAGCTTTTCAAGATTCATTAGTGGAAATAACTGATAGGTCACTCGTTTCCCCACCTCCTAAATTAGGTATAAGACCTGTTTGAATAGACGGATTCTGATGTGTGGATGATTCTCCTATGTGCATACGTTTATCTAATTTAGTTTCGTCTTAATGTGTTAAATCTAGAAATCTATGTTATTTATCTATAAAATTTAGAAATACAATGTAACACAAGTCTATGTGAAATTAATATGTAAAATTAAGAAGCACACCATATGAGCTTATTATCTAACATACATCCTTAACTTTTAAAAGAACTTGTTAAAACATAATGTTATTTGTTATAGGCTAAACAATGCAACACATGACAAGACCTATTAAGGCCTAATTGATGGACTTGTTATCCATCATATGCCATTAGTATCAAAATATTTCTTACAACTAACTTTAGTAAACTCGTGTATTACACAAGTTAAATAAATAAAATATTAAATAAAACGTAAATTTATTAAATATAGAACAACATTCTAAGATAAGATATGATTAAATTACATATGAGTAAAAACTATAATTAATAAAATATAATGATAGTAACTTCTTAAACTCTTTTTGTTTTTTCCAAAAAAATAATAATAAGAAACATTTTGTTTCAAAATAAATCATTTTCAAAAAATATTATTTTTTAAAAAAATTCTTATTATAACTCTCAGAGGTTGTTTGTTTGGGTCTGAATGACCCCAGTCAGACATGTATGTCTGGTCGAGTCAGACATGATTGTTTGATTAGGGTACCTCTGGTTGAAAAAGAGCTCTGATTCACCTTACTGAGTGAGATTTGAGATGGAGTCTAACTCACTCCCGTCACCTCCTCCCCATCGAACTCACCTGAAGATCATGCCAGAACCAGTGACGGTTAAGAAGACGATGGTTGCCAGAGGTCGGGATAGGGTGGTTCGCGACGGCGGGGTAGGGTTCACGGTGGTTCGCGGCGGCGATAGTGGAGCAAAACGGCGGATCTGCGACGGCGGGGTAGGGTTCACGGTGGTGGTTCGCGACGGCGATAGTGGAGCAAAACGGCGAATCTACGACGGCGGAGTAGGGTTCACGGTGGTGGTTCACGACAGCGCGGCGGATCTGCGACGGTTGATTACGGATGGGGAGGTGGTGGGAAGGGGGTATGGAGTTGGTGCTGGTGGTTGAGAATACGATGGTTGTCGAAGGTCAGGATTGCTTCGGCCATGAGTTGGTGCTGGTGGTTGAGAAGACAAGGTGTGTGTGTTTTTTGGATGTGGGAAGTTATCTTGTGAGTGGGGTGGTAGGGTGGATTTTGTGGATTTTATTTTCCTTTATACTATCAAACACATTTATTTGTTCAGACATCTTATTTATTCAGATAACTTACTGGTTCAGACCTCTTATTCATTCAACACTTATTTAATCAGATGTTGCCAAACAACCTCTTAATTTTATTTATTTTAGTTTATAAAAGTTGTACTTTGAAACACACCAATTTTAAAAATATTTTGTATTTTTTTTTAAATATGATGTTTTGAAAAAATTCTTATGATATGAAATTTTATTTCTCTACGGATAACATTAATAATATAATAATAAGATGTTATTTTTTTAAAATACTATTTTTAATCTAAAACAATTAAATAATATTATTAATAATTAATGTAATCATTTAATAGGATTGAAAACCGAAAAAAAAATTGGTAAGAAAGAATGTGATGAAGTCATTTGTCCCTATTAGTTATTATTTCAATAGGGTAGAAAAATTGATTTTACTTAGTCATAGGCTAAAACAACACAATAACATAAGAAGAGACCCATAATGCCCGATTAGAGGACTTATCTTCTAGCATATGTAATTAATACATAAATGACGTTTTATAACCTAGTGTTGATTATAGGTCAAAACAACACAATAACACATGAAAAGACTTATTAAGGCCTAATTAATGAACCTATCATCTAACAAATGTCATTAACACTTAAATAACTTGATAGCTAATATTACTTGTCTTTTTCTTTGACGGAAAATAGCATATATAATATTAAAAAACATGGCTAATAAGGATCCAAGAACCCAAAGTACAATAAGGAAATAACATCAAGAGAACATAACAAAGTACAAGCAATAGAGCATAACAAAAAACATAGATCACATTAACCTGGGTCAAAAGGAAAGTTACACAATGTAATGTGCAATCCTTTCCTACATCATGCTCTTAACCATAGTAAGGCCTCCACAACTAGCTCTATTATGACTTTGTTTGCCGATGGATGCGCTTGTTCAAATAGTACCTCATTCATGTGCTTCCAGAGGCACCACGTTGCCATCATGAAGATAGCATGAATAACTTTTTTGAATTCACGGTCTCCCTCTAGAAGATAAGGGATATCCATCAAGTCTCGAAAAGAAAAAGAATACATCGGTTGGATGTTACACAACGAACTCACCTTTGACCACACTTGTGTTGTCAAGCCACATGAAATAGACAAGTGATCCACTGATTTTCTTAATTGCACCACATAATCTGCATAACGTGGATTGAAGAGGAATATTTCTACGAGCAAGAGAGTCACATGTAGGTAAACGATTGATATTCGCTCGCCAATTGAGGATATTTACCTTTTTAGGAACCCATTTATTCCAAGGAATTTTATGCACACCACCCATACTGTTTTTACTTTAAAGTAGATCTTTAACATACCTAGTGGATAATTCTTATACAACCACATACCCTATTTCCAAGTATCTTTGGACCCATTTGGTGTACCGATAACATTCTCGCCATTAAGTGTGCCAAGTCATCCTTTTCTTGAATTGAGATCACCTCTTTTTCCATCTCTAAATCCATAATAAACTATGGTTATGCATCTAAAATATTCATTAACCAGGAGATATTTAGAATGTTTAAGACAAATAAAGAGGGATATAAGTCTTTCAAAGGGGCATCTGCAATCCATCTACCTATTCATAACCTTATTTCATCCACACTCCTAAGAACATCAATTAATAGTCGGTTCAGATAGATTTCAATCCCTTTAAAATCTTCTTCGACCCTGAAGATGTTCTTCCAAAACTCATGGGTTAGACAATCTAACTAGAATCGGGTTTTAACTTCTTGAGGAGCAGTGTATGGACCAAATAACATTCCTCCAAGGTTGTGTTTTTCATTCTTGAAGTGCCACCACCATTTGAAAAGCATTGCTATATTAGAATCCTTCAATGGAATAATTCCCAATCCCCTTTTGTCCTTTGGTAAAGTTACCTATTGCCAAGAGACCTAATGTATTTTATGTTTTGTTTCATCTCCATCCCATTAAAGTTTCTTCTAATTTTCTCCAGGGTGTTAATGACTTGCGCATGCGTACGATAAAGAGAGAGAATATGTTAGCAAAGATTCTAATACATTTTACTAATATGATTCTTCCACCTATTGATAGTGTTTTGGCATTTTAGTTCAATAGTCGAGCTTTAAAGACATTAATCATCGGGGACTAATTTTTATTAGATTCGTGTTTGCCCCAACCTTGAGACCAAGATAAGAAAATGGGAAATTTGCAGCTTTATAGTGTAAAATGGATGACATGCCATGCATGCTATTTCATCATCAGCAAAACTTTTGATAATACCTTTATTGATACCCCAATTAAACCAATTGGCATGTAATCATTTGGAGTAAGTGTGTCATTTGATTTTGGCGGCAGTGTAACCGTAACTTATCGTATTCGTCTCATGGTATTTTGTCATAAGCCTAAAGAAGTCATCTTCAAGCATACTCTTGTATCGAAGAATGAAGTTGAAGTTGAACCCATCCGGGATAGGGCCTTGGTTCCTTTATAGTCCTAGAAAGTAGATTGGTGGATATCAGCCAAAGAATCTAGTATTGTAGTGAGTCTTCAAGCTAGCTAATGTTTCATTTTTTGTTTGTCTCACCCCTTCATGCTATGTATTTACACTCGACTTTAACCATTTCAATTTAACTGTGAGCCTTTATCAGCTGGACCCTCAAAGATGAAACTGATGCATAGTCGGTGGATAAAGTCATTGAAGCCTAGAATCTAAAAACATGAGTTGAAAAAACAAAATGGTGGAGGTCCAAAATCTATTGTAATAGTTTCCAATAAAAGAGGAGTGTGATTCGACCACCCCTCTCTAACGAGGGCAATTAGTTTAGCGTTCGACCATCTGTTAAGAAACTCATCGCACACAAGTACTCGGTCTATTTACTTAGTGCACCACCTTAACCTGATATACAAGTCAAACTATGCCCCCATTGTGTATTCAAACAATCCTACTCGAGCAATGAAGTCATTAAACCGCCCGTTGAATTTGCAAATAATTTCGTATTCATCCTATCCGAAGGATACCTAACAACATTGAAATCCTCAAGTGGTAAAAATAAACCTGGTGTACCAAAGATGTATTATGAAATCTACATCCACAAGTCCATCTTCTTTAATCAGCTCATTAATTTGCCTTTCAAACCTGTTTAGATTGATGTTAACATAGGAATTAATGTGACTAGTATCACTAACTTCATTGCCATCCTTCTCATTTTTGGGGGAAGAGTTTTGTGGTACTAATGTTTACTTGTTATAGGCTAAGAACAACACACTAACGGTGATAAGAGCCACTAAGGTCCAATTATTGAATTTATCATCCAATATTAACACCTAAATAAACTGTTATTACCTATTATTACTTTTATAGGCTAAGATAATGGTATGGGTGCAACGAGCCGAGCCTAGCCCGAGCTCGTTTAGGCTCGTTCTTGGCTCATTTTGCCTTAAGAGAGCCTGAGCTTAGCTCGTTTCGAGCTTTAATAATAAAGCTTGAGCTCGGCTCATATTATTATATTATATATATATATACATATATATACTATATATATACATATATATACATAATATAGATATATATATATACATATATATACATATATATACATATATATACATATATACATATATCTATACATATATATACATAAACAATATATATATATAGATACATATCTATATATACATTATATTCATATACAAATATATATACATATACATATATATACATATACATATATATACATCTACATATATATACATATACATATATATACATACATATATACATATATACATATATACATATATATATATACATATGTATATACATATATATACATATATATATATGTATATATATGTATATATATGTATATAGTATATATATATGTATATGTATCTATATATGTATATGTATATATATATATGTATATATAACATAATATAGGGGAGGGATCCCTTGAAAACCATGTTATAAATGAAAATCATGAAAACTAGGGGTTACATATATGTAAGTACGTATTACAAAGTGTATAACTAAAAGTACATACATACATACATACATATATATATATCTATGTATGTATGTATGTATGAATGTATGTATGTATGTACGTACGTATGTATGTAGTATGTATGTATGTATGTATGTATGTATGTATGTATGTATGTATGTATGTATGTATGTAGTATGTATGTATGTATGTATGTATGTATGTATGTATGTATGTATGTATGTATGTATGTATGTAGTAGTATGTATGTATGTATGTATGTATGTATGTATGTATGTATGTATGTATGTATGTATGTATGTATGTTATGTGTGTGGATGTGTGTGTGCATGTGTGTGTGCATGTGTGTGTGCATGTGTGTGTGTTTGCATGTATGGTGCATGTGTGTGTGCATGTGTGTGTGCATGTGTGTGTGCATGTGTGTATCCATGTGTGTGTGCATGTGTGTGTGCATGTGTTTGCATGTGTGTGTGCGTGTGTGTGCATGTGTGTGTGCATGTGGTGTGCATGTGTGTGTGCATGTGTGTGTGCATGTGTGTGTGCATGTGTGTGTGCATGTGTGTGTGCATGTGTGTGTGCATGTGTGTGTGCATGTGTGTGTGCATGTGTGTGTGCATGTGTGTGTGCATGTGTGTGTGCATGTGTGTGTGCATGTGTGTGTGCATGTGTGTGTGCATGTGTGTGTGCATGTGTGTATGCATGTGTGTGTGCATGTAACATCTCGTATTTTCGTTAGATTAAAAGTTAATTTGGTTAAATTTTAAAAGGACCTTTTATGTTATTTTTTTTTGAAACCTCGAGGACTCATTATGCTTAATAATTAATTTGGTGATTAATAAATTAATTAAATAATAGAAATAATATTAATAATGTTTAAAACATTTGGTTAATATTATAAAACTTAACATAAGATGATAAAAATTTTAAAAATAATTATTATAATAATAATAATGATATTATTACTATTATTATAATAATATTAATATATAATGTTAATGGTAATAATAATATTAATGAATGATAATATAAGTTTTAACATGTTAAAGCTTATAATTAATAAGTTTGTACATAAAATAATAACAATTTAAACTTCAGGGGCTTAATTGTAATTAATTATACTAAAACAAAACTTTAAAATTCAAATGGCACTTCTAAAACCGCAGGGACCATTTGTGTAATTCGATCAAACCTCCTTTTTTTGAGTCCCGATTCCCAGCCAACTCGCCGGCCACCTCCGGCGGCTCCGGCAGCTCCGGTCACCCCCAAAACTCATTAAAAACCTTCAATTTTTGAACCAAACCGCTTCTAAACGCTTCATGTATATGTCTCGAACTGAATGCACAACATAATTGTGGTTTAAAACACCGGTTACTAAAATCAAATGAGTTCATAACGGCCACTTAAATCCTCTAACCGTTCGGTCATTAATATTCAATAATAACTCAATTAACTTAACTCAATCAATCGTGTATCTACTCCTAAACGTTTAATCAACAAAATACATTTGAAACAACACACATAGCAAGTTCGATCACCACCTTTACAAAGAACCTGCGTGTACTCGAAGTTCATCGTTGGGCATCAAGAACTGAAATTGATTGAGGGCTTTGCATCAAGATCCACATCCGAAACTATCCTCAAGTTTAATTTGATTAACATCGACATTTGATCATCGTTTGGACACAAGACGCTCGCGACCTGTTCTTGGTGTCTTTTGCATCAATTCGAATTCAAATCAAATAAGTAAACACCACCCACACACTCGTTTTTATCTGGGGAATGAAAGCCCCAACATTAATTTGGTTAATAACATCGAATTGACGTTCAATTTGGATCAAATCATACTAGGATTCGTAGGGATTTGGGGGTTTTCTTTATAGTTATGTTTATAACAATTAGGAAGCATTCCTTAGCACGGCTACGGCCCTGGTCTAATGGTTACACACTCACCCTCACAATCTTGAGGTCCCGGGTTCGAAACCGGGCACCCTCAAACCTAATTTTTTGGCTTTCTAGCCTTTAAAAAAATTACAGAAAATTTCTAAAAAATTATAAAATTATTTTTTTTAAACCTTGTAAATTTTAAAATCATCAATTACTTTCTGCAATTTATTTATAAAGATATCCTTAGATTTTATTTAAATTCTAAGTGAATGTTATAGTTAATATATATT